>CAMQGK010000242.1:2507500-2970000 GCA_947000775.1 Pterois miles | reverse complement strand
CAGACAGATGGATGTGTGTTAAAATGAAACAGATTTCTTTACTTGCATTGTGCTGGTGAAATAAGACTAAATGGAAGTGATATTTCTTAAATAGTATTGTGAAACCCCAAGGACCGTCCAGGATTATTTATTGATTGTACCTGGATGAATATGACCATGTTTGTGTGAAAAATGGTTAGTTGTAGCAGGCGAGAGAGAACTGAGCTTGAGACGCATTGCCTTCCTATTTGCATGTTCTGTTCCAGTCGTTCTTATCTCCCTCCTCTGCTCTGTGTGCTTTTGTTGATTTGTGTGCATCAGACGCTTCAATAAATATTTTTTCGCTCTTTGCAAACACAGAACTTTCAATTTTCTTTCTGTTGTTTCTCTTTCCGCACCCCTTTTCCTCTAACAGTTTCTGACATGAATTTGTTGATAGTTACCCGGAATAATAAGGTTCTGGTGGCAAGTTAGCATGAGCTTGCGTGTGCACTAGCATATCGTTGTGTATTTGGCAGGAGGCAACAAGGGCAGTAAGAGCAGAGTGGGGTTTTATGATGAAATTCAGAGGCAATTTGAAGTCTCCAATCATTGAACCAGAAAGTGAGAAAAATAGGGAAAGGGGGAAAGAGAGAGAGAGGTGGGATGAGAGCAATAGGTGGGAAGAGAGAGATACAGAAGGAAGAAGGGTAAGAGGAAACAAGAGATTGCAAGAAAGAGGTAAAGCAAGAGAAAGGTAGAGAATTAATGGCTTCATCATACAGTGAACTAAGAGACAACATGAAAGCATTGCCTCAGTCTATTTATCGTAAAAAAAACAATGTGTGTGTCTCTGATTGCACTGTTGCATCTCTTGCAAGCTTTTTGTGTATGTTTATGTCTGTCAGTCTGTGTAATTACTCTGCTTCCTCTCCACACAACAGCTATAGCTGCAGGTTTTGCCAAGTTGACATTCAAGCGCTTGTGATAAACAACTCAGTCAGATTTGTTTGGCCCGCTTGGCACTCGGCGTGCTTCTAGGGAGGGCATTTGAATCGCATGCAGGGGGAAAAAACAGCAATAAAGATGAAGAAAAGGCACGCGGGAGACGGTCCTGGAGTCTGGGCACTAGTTAGCACCGTTTGGCAAGGAGTGAGGAGAGGTTGCATCATCAGAGAGACGGAGAGAGGGAGATCACCTACTGAAAACATCAAAACAGTTTAACCTTGATGCTCTCTGTATCACAGCGGCATAACTGGGTGTCAAAGGAAATCTCACAGTATGGTGACCTTGAAAATAAAATCATTTACATGTTTTTTTTTTTTATGTTTTAACGCATTTCAAAGACATTCTAATCCAGAGAGACATACAGTGATCCCAACGGCACAATACGGTTCCTAGATAGTCAAAACTACAATATTCCTGTCTGTAGACAAATGATTAAAAAGGGAATGAATAAATATGAATTCATATACGGTAGAGGGGAGCGCATCCATGAATATAAAATAAGACAAAACAATGTTTCAAATATAGTGTGGATAATAAAATACTGTATCTGAAACAATGAAACACACTTCATATATATTGTTTTCTGTATAAATCTGAAGTGTCACACAGATGTAGAATTCATCTAAAGATGCTCCGTTTTCAAACCAAAAGAGAGGGAGGAATAACAAAAGGAAGCGTGCAGAGCATGTTTATTTCTCCCTTTCTGCCTCAGGCGGTTTAAACTGAACACATTTTCTGTTGCACTGCAAGTTCATTTGAATTCACCCATTTGAAAAGATAAAGTCTTTCCCTGTCACTTTTTTTTCTTCATTCAAAATCGGGGCTCATTCTTTTCACCTTGTTTGCTGAGCGCTGCCCGAAATTCAAACGAGGGGGAATAAAACGCATGCCGGTTTCACGGTTTTGCATTTTAATGCTCTATGCTGCAATGTGAGTTGGTTTTCTATTGCCTCATTTTGGAAGTCAAGCATCACTCCCTTTGCCTGTAAACAAAGCGTTGAGCTGCGCTGCTCACTGGTGCAGCTGTAAGATGCTGCAAGGGCATATATGCAATATGTTGATAGTCGAGCTATTGTCAACAAATGCCACCATGGTGGACGGTGATGATTGGCAGCTCACACCATTGTTAGTGTTTAAAAATTAGGACCAAGTTTTCTGTAAATCCTGAGGTGCTCTTATACAGCCATATTTATCAGGTTAAACTCTGAAAGGGCACTGGATTTATTATGGGAGCTGCTACTCCCATGTTCCATTAATTCCAATGAAAACTACTCATACAGTATAGTATGCCAAAAAAATTTCTCCTCCTGGGTTGCTCCTAAATTATGTGGTCAACTGGACATAAACCCAAATAGTGGACCAAAGACTTTTTGATGAGAGGACATGCATATAGAAATAACTTTTCAAGGCAAAATAAGTTAATTTAATTTAAAAATGTTATCATGTTTGTCATTCAAGATGTCTTGTTAACAGTTTTACAGACATCTTTTTTATTAAGAAGGTCTATAGCAAAACATTTTTTGGCCTATGTTTTTGTTGCAGTATAATTGTCCAATGGGACAAATTAGCCAACATGTTCTCATCCCGTCACATACTGGCGCTTTGTCAGACCCCCTAGCATCACTTTTCAGACGCATTAAACGCATGCTTAATGTTGTGAATTAAACAAAAATGCTTGCTTAGGTTCAGGCACTTAGTTAAAACAACATAGCTCGGCTTAAAATTACTGTCTGTACTAGGGCTGTCCCCTCGTAATCGACTGATTTGGTTTTTGTCAACAATGATTTCTTTAGTTGATTTGGTTTTTTTTTTTTTATGTTTTTTTCATGCTGAGTCACTTATTTCCAATTAACTTATGAGCACCTCTCTGGTAAAAACAAGATGTAAAGTGATGTTGTGTGATTTTTTTCTGGAGAAACTCACCTTTTGTTTAAATCAACTAATTCATTAGTAGACAGAACTGGTGTGTGTTAGTCAGCTAACAGTTTCTTGTGTTGAGGACAGCCCTGATGTTGTATAAAGTCAGCTAGCATCTGATATATTGGCAGGGTTTGAGGATGGGAAGCCAGTGAGGGATCACATCCTTATTACTGCTCTACTGCCTGCTTCAGGTCGGTGGGATCTTGGATCACCACTCATGTATACAGTAAATCATCAGCCTCTCGGGGAACCTCCACAGCGGCAGGTGAAGACGAGCGGCTGGCGACATTGTGTGTATCAGAGGAAGCATATGCTTGTCTGCTTCCTCCCTCCACCAACAAAGGACTTACACGGCTCAGGGGATTGGACAAACAAACTGCTTCTTAAACTCTAATTTGAAGACTTTCCAGGTCACATATGGAGCTCTTTGAGTTGCTTTGAGTTTATTTTTTATTTTATTTTTATGTACCAGGAAAGTCTCTTTTGTTTCAGTGTCTTTTTTTGAGATACTCGTGCCAAAAATGGTGGCGCAAGTTACAAACAATTAAAAACAAACCCAATTTGACTGTGATCAGGCCATTAAATAGACATTATCAGTCTCTATAAGCACCATTACTACACCTACTAAGCTGGAAAAATGAAACACATTTTCAACACAAACAAAATGGCTTATTTGGGTTTAGGTGACAAAACTCCAACTTATTTTGGTTTAGGCAATAAAACTCCAACTTCTGTAAGTTTGGTAACAACTACTACTGTTTTAGGTTTAGGCAGCAAAATGACAACTTCTTTAGATTTTGATAACAAAACCGCAACTTATTTAGGTAATAAAACTACAAATTAAGTTTAGACAGCAAAAGTACAACTAATTTAGATTTAGCAAAAACAAATAAATAAATAAATATATAAAAAAAACATTGTTAAGTTTAGGGAAAAACATCCTGTCATAAGTACAACAGTCATTTCTTTCTTTCAGTTCTTTATACCTTCTTTTGGTGATCTACCATGTGAATAGAAGATAAAACCTACTCGTGGGTGTAGTCGGCCCCTATTGACCAACATCTGAGGCTTATAGGGACTGATAACACCAATTTGATAGCCTGACAGTCTAACAGAAACATACAGCAGAAAACAGTCCAGATTAGGCAGATTAAGCAGCGTAGACTATTGAATAAATAACAAAACCAATCATCTGTTCTTTAACCTCTTTCTTATCCAGCTGGCTTATACGTTCTCATGTAACGTATCTTTGCATGTCTGTGTCTCTATGTATGAAGGGTGGTTTGGTACAAGTCTGTCTATCTGGTTCTGCTTCTGTCTTTGTGTATGTGAGTCTCTCCAGTCCTGCTATTTTCTCCAGCTTGATATGAATGAGGAGTGACTGTGTTAAAAGCATTAACATTTTCAAACCCCGAATCACTAATGGGGATGTTGTTGGGGAGGAGAGGCATTCGGCAGAGCGCTGCATTATTTAGCATCCACTAGTTAGCATCCTCAAAGAAACACACACAAGCACATGCACACACACACTTGTAAATGTGTTTTTTTTTTTTTTTACACTTTTTGATATATGAAATACTGAGATGAGAGCTAGGCAGAGCACATTAAACCACACAATCACAAAATGTCTCCATAATGAGGAAGAAATACACATACACACAGATTTCTTTTCACAGTGCGCGCACACACACACACACACACACACACACACACACACACACACACACACACACACACACACACTTTTCTCTCGCTCAGACCTCAGATATACAAACACACCCACAGACACACAGAGACACCCTGAGACATCTCGTCATTGATTCAACCTCTGATAGGTTTTGGCCACAGAGTGGAGGGAGTGATGAAAGACAGGAGCAATAAGAGACAGACAGGTGGGAGAGACGAGGAGAGACGGGGGAGTGAAACAAGATGAGGCAGCAGGGAGGAGAGACACTTTTGGAAGAATTTGTAGGTCGTTATAGCTGGATTTTAATGGGGGTGTTTCATGTGCATGCATGTGACTAAAAGAGAGAGTTTCCTCCTCTCCTCGTTACTTCTCTCCAGTGTTCAACACCTACTCTTTTCTAATAAAGTCTTAAAACTGCCTTTTAGACTGCATGTCTCTGCCTAAATCAAGCATAACCTGATTTTTAGTCATGCCAGCAGCATCATCTACCACTTGGGTCTACATTTAAATATCCAACACATTGTCATCCCAGCTCGTCACATACTTACACAGCGCTTTGGCACACCCCTTGGCATCACTCTAGGATTAGGCAACATTTAGTTTTAGGAAAGCACTATGTGGCTGGGCTTAAAACTACCACGTGTGTACAGTGAGAATGACACTGAACATTATGAACATGGCATGCCAACAAACAGCTGATTGTAACATGATGCACGTGGCGTGAACAGCGGTCTCCTGGATGATGATGATGATGGATTTTTCAGGTTCTTCAGATGATAAAAATACAGTCGTCCAGCTAAAGCAATAGCTTGTTTCCAGACCTCTGAATTAATGCACACTTCAAATTTTCACTACAGAAAGTTTGATGTCTCATAATGTAATGCACAGGTGTAATTTGCAAGCATGCATAATATGGGGCCACTGATATCGAATCACCAAAATAAAATTAAGCCATCATCAGTGTTATTAATTACACAACCCGTCATCACAGGAAGGCATGTAAATACCACAACATTACAGTCCACATGTCATGAATACATAATTAAGCCTTTTTGCATGTTATGTGTACACCACGCAAATGTTCACAGTTCAGGCAAGAATACATTTAGTTTGGGGAAGGGAAAGCGTCATGGTTGGGCTGAAAATACAGGAAGTATGTAAACTAAGATAAAAATAAAATACATATGGAAACAATGTAACACAGCTATAGAAAACATGTCACAAAAGTCACTAAAAAGCATGTGAAAATCTACATGTGACCAATGTCTCCAACATAACTTACAGCACTGGTCTACATTGGTCTCAAACACTGGTCTCCTGGTTGAAAGTCCCACGTAACACAACTGGAAAATACAGTCGTGGTCAAAAGTTTACATACACTTGTAAAGAACATAATGTCATGGCTGTCTTGAGTTTCCAGTTATTTCTACAACTCTGATTTTTCTCTGATAGAGTGATTGGAACAGATACTTCTTTGTCACAAAAAACATTCATGAAGTTTGGTTCTTTTATGACTTTATTATGCATCAGCTGAAAATGTGACCAAATCTGCTGGGTCAAAAATATACATATACAGCAATGCTAATATTTGGTTACATGTCCCTTGGCCATTTTCACTTCATTTAGGCACTTTTGGTAGCCATCCACAAGCTTCTGGCAAGCTTCTGGTTGAATCTTTGACCACTCCTCTTAACAGTATTGGTGCAGTTCAGTTAAATTTGATGGCTTTCTGACATGGACTTGTTTCTTCAGCATTGTCCACATGTTCACAATGGGGTTTAAGTCAGGAATTTGGGAAGGCTGTACTAAAACCTTAATTCTAGCCTGATTTAGCCTTTCCATTACCATTGTTGATGTGTGTTTGGGGTCATTGTCCTGGTGGAACACCCAACTGCGCCCAAGACCCAACCTTCGGGCTGATGATTTTAGATTATCTTGAAGAATTTGAAGGTAATCCTCCTTCTTCATTATCCCATTTACTCTCTGTAAAGCACCAGTTCCACTGGCAGCAAAACAGCCCCACAGCATAATACTACCACCACCGTGCTTGACGGTAGGCGTGGTGTTCTGGGGTTAAAGGCCTCACCTTTTCTTCTCCAAACATATTGCGTGGCATTGTGGCCAAACAGCTTTGTCTGACCACAGAATTTTCCTCCAGAAGGTCTTATCTTTGTCCATGTGATCAGCAGCAAACTTCAGTCGAGCCTTAAGGTGCCTCTTTTGGAGCAAAGGCTTCCTTCTTGCAGCCTCTCAGTCCGTGGAGATGCAAAACATGCTTGACTGTGGACACTGACACCTGTGTTCCAACAGCTTCTAATTCTTGGCAGATCTGCTTTTGTGCATGTAAACGTAGTCAGTGATAAGCGGTTCTCAGGCACTGTAGGAATCTCCCAAAGTCCCAAAAAGAGCTTTAAGCTTTAAGCATACCAAGGTCTTCAGAGCTGACTGAAAATGATATCAGAGTAGTTCAATACATGTCAGTAGTGACATGTGAGGGTGAAATCATCTCCTGTGTCCACAAAATGTAGTAACAAGAACCCTGACTTACAAGGTGGTAACTAAATTCAGACCAAATATTTGGCCAGTTAAACAAACATGTTTCTCCCGAAGATATAAGATTTTTATTTGAAATAAATACTGAAATGGTAAATGTGTTATTTTTTTATAAATTATATTTTATTATAAAATACATGATTATTTGTTTTATGCTGCTCCTTTGTTTCATCATCTTCCTCTTTTATTACCCCAACCCCCTATCTTTGTCTCGCTCTCTCTCTCTCTCTCTGTGTGTCACCCTGAGGCGGTATTTCACATTACCATGTACATCAGTCATAGGAGCTCTGCTTAAATGCACCTCATACCTCTCTGCGGCGGACACACACGTTCATTAGCGCGCACACACACACACACACACCCCTCCCACACACACAAACACACACACACATGCGCACACACACACACAAACACAGGTCATGTAGATCTCAGTCACGCATGATGACAGATCCTAATAGCTGTTACTTACGCAGAAAACCCAGACAAAAGCAGCGCAAACACACACAAACACACACGCCACACATACACATAATAGTACACACGTAGATCATGGTGGCATGCAGAAGTGTACACACATGTATGCGTGCACACACACACACAAAAACAGGGAGCACATCCAGAGCCGAGTAATGTTGACAGCGACCCTGCTATTTTTAAAGGGCACACTTCACAAGATATCATCTCCTCATCATTTGTCCTCAGGGATCTTTGTCTATTTACACAACACACACACACACACACACACGGAAAACACACACATAAAATCAAGCGTTGTATAGTCACACATGCACACAGTAGGGGTTAACGTCCCATCTCTCCGGATCTGTGTGTCGCAGCAATTCAAGCTGGTAAAAACTGAAATGACTTTTTTTTTTCTTTTTTTTTCTGAGGTGATGAGAGAGTTGGACATTTTTCTTTGTTCGCCATGACTTGATTTTCACAACATTGCAAAGTGCTCAGAATGCATCAGAATTGTATTTCAAATTTCAAATCATGTAGATAATAGAATATCGCCACCAACATCCAACCCGTCCTCACTCGAAGTGCACCGCCGACTGTTGTCTGTGTGTCACGTCAGTTGTGACTCATCGGTACCATTTCTTAAAGTTCTGGCTGTCACACCTGTAAAGTTCTAGGTAATGTCTTTTTTTCTTGTCTTTTCAGTGATTTGTGTACTTCCTGTTTTATTTTGTATTCTAACTCTCCCTCTCGTTTCAGAGGACTTCACTTCCTGCCCTCGTGTTCTCCCTTGTCCTGAGTGATTGACATCCCCTGACCTACTTTCCATCCACCTCCACCTGTGTCTGACTGTCTCCCCGCCCCTGATTGTGTTCACCTGTCTCCCCTTCACTAGTATATAATGGGTGTCTCCCCTTCCTTCTGTGCCAGTTCGTCTTTTTTACCCTTAGTGCAAGCGTCCTCATGTCATTTTCCTAGTGATAGTCTCCTCGTGTTTTTGAGTACTCTGCCTATTTTTTGACCATGTCTCTGCCTAGCCTTTTTGGATCTGTTAGCCTGCCTGTGTTTGTTTCAACCTCCTTTTGTCAAGTAAAGATTTTGTCTACCTTTTACCTGCCTGCTCTCCGTGTCGTGCATTTGAGTCCTTACCCTGTTAGACACAATGGCCTTTTCAATGGCACATATATATATATATATATATATATATATATATATATATATATATATATATATATATATATATATATATATATATATATATAGTTAATGTCCTTAGTAAATAGTAATAATGCACAATTAAAATCCCGGTACTTTATTCATTCATGGAGCCCTGCAAGTCACTGCATGTTCTACAATGTGACATATTCTACAGATACAGATGCTACAACTGTAGTAATGTTGCTGGTATGATGTCAATATATTGTCAAACAATCCCTTTCAGTGGCTGTTGTTGCTGTGAACTGTTAGTGGCTCACAGTAAAAATAGGCAAGACCTTGAATCTCTAGAAGAGATACATCCAAGCTGTGCTGCTCATGTGGGCTGTGTGGCTGCTCTAAGCTGTCAACATGGACACCGAAATAAAAAACAGGTTACACAGCTGCCACGTGGCCTGACCCTAACTGACTGGTTGTGTTTCCTCATCCTAACATCCTGTGAAAATGGAAGTTTATTTTGAAAGGACACTATGCATGTAAAGAGCGTATATTGATATGCTGGTCCTGGTCCATCTAAAAATAAGGCAAGCGAGGTACACCGTGCATCGGTCTCTGATCTTCGGTCTTTGACGAGATGGGGGTGAGAATGTGAGTATTTGGTTTATTTATGGGTTCATTTATTGACACTGATGCAATAAATAACAAAATCATATGCTTTAATTTGTAATTCAGCATAAGTATGAAGTGACCCCAGTTTTGACAACAAGAGATCGGCTTTAGCTGTAAGTGTTGAACATTTAGTTGTAAGTCATGATAGTTCAAATTGCAATCCCTTAATTCTACTTACTATGATAAATATACTGGACCGTATACTTGAATGTTTGACTTCATTCTGCTTATTTACAGCTTGTCAGAAGGATGAGAAAGCAATGACTGGTGGAAAGCTTTACTCATACTGGACTTTGAGATACAACTAGTTGCAGCATATAAGCATAGCCAGACAGTTCTGCTTTCTAGACACAAAAACAAACACCAAATCCTACATTTGCAACTCAGTGTGATCTGTTATAAATTGTTTGTTGTGATAAAGCAGGGCGCCCACAGTTTGCCTGAGGAAGCCAGTCCTCTGTTTTTCATAGGCAGTACACCAGAGAGCTTTCCCTCCTGTGGATGGAGGATCCCAGGCCGTAACATCTTAAAGGCACTTTGTTGATCTTATGTCATTATACAAACTCACCAAAAGAAGAGGAGCTTATTGTTAGCTGGTTTCTGTTGTGTTCTGTGTAATTTAATCTGAGAAAGAAATAAGGAAAAACACAATGGAGGTACAAAGGAAATCTGCATTGCCGTCTATGGAGATCTGTATCAGACTGATGTTGTTTTAGTCCCATTAGTTTGAATACTCCCCGTGGTACTCTGTGACTCTGTACAATACAGTTCGAGAAATAGTCACGAGATTTAATCTATCTGATTCATGTACACAACGCTCAGCACAACTTTCAATAAACATATTTTTTGTGCGTTTTTATTTCCGCTCCATTCTTTTCAAAATGAAACTTCTTAGTTAGGCTCAGGAAAAGATCAAAATAACACCGGAAGCGGTGTAACTTAAGTATGGAACCGTTTATCCCCTTAGGGGTTGTGGGAGCTGATCCCAGCTGGCATTGGGCGAAGGCGGGGTTCACCTGGACAGGACAACCATTCACGATCACACCTACAGGACGTTAGAGTCATCAGTTAACCTTTTTTTATTGTGTGGGGGAAGCCAGCAACCCTGAGGTGAGGTGAAGACACTGACCACTCACCACTGTGCACTCTGTGTAAAAGTAACATAACAAATAAACGAACTTTGACTTTTTTTTTCACACGTGACATGATCACACGTCTCCTGGGTGGCAGTCCTGTGTTTTTTGACCCCACCCATTCATCCGGCCTCCTCCCTGTCCGGTGTCCACTGCTCTTTACAGTACACTTCCCGGTTCACAATTACATGGCTTACATGCTAATTAATTTTGTTCTGACAGTCATGAAAAAAATGTAAAATTTGTGTCTCTGTACTCGAATCAGTACCTAAATTTCTGTGACTATTTCACAAACTACCGTGTGACTGGGCTGCATGAGCTATATGGTCCAAAGTTTGGTTCATATGAAGTTTGATAGTCTGATCATTTTCCATCACCAAGACTGGACTCATGAAAGAGAGACAGATAACATGAGCTGGACCCCCTCCTGGGTATAATGTGGGAAAAAAAATGTAATACTTAGTGGGAATCACACAGAAAGTGGGATCTAATTATTCCAACTTGATAGCTTTCATTTCCTGAGTGGAATACAAATGTAACAGCGTCCTCTATTCACAAGCATGATATGGGCTATTTCAATACATCTGCTCAAATGCATATATTTAATTTGATATTTAATCCCAGTTTGTTTGACCCAAATGCACAACAACTGCTATGGATGAGATAAAACTAAAGAAACACAGCTTTTCACTGGAAACGAATTGAGCGTCTGATGCAACAAGCCAGTGGGGAAGTCTGTAAAACCATTAAACCATTTTGATCACTGTGCTGAAATTCACTGACTGACATTTACATAAAGCTTTTCTAACAGCCTTTTATATGATGCTGAGGCGATTAACAAATGTGTTACTGCGCGACTAATGAATCATGGCTGAAAACACCGGCTGAATGTATTCAGTGATTGGCTTGTGGACTAATAAGCATGGAAACATTGTTCATAGGCATGTGAGCTTCTTCTCTCTGTTCATGTGTCAGAGTCGTGTATGTACAAAGTTTAATCTGTGACAAAATAATTTTGAAATTCTGGATGAAATGAATGTTAAATGATAATGGTTTCAAGGTAAAAACATTCACCAACCCATTTACCAACCAGTTCCTTGTAATAAAAAGTTGAACCTTGGATTCATGAAGAAGAATCCAGGCAAGGCAAGCTTCTTTGTACAGTACCTTTCAACGAGGCAATTCAAAGTGCTTTACATAGGACATAAAAGGCATTAAGAAAAGAAACAGCAAAAAGATAATATATTAAAGAACCACATTTAATTGGAGTTAAATGATAAAACACTATAAAGGACAAAATAAGCTAAAACAGAATGAAACAGGAGAACGCAAATTACAGTGCAATGAAAGATATGGATTTAGACCAAATTTGATTTGAATTAAAGATGAGTTGGGAATGAGAATGGGGTGTTAAATAACACACATGAAAAGCTTAAAATACATAAATGTGACACACTATTTAGCGTGCTATTTAAACACATTCCCCATGAGATTGTATTATACAACTGCAGTTTTTGGGGCCTGTGGAAAATAACACAAACAAGTGTTGAAGATCTGATGTCATGCAGGTAAAAACACTTTTGAAAAAGCCTGTTGAATATCAAGGCTGCAGGAGGACGATTTCAGCTGTAGCACACTTTCTTTCAGGGTTTCACAAGTTATAAGATCCAGTTGTGTAATGTTAAATTAACTGGTTTTAAGTGGACACAATACAGAAATGATAACCTGATATGGAAATAATGACAGCTAATTTTCTGAATTTTGGCAGTGAAGGAGGCAAAGTCACTGCCTGACTTAGTGGTTATACGTTCAGGGGCTACTCGCACAGGGCCATGTGCATTATTGTTCTAACTTTGTAATAATGAACCTGGAGGTTTGTTTTTTGCCACCTGCTGTCAGCTTTTCGACACCTTTTTAATCTTAATAACCAGTGTGACATTTCTATGTGGTGATGGTGCTCTTTTCTTACCAGAGACACCTTTATCAAAGTGGAGGCAATGACTGACATCATTAACATTTAATTTAATTTAATTTTATAAACTATAGTATACTATACTATTATAACTTATCTAGAAGATCATTAGTTGTGTTTCCATTTATGGGTTTATATGCACATGTTGAAGTATTGCATTAGAAATGCTTTGTGGAAACTGCTAAATTCAATAAAACTTCCTCAGCGGTTGCTTACTTGAGGTGTTTTTTTCCTTCGTTGAAAAGAACTGATTTGCTGAATGGGATTCAGCTTTGCTGAATAAACTCTGACGTAGTGAAGATTTAACTCAAACACTGATCCGCTTCTTTCCTCCGTCCTTGCTCATGCATTAGACTTTGTGTCTGGACAATATGAAACATGGACAATAACTAGCTGAGATGATTAAATTAAATTAAAATTTGTCCAACTAAAACAAATTCCCACAGATCTCTTTATTATTCTCTTGTTGATGGTTAGATGGGGGTCCAAAAAAAAAAAAAAAAATGGGAATGACCAATGACAAGACTGCATAATAATTAGAGAGTTTGTATTTTCGGAGCAACGGGCCTCCATAACAATGATCGTTACGGAGGCCCATTGGAGCTGTCAAACAAATTCAGGCTTTCAGACATTTTTTGGACAGTTAGAGTTTCTGGCTGTCAGAACAATGGGCAGTACTCGCGTAGTGTAGCCAGTACCACCAGTCTTTCTGACAAAACTATGCTCTGCATAACCACATTCATTCCCTCCAAACCAGTCGATAGAAACACACTTAATTGGCTTTTTTCTTTTTTTGTGACATCTCAAAAATTTACTTCAAATTCGCTTCACAATTGAATGGAAACGTGAGGGCGGGTATGGAGGAGAAACCCTGAATGAATCATTCACTGGTGTTTTCAGTGATATACCATGACTCAGTCTACCCAGAATGCAACACAGTTCTGTGGTGCTGCTGTCCTGTGGGTGACAACACAAAGTAACTGCAGATTATAGACAACACTTAAAGCTGCAGTGGGTAGAAATGGAGCAAATATGATTAAAAAAAGTTATTTTCATAAAATGCTGATAGTAGCCCATGAGACAAAAAAAAATCACGTACCTCCGGTGTCCTCCGGTGTCCTCCGGTGAATCAATATTCTAATATTAATCAATATCAATATTCATTACTGTAATGTCTATTTCTCTCCGCAAATGTCTTTAGAAACATCTCATACTTACTGTTTAGCTGTAAAATGAGAAAGTTTGTGACCCAGCAGCCATGTTGAGATCAGGTGAGGAAATACCAAGCAGCGATCACCAGCCGGAGCAAACTTTCTCATTTGAGGCGAGAAATAGTCATCCCAGAAACAGATTATTGATTCATATTTGATCAGCGCTGCCTAGTTCGACCATTTGATCGGAGTCTGCGACTGATTGACAGCTGCCTCCATTGAATGAATAGCCAATAGGAATGCTTTCTCTGAAATGACCTGTGATTGGCCAAAGGCTCCCGTCAGGGCCTAGATTCTTTAAATCCCAAAAACAGAGCCATGAGAAGGTGCAGAAATCTAGTTTTCTCTCAGAACACTTCAATTACAATATACTGAAAGGTTATTATGGATTTTTTTGCCCAGTGATGCCAAAACATTTTTCCTACTGCAGGTTTAAGCAACAAAACTGAAAAGAGGTTTGCATTCAAGATTTAGGTGGCCATTAGATGTTTAAAAATATAGCCCAACAAGAGGAATTCAACTGAAGAGCAACATATTCAGAAGAAAGAAAGAAGCAAAATTTCCACAAGACATCTGCTTTCATTGGAAATAATTGTTGAACAACATACCTGCTCTACCTCCTTTCTTAAGCACAAAGCTTTGCTCATAAATTGAGAGGGGGGACTCAATAATAACTGCTGCACTTAACTTTCTGTTTTCAATGAGGAAAAAAATGTTTCTACCTTTCTTTTGATTTGTGTAATTACATTTTTTAAATTTCCGTTCAATAACGTTCATTTGTGTGTTAAAGTTCATGTTCTCTTTCGTATGCGAAATACTGTGCTGACAG
Organism: Pterois miles; assembly: GCA_947000775.1. Taxonomy (NCBI): domain Eukaryota; kingdom Metazoa; phylum Chordata; class Actinopteri; order Perciformes; family Scorpaenidae; genus Pterois; species Pterois miles. The sequence continues at coordinate 2,955,446 of CAMQGK010000242.1, read as the reverse complement.
TACATGTTAGCACGGCACTACGGACCAAATCATTCACCAAGGACACAGAGGATTTCAGTGCCTCTTCTCATCATTTAAGGAACCACTTCACAGATTTTCAACCTTATCTTTGCTGTTATCATATGATGACAAACCTTTATACTCCACTGCACTTGTCAATACGTTCTGTATGTTGTAGGCTGGCTCTGTTCACCACCCAAAATTCTACATCTGATGATGCAAGCACCGGCCAAACGGGAGCAAGAAAGACTCACATCAACCCCAAGACGTGTAATCGTTGTCTTTACCAGATAAGACGGTGAGATTTTGAAAAAGGGGAGCTAAAGTAAGATTTTAAAACCTGGAAATCTGCAGCTTTTCTTGCTGTTCCTCATCCTCTGACTGTCTGATCAGATACAGGATTGGTGGAGACATAAATGCAATGCTGTCATTTATTAGTCTATGGGAAATTGATTGAGATCCAGTAGAACTGCGACATGGTCCTTTATTGTTTAGGTTGACCAGCGTTCCTGTGTTTCTTTACAGCTCTATGTGATAATACACTGGGTGGGCAGAGGCCAGATTTTGTGTGTGCTGCCTGCTGCTTGCAGATAATGTGTGAACTGGTAATTGTTGGAGGCTAAACACAACACTGAGAAAAGAAAAATATGGAAGTATGATCAGTATCAATGTGATTTGAAAATCAACAGTTTCTTCTTCAAACCAGCCCACTTTCTGAATGTTTCTGAGCCTATTCACCCAGTATGGTGCAACAAACACAAGGTTTTCATCCTGTCCTATGTGTCACATTACAATCAGCTGTTTGCTTGTGACCCTTGTTCACAACATTCAGAGTCACTTTCTCTGTGCAAACAGTAGTTTTAAGCCCAACCGTGTAGTTCTTTCCTAAACCTAACTGCAGTGGTTTTATTGGCTAATTCTAGAGTGATGCCAAGAGAAAAGTAAAATGGTTTTGATGCCAAAGTGCCGATATGGGACGAGGTAGGATGACAATGTGTTGATGACAGTGCAGTGCAGTATTTTGTAGTAATGGTTGTCTCGTGACTTTTGTCACACGTTGCGTAGAGATGGAAGTCTAACTTTGGACATAGTTTCGAAATATATAGTGTGAGACAGACCAATTGTGCATCACGTGTTTTCTGCACTGATGTTACCTTGTTTGCATACGTGATTTGCTTATTTTACATACTTACTGATGTTTTCCTTTAATCTAAATAAGTGGTTTCTTGCCTGAAACTGAGGAGCTTTGTTGACCCCTTGCTGGTGCTGCACGTTCATACAGATGTGTAATATTCATGTCCATGACAGCAAAGCAGCTGTTCGCTCCCATGTGTATGGATCGGAACTCCAGCTGACCTAAATATTGCCATACAGCAGTTTGGCTGGTGGTTTTGCGCCATCACGATAGAAAGAAAATAAATAATAGACATTTTTAGGTTGTTTGACGATATATATCATCTTATCGCCAGCCCTACTCTGATTATGCTTCTAAAAATATATTTCTAAAAGCATTATAGGTGTTAATGATGAAAGCGGCCTCTTTAGGCAGATGTAGTGCTGTTAAAAAGATCTGGCATGTCAGACATTTGCCTCTCTCTCTCTCTTTCTCTCTGTCTCTCTCTCAGTCCTTGATGTTCGACTCCCAGTGGTCTTCTTCCAGTCAAACCACCAGTGGGGGGATATCACCCGTTTCCTTACATGTCATGAGCGGAGCGAGGATGCAATTTTTAGTGCCAAAGTGTTTTTTTTTTCTTTTTTTTGAAGAAAGTAGGCCAAGAGCATCAGGATTTTTGAAAAGAAAGAATGACAGAGAGACACAGAGGGGGAGAGCAAAAGAGATGTGCAAACAAGTTTCCATCATATTTGTGATGTTTAGTTTGTTTGTTTGTGGGACAACCATCATTTCTATACACGTCAAAAGAAAACAGACGTCGTCATGAGGACAACTGTCTCTCTCTCTGCCCAGCGCAGTTTGATCATATTTAACTCAATTTAAAGGGGATTTAATGGTCGATACTCACAAAGCGGTCTACGTTAAATAACACAATTAATATTACACATAATATACATAAACCACGAGTATTAATTCACACTACTGCATTTATTGATGCATTACCGCCACGAACAATCAACAGAATAGCATGACACCAACTGCAGGATGTGAAAAGTGCTTGGGCTCATGCAAAATGGCGACCAACTCATAAAAACATTGCTCCATAGTGCCACTAGTGGTCAGAAACTCCACAGGTCACCCGTAACCAAGTAGATCCTGAACTGTAGAGGTGGGTAATATAGTATAAATCTGTTTTTTAAAGGCCATTTGACACAGTTTTAACGTCAGTGACAAACAGGCTTTTGTCTTTCAGTTTTTAGAGCTACATTTTATATAAGAGAGATACTGTACATACAGTCCTACTGCAATAAGGGAAGAGGACTGAAAGTAAATGGTGATTTTTGTCAGGATGTTAGGCAGCACTGCTCCCAGCTGTGATGAAAATATTGTATGTAGAGTGGATCTGAAACTGCAAATAACAAGAGAGTGAGCAAACAGAGAGAGTGAGAGAAGACAGAGACAGAGAGAGAGAGAGAGGGATGGAAGTGAAAACGAAAGACAGGACTGCTGTTGCCACAGGAGAGGTTTCATGTAAAAACACACAGCCAGCTTTCCTGTCCAATTCGCCAAATTACTGACGACCGACTCCCCCAGAAGAGAAGAGGAGGGGGGTGTGATAGATGGTGTGTGTGTGTGTGTGTGTGTGTGGGGGGTGTGTGCGTGTGTGGTGTGTGTGTGTGTGTGTGTGTGTGTGTGTGGTGTGTGTGTGTGTGTGTGTGTGTGTGTGTGTGTGTGTGTGTGTGTGTGTGTGTGTGTGTGTGTGTGTGTGTGTGTGTGTGTGTGTGTGTGTGTGTGTGGTGTGTGTGTGGTGTGGTGTGTGTGTGTGTGTGTGTGTGTGTGCGTGTGTGTGTGTGTGTGGTGTTTGTGCGTGTGTGTGTGGCGGGGCGTCCGACTCATCTCATTTACCGGCTTAGACAAGATCTCTCTCTCACACACACACTCATCCACCAAAGTCAGCCCTCTGAAATATTTACTAGCCTCATGTGGGGAAATCTCTAAGGATTATCCCCAATAACCTGTTTAACTTAATCCTTATCTCACACACATGAATAATAAATCTCTCCCCACTCTCTCTCTCTCTGAGTAGGACTGAGAAGTAACGCCTCTCTCACCTTAGTCTCCATCACCCTCCCTCCCTTCTCCTCTCTCACACACTCACTCCATCTGCTTCATGAACATGAGCCGGCTGCTTTCTCTGCCTCTCCGAGCGTCTTTGAGTTGTTCTGACATATGCGCTCTCTCTCTGCTTCTCTTTTTTTTCTGTCTCACCACCAATCCTATACCTCTCCATATCTCTGTTTCCCCCCCTCCAGGACAGGAAAAGGAGCGGTAGCAGGGAGCACCAGCGAAGAAGACTGAATAACAGGAAGAGGAAGTGGGCAGTGACCTGTGTGAGAGGGGACTGCGGTTGGACAGCTGTGGTTCAACAGTTTTGGCCGCTGGATGAGAAAACCACATCAGAGGCGACAAGAGGAAAAAGAGCCTCAAAACCTGTTGGACTTCTGAGGAAAAACCTCGACAACCTGAGGGGCAGTAAAGACATTTTTGAATAAAAACTTTAAAGCTGGAGCAGCTACCTGTCTGACAATAAAACCTCCAGAAGAAGAGTGATCTCTCAGCAACTACTAAGTGTTTCCTTTGGAAATCCAACTCATTCAAGTGGAATCATCTCATACTTCTTCACAGACTTATCTTTTTAACTGGACCACAGTCCAGAAAAAGGATTTGTACAAGAGAGAAATCGCTGCCTGTGCGACAACACCTGCTGCTCTCTTTCAACATCAGAAAAACCTGCAGCACACAAAAAGAAGAGAGAGCGAGGACGAGACGTAGTGGAGGTGGTGTTACTCCCCGTTGGAGCATACGACCACCTACCAGCCTCTAATTTCTACCACAACCTGCCCCATTATTAAAGTAAAACCCCAGTGTGGGTGAGCAAGACAGCACCTTGAAGGATTTGGGCTTCATTTTGCACCAAAACAAAGGTCTGATCAACAGATTCTACTTGGCTTGGACCATCTGTCTGTGTGGTAAGTTTTCTTTTCTATCTTACAAAAAAATGCAAGGGAAATACTGATTGTGCAGTTGTGTTAAGTGTGTGTGCACCTATTTAAGTATGTGAGAGACAAATGCACATCCATAGCTTTGTGGTTCAGCAAATGAGAAACTGAATTACATGATCTTCTAATTGAAAAGCAGTGTACAGCAGAGGATGTAAGCCAGATCCTTTAAAAATGCTCCAGGCTACTTTCCCAGTTCCTCCAGGGTGAAACGCTCATGAATACCGGTCAAGCTGTCAAGAAGAAGGTACCGAAATAACTTGAAATGATGGTTATAAGCCCTTTAAGGACATGCTGTCGGCCACCGTCACTCTTCACATATGTTATGCCAATGACCTCGGACAGCTCGGCGTAGATTTGAATGCTGTAATTGAGCGCTGTTTCCCCCCCAGAGGCTGGACTGTTATTCCTGAAGACAGACGGCTGTGACCATTAAGACGATACACGGTGATCTGGGCAGAGTGGGAAAAAAATAATACACGAAATCCACCAGGAGGTCTTTAGCTGTTCATTTCGAAGAGAAAACACTCTTTTTTCTACAGCTGTCAACTTGATGGCTATAAAGTATTGATGATGCCATTTAATATTTCCAAAGTGGCAAAGCTCTTGTCAGTTGAGTGGTGTCATTTTGTCGGCTGAAGACTTGTCTGCTATATAATCTGCCGCCCCTCAACAATATTTGAGAGGTTATTCAGATCATTTTTGATGCTGCAGTTTGTGGTGTAGTTGTCCTGGATTTGATGAACTGTTTCTGTTATTTTGTCTACCCTGTGCGAATAACTACCCCATGTACCTCATGTGAGAATAACTCCTCTGTAGTGATGTTTTTTTCTTCATGGATCTGGATCCGTGGCCTCGAGTGACAGAGGTGATTTGATTTGGTTGTTATGTCGAAAGCCTTTGATGCAACTAAACCCAGTGGTCTAATTCCTGGAGAGGGAACTATCACTGAAAATCCTTTGGGTGCCATCTGGGAGACTTCGCCCTCCCTCCCACACACACACAAGATTCATGATTAGAGCCATTCATTCAGATATATGTCAGAGTGGTTGACAAGCTGTCCAGCTGTGGCAACGTTAGCTCAGCTGAAGTCACTGATTACAACTGAAAGACCCAGTTACGGCTTTATTTTCAGTGACTGACCTGTATTCTGCACTTTACATAATATATCACACTTCACCTAGTGTATGAACAACTTTCAAATTGAATTCAATGTAATTGAAGGCCTCCCTGCGTAAGTCATTTTGCATGCAATAAGAACACCGTTCTTGCTTTTTGCATGTCATTTGTATGCCATGACAGCTCAGTCACACAGCAGTTTGTGAAATCGTCACAAAATTAAACATATCAATCTGTGTACATAGACACAAATTTCAATTTTTTTGTGATGGTCAGCAGGAAATGAATTTGTATGTAATCCAGGTAAATTGTGGAAAATATTGTGGAAAATAATAATTAAAGATGTGTAGGGAGGGTGGGGTGGGTCAAAACACACAGGACTTTCGCCCAGGAGTCAGAGTTAATTTATTTGTCACATAACGTCCAAAGTAGTTATCTTTCAAACCAAAGTCTTTTCCTAAACCTAAGTAGTTTTGTCATGTAATTTCTGTATTTAAGTCACAGCACTTCTGGTGTTACTTTAACTGAAATCTGGATATTTTCCTAAACCTAATTTAGTAGTTTTAAGAAGAAGAAGAAGAAGATAGTCCTTTATTAGTCCCCGAGGGGAAATTCAATTTTTTCACTCTGTTGTTAACTATACCGGTACATGCAGACCTGAACACACACATGCACAAACATGCAACAATGGAGAGATGTCAGAGTGATGGGGCTGCTCTTGACAAGCGCCCCGAGCAGTTGGGGGTTTGGTGTCTTGCTCAGGGGCCCTCGGCAGTGCCCAAGAGGAAACTGGCACCTCTCCACTACCAGTTCACACTCTTGGTTCTTGGTCTATGGCGGGACTTGAACCGGTGACCCTCCGATTCCCAAGCCAACTCCCTACAGACTAGCACTCCGCCCTTTTTTTGCCTAAACCTAACCAACTTGATCTATTCTGAAGCCTAAGTATGTAGTTTTACTTTTGTAATGACTGCAGTGGAAGTTGCCATGGGAGTGGGAAATTTGTGTCTATGTACACAAATCAAATGTATTAAATTTTGTGATGCTTTCATAATTTATCTATTTAGTCTATGCTGACTGCAATATAAATGCAGCCACATAAATTCGTTACACTCAGAGCTAGAGACAGAATAAAAAGTGAGAAAGACATGCTTATGGAGGGTGGGAGGGAGGCTGATGGGTCCAACAAACACAGGACTTTCAAGCAGAAGGCTGAAGCTATATCAGGGACATGTGTCCACAACACTACACGTAGCATCGTGGCTGCTCTCCTGACGGTGAACTGGAGACAGTGAACGCAGCACCGTGGCTGCTACAGTAACTCTCCTGAAGGTGAACTGGGGACAGCGAACGCAGCACCGTGGCTGCTACAGTAACTCTCCTGAAGGTGAACTGGAGACAGCGAACGCAGCACCGTGGCTGCTACAGTAACTCTCCTGAAGGTGAACTGGGGACAGCGAACGCAGCACCGTGGCTGCTACAGTAACTCTCCTGACGGTGAACTGGAGACAGCGAACGCAGCACCACGGCTGCTACAGTAACTCTCCTGACGGTGAACTGGAGACAGCGAACGCAGCACCGTGGCTGCTACAGTAACTCTCCTGAAGGTGAACTGGGGACAGCGAACACAGCACCGTGGCTGCTACAGTAACTCTCCTGACGGTGAACTGGAGACAGCGAACGCAGCACCGTGGCTGCTACAGTAACTCTCCTGACGGTGAACTGGAGACAGCGAACGCAGCACCGCGGCCGCTACATTAACTCTCCTGAAGGTGAACTGGGGACAGCGAACGCAGCACCGCGGCCGCTACAGTAACTCTCCTGAAGGTGAACTGGGGACAGCGAACGCAGCACCGTGGCTGCTACAGTAACTCTCCTGAAGGTGAACTGGAGACTCAGTTGTCTGTTGTGCAGCTGGCATACTACTCCAAGTAATGCACTAATAATTGGTAACGAGGGTCAGTTATTGGTTAAAAAAAACAAAAAAAAAAAAAAAAAAATCTAAACTAGCATCCCTAGTTCTCGTTTAGATATTTCACTATGTGCTGTTTGGACAGGAAAGTCTTAATCCCTCACATTTGGGCTCCTTGAACATTTTCACTGCTGGGAGGTGCCGAAGTTGGAAATTTTGCCTTCGGCAGAGACAGGGGGCTGACAGCTGAGCCAAAACCAATGAGGATAACACGCTAGGCTTTAAATTATTTTCAGATGGCTGTTGGTCATTACTGTCAGATTTAAAGCTGGCCCACATCATTCATAACAGGCTCGCTGGAATAAAATCACATTTGTCTGAATGTGAAAGAAAATAGAATTAACTAGAAGGCGCTTGAACACCAATCAGAGCTGAATGAATAAACTCTGTGACATGACAGTGTTACACTGTGTGTGTGTGTGTGTGTGTGTGTGTGTGTGTGTGTGTGTGTGTGTGTGTGTAGTAGCGGCTCCTGGTGTGACTTGCTGGCAGACAGATTGTTAGAAGCTGCTCTGTGATTAAACCTGTTTTAATCTCAACAACAGACACAAACACACACACACACACACACACACACACACACACACACACACACACACATACCATACTGCAGCATTCAGCAGTCGAACATCACAGATTTGAGGCGGCAGAATCATTTCCTGTGCCACATAAACACAAATAAACAAACTCCCGATTTCAGGGAGGTAAAAGTAGACTCAAAGACACACTTTTGAGACGGATTTCTACAGTATGTAATGAGACTTTTTAGACTAGAGCTGCTCCAGTGCTCATACGAGCTGATGTGCTCAGAATAAATAGTCATGATTTCGTGTTTGTCTGAGCCTTATTATTGTAGCAGTATCTTGTATGCAAAGTATATCAGTATATAAGGGTGGAGCCAGAGAGAAAGGTCATGTGATTGTCAAAGTCAACAGGGTTCATCCTCTGGGGGTCATGAGTCACCTTAACAAACTTAACCTGTAGGTATCTCCAACACTAGATCCATTTCACTAGTTTAAAAAGAGGAGTGGAATCAGGCTAGCTTCATCCTGTACGCTCAGAGTCTTATTAATCTGGAGCTGCTGGGGATTCGGATTAGGAGATGTCAGATATGATATATGAAACACAATGTCATATATTTAAATCGTTTAAGAAAATGAGGAAATCAATTTGATATCACACTTCCTGCAAAAGTTGTGGAGCAGTAAAGAGAAAAGTGAAGCCAAAGTGGAAGTGCCTTAAGCTTTGATTTATTTCTAATAGCCAGCAGGGGGCGACTCCTCTGGTTGCAATACAGCATGATGTTCATTTAGTAAATTATGATCCATTTAGAGTCAAATAGACCATAAAGCAGGGGATAATTTAGGGCGGGCTACCTTGTGATTGAAAGGTTGCCACTACGGTGTTGTCCGGTCTGGGAGTTATCCATGTTTAGTCATGGCGCCTTAACGCTTTCACACTGTGTTTTCAGTTCATAGAAGATAATTATACATTATATATATTGTATATTATTCATTTTTACAATTGCACTTAGCTCCACCCTCTTGTGTTACTTATGGCTGCAATAAAACAAGATGGTGACAGCCAAATTGCCAAAGTCGAGACTTCAGAACAGCAGTCCAAATACCGAAGGGTGACATCCCAGTGACTAGGTGCACTTCTTATACTGAGTCTGTATGTTACTATGTAGATGCTGTTCACCAGAGTCCATGGTATGGTTAACAGATGGATAAAAGACACATATATCCTTAGTCCCTCCTCAACTTTCATCATGGAGTATTTTTGTGCATGAACTTCTATGACCCTTCAGCGACCGCTGGAATTATGAAGTCTTGTCGACTCGTTTCGATGCTTTAGCCTTTGGTTGAATGAAACTAGGTCAGACCTGTCTGCCAGTCACAAAACATCCCAGAGAATGACAACTGTATCTCAACGTCTGTCTGTTTCTGCTGCTCCGTCACAATCACGTACACTCCTTTGCCTGCGGACAATGTACAGATGTAATTACAGATATTCCTGGTTATTATTTATTCTTCATACCTTTGAAAGATGCCTTTGATAAGTAATGCCATAAATAACTTTGTATAAGTGAAGTTTGCATGCATGACACTCACAGTTGAGAGAAAAAGGTGATTATCATGAGACTAACAACTGCTAGCATACATACAAATGACGACCGTTTGAACAAAGATCTAAACTCGACATACATCTTCTTGATGATACTCCAGACTCCCGTCGCTTTCCACATAGCGTTCTGTACACTACTGTGTTACAAGTAGCAGTAAAGGATTTAAAAGTAAACTAGTACTAATAGCACTAAATTGGTGCATTTATCCTCCACAGCATCTTCTGAGGTGCTAAATAAAGTGAGGAAGTGAGAGTGACAGGGATGGAAAAAAAGAGAGGTGAAGAAGAAAAGGTGCGAAAAGGAATAAAGGTAGAATGATCGACAGGGAACAGAAATAGACTGTATGAAAAACAAGATGCAGTTTTCACCTTGACAGATTCAACCGCAGAGAAGTTGTGAATTTTAAAGAAAGAGGAAAGAAATGATTGAAAGAACGACAAAGTGTGACACAGTCAGAAACAAAGTGAGGCAGCAGACGTGAGAGAGAGAGAGAGAGAGAGAGAGAGAGAGAGAGAGAGAGAGAGAGAGAGAGAGACATGCAGTCAGCAGCAGCTGAATACCAGGAAGGGTGTGGTGTCCTCTCACTAATGATGACCCTTCATTAACGGACCCCACGGCATTTCCCAGAAGGCATTGTGTTTACACTTCCTGCCATTGATAAAAGCGAAGGAGTAATATTCTGCTCTCTGAAGAAGGAAATGCCATTTTTAAGAAATGCTCCTTTTTGGGAAAATGCCCTCAGTGGATTTGTCATCACAGGAATAACCGTGTGTACAGTATGTGTGTAGTTACAGGATGCTGTTGTGTATGTGTGAGTAAGACGTTAGTCTGGCTGGGGTCTGAGTCAGTGTAATATAAGTGATCTTATAGGGAGCGCAAAAGTTCACAAAAGAAGGAAGGTCCAAGGCCCTCTTCGAGCAAAAAGTTAAAAAGCCTGCCTATTTCATTGTGAAATATGAAAACATAGTTGGCGCATTAGGAGATGGGTTTTAACCCATACATATCGGCCCAGACAGCCTTCTTCAGGGTGTCGCTGTGGGGTATTTTTTTCTATAGTATGCCACGACAGCTAAGGCTGCTTTTACACGCTATAGTTCGTTTGTCTAGTCTGAGTCAAGACTAAAACTTTTGATTCATTTTCTAGTTAGTGTGGTTGGGTTTCACAGTGTACAAAATAAAGCAGACCAAAATTGATTTGCTGAGGGGCACGTACGAAAGAGTGAATTTATCATTTTCATCTGGAGAGCTGCCACTTCAATGCAGGGAATCAGAGACTTTGAAATATAGCTGTCAAAGTTTTTTTCACTTTAACTTGGCACTGATCTACTGTGGACACGAATCCCTTCTCCTCCAGTTTATCTGGAAGGACTTTATAAACGTTACTATTTCTAATTTAAAAAATCTAAATCTAATCTAAAATCTAAATTATTTAGTTTATTATTTCTGTATGTTGTCTGTGGCCCAGATGTCAGGGAAACAGCAGACTTTTGCAGAAGTCCAAGTGAACAAATCACGTTTTGGTCCGCTTGTAAATGGTTGTTTTGGTCTGTAGCAGAGTACGACTGCTGTGTTCACAACTAAACAAACAAATAAAATGGACTAAATGTTGGCTGAAGCCCCAATCTGTTAAAACATTATCTATTATTAATTCAATAAAAATAATATAACCATAGCAACCCCCAAAAGATGGACTGGAAATGTTATTTTTGTTATCATATGCTGTAGATAAAAACTCAAAAGTTCAGAGCCCAGTGGTGATATGAAACTCAATACAGTTTTTAGTTGAGTTTTATCGACTTATATGTTCGTACATCCCATTGAATTATCAATCCACCAACAACATGAGCAGCAATGCAACTAAATACAAACATGTCCAACCACAGACGGCAAACCCATGAAAATTTATGAAGATTTACTCATTCACTATGTAGTGCTGATCATATCTCCTTTGTGTTTATCTCTAGGCATAACTTTGCTCACATTAAACACAGTAATATATAGCCAGAAGGCCTGCAACAGTAAATATGTAAACGCTTAGAAATAGTTAACTTGATAAACCAGCAGTCTTAAATACACTTAAATGGGTCTCAATCAGGATTAACCAATATAAGAAATATATTTGTTCACATAATTATGACACACAATGTTTAGCCTATATTTGATCTCTTAAAAGTTCTTCTTAAACAGTTTCAGTTACATTTAAAAAAAAAAATAAAAAATATGTATTTAACCACATAGTTTGCATTCTTACATGTTGATTTTAAAACTTTCTTCAGTTCGCTCAAAACCTAATTTACAACATTATCATATCTATATATATGATCATATCAAATATAGATAACGGACACTGCTTGATCTTTCCATCGAAAGTCATTCGAGGATTCCTGTCTTCATGTTTCTGGAAGCCACTGCGTGAGGAGACACATGTTCAGCACACAGGGCGTGATTGATAAGTTTGTCCAGAACATGTTGAGAGGAAGGATACAGGGTGACGCACGGTTAAGGTCAAGCATGGCGAGTAGAAGGACACAACAGGAAACATGTTGGTCTTTAACAGCAGTCATGTTTTGAAGAAACCAAATTCACTCTGGTACCATCAACCTCTCGGCTAATGTTGTTTTTAAAAAACGTTTCCAAGACGAAGCAGAGTGAGAGTTAAACTGAACTTAAAGCTTGGGTCGGCAACATTTGAGAAACCAACAAGAGTATGCGAGGTTTTTAAAATGATCCAACCTACAAACCCCGCCCAGTGTTGCCAGCTCTGTTCCAGTCAAAGTAGCTAGCAGCACTAGCTCCAAACAACCCAGTCTCACAGGAAGGCGTATAAATACCACGCTGTTACAGACATTCTGCATGAGGATGCATTTTAACCTTTTTTGCATGTTATGTGTACACCATACAAATGTCTGCTGTTAGGCAAGAAAACCACTTAGTTAAGGTAAGGGAAAACATCATGTTGAGCTTAAAATAAGTAAGTAAACTAGTAAAATAAAAAAATTTCACCCAACAGCTGAAAACACGTCACAAACATAAATAACAAACGTGATAATCATCATGTGACAAACGACAGGTGACAAGTGTCACTAATGTAACTTACAAAACAAAAGATCAGTCAGCAACTGTCCCAAATACGTACAGGTCTCCTGGTTAAAAGCCTGGTGTTTGTTGGACCAGTCCAGATCCCCACATGCCCGCCATAAGTGGTCTTTCTCACTTTCTATACTACGTCATTACTCAATACTCTTACAGTAGTATTATGCGTGGACGCTTTTACATTGCAGTCAGCACAGGATACATGGAGTACAAATGACGAACGGAAGTCAAGAAAATCATACTTAGAGCACGGTAATATTTTGCACATTATTGTGGCATTTATATGCCTTTTCATGCAAACAGACATCTCCAAAATTCCCTAAAAGTCGGCAACAGCGACAGCCCGTCACTTCAGGCCTCCATCCAAAGCCACTCCTCCAGATTTATCATTATGAACGTAAACAACGAACACGGTTATTGTTAGTTCGGCCCGAATGAAATGACTGGACGAGCTACAGTCCTGCGACAGCCAGATACTGGATGTTGACTTTGATTTATGGGTTGCTGTCGGGATGGTAATGACAATTTCAACATATATAACAAAAACATATTGTATTTCTAAGGTAGAGAACTTGAAATGAAGTTCCCAAAAAACAAAATTATTCAAAAGCATTGCATCAAAAGAGGAGATTACAGCTGATCGAGCTCAAATACATACACAACACATGTCAAAAGACAGAAATGACCATCCATGCTTTTCCCATCTGAGGAAGTATTAGTAGAGACCAAAGACAGTTAACTCTAACATCTCTTTCCAATAATACGATTCATGTGAAATTTAATATTTGATCTATATGATACAAGTTTAATCAAAGTGAAAAGATGAGCCCTGTTTTCATTGCCCCTCTCATACAACATAGGTTTCTAGTTGGTGTGATGGCTTAGACTCGTTTTGCTTCTTCCATAAACGGTGGTTGTTGGTAGATCGCCAAGGGTGCTTATGCACAGAGAATGGGAAATGAATCACTTGGCCCTTACTCTCATAGTCATAACTAACACAAATATGAACACACACACGCCCACAAATCTGCTTTTAAAGGACGCAAAAAGATACTTTTTAAGGATTCAGACACTGCCACATATTCTTGTTTAGATGTTCTCTTCAGTATTGACAGTAAAAATCGTTTTTTCACTAAGGTTCAGAATATTTCATCAGTATGGCTGAATGAGAGTTCATTTACGGCACAAAAACATTGCGCACCACCATGATTTTAACCAGTGTGTTACATTCAGGCTTGTGCCTCTGAAGTGTTATGATAGTAGAAAAATATAGATGTTCTGGCAAGATTGAAACAGGCATCCACAATTTGTGAAGAATTGCTTTGAAATGACGAATCTAATAGAAAAGCATCAGTGCTTTGAATTTATTAAGAAGAAGAAGTGTTAAGTAAGAAGGTTGTTGAGAGCGAGAATAAGGTATTAGAAGGCTAAATACCTTGTCGTCAGTATGAAGTTTTGATTGAGTAGGTGTTTACTGATATTACACAACGTTTCCATTCAGAAGTTGCAACAAAAAGATGATGCACTTCTGTTTAATTAATTTAGTCCTGAAAGGAAACCAAACAAAGAAGAACACAAGAGGAAAAATAAAACCCAAACAAAAGGATGTGAACTAAAGGCCAAAAAGCATGGCTGAGTCTTTGTTTGAGCTGATTTGTGGGGAGCCGTGTGAAGAGGTCAGCGGAGGTCAGCAAAATACGAGATTAGGCCATTAGAGGGAGAAGACTTTGTTCCAGTATAATCCCTTCATCATAATCTCTCTCTCTCCCTCCCTCCTGCTAATGGCTGGAAGACAATAAGATGCACTAATCTGTCTACAGGGATGGCACAGGGCTGCGCTGAGATATCTGCTGGAGTGCAGGGCACATATAGACTAAAATGTTTTGAAGATTATTTCCCTGGCATTTCTGCTTTATTAGATAGAGCCCAGTGGGGGGAGGCAGGGACCACGGGGGAGTAGCAGACGAGAGGGTGAGATAGTATGAAAGAATGAGAGGAAAAGCTGAAGTTAACTGGAGCTCGTGAGCCTTATACATGTGTATTTTGGTTAAATAGCGTTAAAATGGCCAGCAGGCACGAACAAGTGATGCAAGACAGTGAAACGTCTCCTGATTCGTAATCAATCAAAAGTCATAAATCAGATGAGGTGCCAGTTTGGTTTAGAGTTTTATAGGTGATTCCACCAAATTGCCAAAGTTAGTTTGAAACATATTTCAGGCCTGAATATTGGGTTAAGTTTCTAAGATTTTCAGAAAAAATACAGTTGCGTCATTTGCTTGGACTTTGTGTGCTGATCGATGGGTTCATCACTTTGGTCCAGAGTGAAATATCTCTACTATTAAATGGATTGCTATAAAATTGTACAGACATTCATGATCTCCAGAGGAGAACTTTATGTAATAAGTGTAAAGTCGACATTTACTTTGGGTTTCACACGTGACCAAATCACGCACTCGATTGCTTGTTATACTTGTTATTATTAGGGCTGTCAATGTTAGCACGGTAATAATGTGTAAATGTGTCATTATTCTATATAAATCATTATTCCACATAATGTTGGCGCAATATTCTACGTCACTTGCTCTGACCGATGTATCCATGGTTTGCAGAAACTTACAAGACTACTGTTTTTTCTTGGGCTGAAGGACTTCGATGATCCTCTGACTTTTAATATACGTAGTGCCACCAGTAGGTTGATATTTGTGGTTTTGAGTGTTTTGTCTCAAACATGATGGATGGTTGGATGGATTGCCATTAAATTTTGATGTTGACAGTCATGTACTGTACTTTGTGAACTGCGGTGTTCCCCTCTAGTGCCATCATCAGGTCAAAATTCAATTAATCCAGTACTTTGGTTTATCTCTGTAACAGCTTGGATTTCTTTATAACCTCACTACGGAGCTGTGGACTCTTAGGCTGGTCTCTTTATTTCTCTGTACGCCGTTCAGACAAAAGATAACCTTACAAATACCAAGGTGTGTGTTGATGTGAACTTTTTGCTATAGGTAAAGGTGAGGAGACAAAATACAATCCAAGTTATAAATCCATGAGTTTGAAGGCTCATCTGACGCCAAAACACTGCACAGCTATTTATGAAGATGTTATCAAGATTTTACAACGAAATTACCATAAATTGTTTTATCCTCCATCTCACTGATCTCAAGGTAAACAGGAGAATTGCGGAGATCATATTATGAAGTAATCGACCAGGAATGTGTGCCTGCTTGTTTGATTTGGCTAAGACACTTGCCGTCGTTGCCAGATGACATTGCATTACATCACTGCAAAAGTTGAACCAGATTGTAATTTTTTTGCTGTTTGATTTCCTGGAGCCCTCTGTGTTGACATTGTCTTTCATGCTAATGTCTGTTGTAACACAATCATATTGGACTGAAAATTAATGTTCAAAACTGACTCATTCTTCTCTTATAATCCCAGATTTAAATCAAGAACTGGTATCAGCAAAGAAGCCCTCACTGTGTTATACCCAACCTCTTTCCTTTTCCCCAACAATTTCATGTGCTGTATTAAAGGGGAACAAAACAAACACTGATCAAAAATTCAAAATGTCAAGCAGTCCCTTTATGGTGAATGGCCTTTCTATACTGGCTGATAAAGACAGACATCCTAAGTGGTTTTAATGTCAGCTCCTCTCTCCATCTTTGTCCGTCTGTCTCTTTCGGTTTCTGTCCCTCTCTCATGCACCACCAGTGGGTCAGGGCCTAAAATGGGTCACAGGCCTATGTTTAATAGATCCCCATACGACCACATTAGTGATATGCCTCAACCCAGGTCCCATGATGAGAGGCTAAATGTTTCATTTGGGTCCCAGGCTGAAAAGGTTTAAGAGTCCTGGTCCTAAATGATAGCTAGACCTCGAGCCCAGCAGCAGACTGTAAGGGGACAGCGAGTCCTTGGCCTTCACTCTGAGTCTCACCCTGGCACAGCAAAGGGGTCTGTCCACAGCTGATAAGTGGTTTTAATGTGATCTCCTCTCTCTTCTTCTTTTCTCCCTCTCTCCTCTCACATTTCCTCTGCCTCCACATTCCTCTCTGCATCCTCACATCACCCTTATTCATTCTTTAACCCCTCTCTGCCCCCTCATCCCTTTCTGTCCTAGATGATGGCTTGGCTCCAGCTGTGGACTATGGGGCTTATGGCCATTATGGCCTTGTTAGTCTCACTTGCCGTTGCTGAAGATTCTGGCCTTCCTCTGGTGGAAGCGGAGCAGCGAGGCCTTGTCGAGATTGTGAAAAAGGAGACCCATCCTGTCCTGTTCAGGCAGAAGAGAGAGTGGATCTGGAACTCTCTCTATGTGGAAGAGGAGAAACCTGCACCCATCGCCTACAAGATAGGACAGGTAGGGAGCTCATATTTCTGGTCTTCTTCCTGGCCCAGCTTCTACAGTTTAGTCTGTAAACGATCACTAATCTACCTTCCACAGCAAATGTGTATTTTTGTCTCTTCCATTCTGTTTTAATGCTGAAGCATGCCAAGAATCTGGGGCATTAACTTGTTGCCAACCAACTCTTTGATGAATATTTGAATGGTTTTGCTGGAATACTCAGTTTATTTGTAGAAAATTTGCTGGAAGGTTGTTGATTTGAGTGCTTACTTCAGCTGGGAAAAGTGCTAGAAATTACAAGACAGTCAATTGTATTTATTTATTTTTCTTTCACAGCTAAAGTCAAGCCAGCAAGTGGAGGTGAAGAACTTTAAAATAGAAGGTGAAGGAGCAAACACCATCTTCACTGTGGATCACAAAGGAGACCTGTTCGTCACCAGATCTCTGGACAGAGAGGAGAAGAGCTCGTACCACTTGACCGCCAGGATGTATGATGGGAACAACAAGTTGATAGAGGACTCGGGAGACTTTGTTGTCCAGGTGACGGACATCAATGACAACACCCCAGTTTTCCCCAGAACATATAATGGATCCATTATGGAGAGATCCACCATAGGTGAGTAGGATTACCATCTGCTCTCAGTTTTGGTTTTTCAGCATGTGATGAAACAGGGTGATGAGAGTGGGTTTAGGTTTATGTGTATAGCCCTATACATTACCATGCAATGTTTTAAATGGGCTTCATGGGCCGACAGCATTGATGTGTTGCAGCCCAGTTTCCACAGAAAAATGTTAGCATCGTCGGTCTTCCAGCCCAGTTGCATTAAATGGTGTGTGGCGTAAAAATGGCACACGAAAAGAGGCGTAATGTTATATATATACACCTTCCCATGAGACTGGGTTGTGCAAACTACTGGATACGATGAATATGGACATTCTTGCATTTGGTCACAGCAAGTGGTGTAGTATATGGAGTATATTCTGTTGTATAATAACGAGTATAATGAGCAAAGAAACCCAGCAGACTGTTCATGTCCAGTGTGAAACCAAAACGCTGACTCAACGTTTGTTACATAATACTTACGCTGCAAATGTTGCACTTGTTACGTAACATTATGTGATTATTATTATTATTATTTTTACCACAATCTTTTTCTAACATTAACCAAGTAGTTTTGTTGAATAAACCTATGCAATTGTTTCATACTGTTAACCACGTAGCATTGTGCATTTCTTGCAGGCGTGATAAATGGCAGATACGAAACATATTTCTGAAATGTATTTTTGGTGTAGAAATGTTGACATTCAACATGTCCTGTGGTTTGAAGAAACGTATGAAGCCATTTTTCCCCCCCGGTGGCTGGGTTGTGTGTTCCAACCGGTTTAAACACATCGCAGACTATGTGCCAACACCATAAATGAAGCAAAATCTTGCAGAAAGAAAGTTTATTTGGTGCAAGTATTTGACATTTATCATCCAGTGATAATTTGGATTAAAAATAGACTGTACTGTGAAAGGGCTACAAAAAAACAATGTCAACACCTGTCGCTATCAATGGCACATTTTTCTGTGACGAGAAGGCACACTGGCGACTTAAATAACACAACTTTACCACATAATCCTAATGTGTTAATCAGTTAAGTTCAGTACAACAACATTTGGATTGGCCATTTTCAACAGCATGATGCCTTATTGTATATTATTTTACATTCATGTTCTTCATCCAGGAACTAAAGTAGTTGAGGTGAGAGCAACCGATGCCGATGATGCCAGCACCGCTAACGGAGAGCTCAGGTACTCTTTAACCCAAGACGGAGACCTTTCTGCCTTCCAGATCGACAGCATCACAGGTAGGCTTGCTGAACTGATGTCCAACGTGATCATTATCCTGCAGCAAAACTGTCTTTTTCTTCCTAAACAAGCCAATGCAGTTATTTTTACTTACGGTAAATATGAGTCAGAGCTGACCTCAAAGGTAACACCCTCTCTGTCTGTCTGTCTCCCTCACTGTCTGCAGGTGTGATCAGCTGCAAGACAAACACTCTGGATCGTGAAACCAAGAGTCAGTACGTAGTGGTGGTTAAAGCTCAGGACATGAGAGGAATGGCTTCTGGCAGCACATCCACCACCTCTGTCACCATCACCATCACCGACACCAATGACAACATTGCTTCTTTCACCCGAAGTAAGGGATATTTTAGAAGGGAAGTTTCTAATCTGCTGGATACTTCTTGTTTTAAAAATCAGGGCTATTCATATGAACATATTTACTGTAACGGTCTAATATTTACATCGATGTCTGCTTTCTGTCTGTAGAGACGTATGAACTGCACGTTCCAGAGGACCACAAGTTGAATGAGAAGATAGGCACTCTGGAGTTGGAGGACAGAGATCAGATTCAGAACAAAGAGCCAATCTTCATCATCCCAAATGAAAACAGCAAAATGTTTAATGTTGAACTCAGCAGCCCAAACAAAGATGGCAACCTCATGCTCAGACAGGTAGGAGGCTCACATGGCAGTGATATCGAATGATAGACGATATGTCAAGGCTAAAATTAGCTTTTTTGAATTTGCTGCCATGTTTACTGTCAGCAGGTTGTGACTGAGTTGAACAGCGGTTGATGGCTGCATTGCATTATTGTCTCTGCTGCATGTGATTTTCTGTCTTTCTGTCTGCAGCTAATCTCGTACTACCGGACCCATCACTCTAATATCTTTTGGGCTCATTTATGATTGTCTTGTGGTGATTTCATTGACTGTTTTAAACCATCATTGACTGCTGACCCCTCGCTCTTCTTAACCGGCCTGTAGGGGCCACAAGTGATCATTAACTGCAGCAAAAGACATTTCTGTCAGTCAGCTCGGCTAAATCCAAGCCTCACCTAGTCAGCTGCAGGCCCCATTCTGGTCTTTGTTGTGGCTCAAAAACTGACATCCATAGAAAGGTGTGGTCTCATTTTGAACTAGAGCATCTTCAGATTAGTGCTTTTACCTGATATGTTACGATGCACTAAAGTTAGGCATGATGTGAGATGAATAAATCCCTTGTTATCTTGTTATCACGCCTATCTTGATTGTGAGATTCACGACATTTTTATCCTTGACTTGTTGATATTCAGGTGTTTTTTCTTCTTTTTTACAATACTTGCTCATGTTTGCATTCACATTACTATTGTAATGTCTACAGTTAGATTTAGGCAACAAAACCACTTAGGTTTAAGAAAAACATGATGGTTTGCGCTCAAGGCAAACGTCACTAAAAAAAAAAAAAAAAAAAAAAAAAAAAAAACATGGAGCAAATGTATTGAGCAATGGCCTCCTGCTTGAAAATCCTGTAGTTGTAGTATCCACCTTAAGCACTCTCTATCCTTTTTTACTCTATGTCACATAATAGTAAAATATTTACGCCAACACGTTTACATCGTACAGTCGGTACAGACAACAATGCATAAAAATGACACGCCAAAAGCAAGAAGGGCATTATTATTGCACATTAAATACTGTGTCATTCACACACCTTTTTGTGCGACTGAGCTGCACAATCACAACACTTGGTTCTAAGGTGTTACAGCAGACTCAGGTTAGTGGAAAACTGCTGAGGGTTGAGACAACAAATGTACTCAAGATTAGCATTTGTTATCCTGTTTCTACTTTTTTGTTTTAGCTACTCCTCAATCTCTCAGAACGCCCTTCGGCGACTGCAGTTCCCCATTTAAAAGATCCACAAAAAACAACATATACGTAGCTCAATTTTTTTGGTTAATCCAAAATGAAAGGAAAGTGGTTTAGATAGTGTTGCTCACAATTATAGCCACAAAAACTGATGGGTTTGATGTCCAATTTACATTTGGGGTATTTAAGTGGCGCTTTCATTCAGAATAGTAGGAGATAAGCACAAAAAATAGATTTACATGCCGGCATCACCAACATTATAAGCATCTGAGAACTGAGCATGAGGATCGAGGCCACAGATCCCTGACAGGATCGCCATGACTTCAACTTGTATTGATAATAGTGGTTTCTGGTTGCCACCGCATGGCCACCAGTTACATCAAAAACGAAAGCTGCAATGTCACATGTGAGGACAATGATGCATAGCACAGAATTCAAACCCAAAAGTGGTGTCCTTCGTCTGGTGAGCAGAGCTATTTATGCTTACAGGTTTACTTCACTGGGTTGTACTCTTCAGATAAAGTATTTGGGACATCAGAGTGCTGAAAATGTTTTCTAATGAAAAGAAATGAGCTCTGTAATAGCTTGGCCTGGAATCGAATCGCACCACAATCTTCCCTCGGCTCAACTTGCCCCTCAGCTCTGTAGCCCCTCTCATCTTTCTCACCGGCTGTGTTTACATGTACAGAGTAAGCCAGCTATCGGCCACACTGCGGTTCAGGTCTTATTCTTGTTAAGCTGTTTACACATGCCTTTGATACCCTGTGACTGAGTATCCCTGTTACCATGAATAATCCAGTTAACAGAATATTCCTGCCTACCTGTGGTGTCCCATCCACAGATAAAACAGTCCGCCAGAAACAACATTTAACTGAACAGTTGGCTGTTGCTTATACAGAGGAAAGACATGATAAGCAGAAATGTGACGGTAAGCAGTGCTTGCTGCCATATATTTGTTGACATTAAAGTGCATTCGTAACACGATGCAGGTCTCAGTTTGTGCAGACTTTGAAAAAGTGAAAGGAATGAGGTATTTTCACGCATGGCGACATGTTTAACATGGAGGGGAAATATGGCACTTTACGCTGTTTCTTAAATCCAGAGTATGTGCTCAACCAGGTTGTTTCAGCTGAGTTGTGACATTTAGAGCCTTTTTACACCTGCCATCGACTCCTTGGTGAGCAGACGCAGGTGTGACTGCACTGAGGATGAAGATAGGCGATGCATTTGAGCACATAAAAAATGAAGTGCAAATGCACTTTGTGTCCCCAGTCTAAAAATTAATGCAAGAAATGTGGAAATATACACTTCTGAGAAGGAATCAAAATATAGCAGCCCAGTCGCACTAAATGGCGCATTAATGACATGATACTTCGCGAATCATTTCACGTGCAATAAGAACGCTGCTCTTGCTTTTGGCGTGCCATTTACACACCAAGTAGTCTGTACTGACTGCAATGTAAGGCATCAGTGTAAATATGCCACACTCAGAGATAGTGACGTAGAATAAAGAGTGAGAGAGACTGCTAATGGTTGGAGGGAGGGGAGGTGGATGGGTCCAACAAACACAGGAGACTGCGGTTTGTATTCCACGGTGTTGAGTTATTTTGAAGTTTTGTAATGGATGTTTTTCTTTGTGCCTTTTCCAAAAATGTCCAGCATCAGTTTTCCATCTTCCATCTTCACAGGAAACAACTTGCTAGGTTTAAGTAAGAAAAATCCTTAGGTTTAGGATAGATTGTAGTTAAGATATGCCACACCGTGGCACCGAGGTCACGTGACAAATAAATCAGTGCTGACTTCTGGTTTCACACAGGACATGAACGCTGGTCTTCTGGGTGAAAGTCTGGTGTTTTTTTATCGACCATCCACACTGACTTGCTCCCTACACAGCGTTCCCTGCTCTTTATACTTTCTTGTTCAGAATTATGTGGATCACACACATATTGATTTTGTGGGCTACACATGAATTACAGTGCATTTACTTTTTGTAGATTTTTCTACATATTTTTCTTGTTTAACATACTTATTACCAGCCATAAGTGAACCTAAGAAACCTAAGTGAGTGGTTTTGTTGCTTAAACCTAGCTATGGACTTTTCTGTAGTTTGGTTGTGTGGAGTGAAAATGACCCACAAAAAGGTTAAAATGCATTCTCATGAATGTCCTTGTAATGCCGGGCTGTTTATACACTTTCCTACTGGATTTGAAGTGTTTTTACTTAAGATAGAAATTACAGTGAAGTCTGGAAAACATTATGTAATGAGGAAAAGTGAGTGAGTTTACTTCCAGTGGACCAACTCTTATATATTGTAACTTACTACTGAAAACACTGATCGTTTGACAGCATAATAATAAAAAAAAAATGCTTAGTGTGCATATTTAAGAAGAGTCTGTCTGCTGTTTCAGTTCTTTGCCTTTTTGGCCCTTATGAGTCCTTGGGGGCCAAATACCTAAGGGGACAAATTTATTTGGGCATATAAACAAAGATGAGAAGAGGTCATAATAGGTTGTCTGTGTCCAAAATGAAATCAGATCCTGATTTAATTGGTACGTATCTTTGACTTGTTGTGGACTGACTTCCCGTTCACCTCTCTCTGGGATCCCCAGGCTCTGGACTACGAGACGATGGACAAGTACACTTTCACCGTCCAGGTGCGAGAAAACCTGAAAAACCTGCGTTTTCCTGCTGATAATGTGAACAGCGCTGTCACCACAGCCCAGGTGAATATCACACAGGACATCGGTGAAATCTAAGCTGCCCTCCAGGGTGTTATCACCCCACCGTTCATTCATTTAAATCTTTAACGTTGACCCAATGTGCTCAGATAACATGCTGTCTTTCCGACTGTTATCTGACAGGTAATTATCAAGGTGTTGGATGTGGACGAGGCGCCGATCTTCTCGCAGCCCATCTACACTTTCACTGTGGTGGAAGAACGTAGTGTGAACAACATAGGAACAGTCACAGCCAAAGATCCTGACAGAGCCCACAAGAGCATTCGGTACGATGCTGTGCAGACCTCAACAAGAACAAACGATGCTACTAATCCTGCAGTGCGGCTGTGACACTGATCTCTTGCTCTCTCTCTCTGTTTAGGTACTCCATCTTAGACAAGGACTGTCCGATCAGTATCAACCCGTTCACAGGTCAGCTGTCCACCCTGAGGATGCTGGACAGAGAGCTGGAGGCCACACACATGTTTCAAGTTAAAGCACAGGAGGAGCCAAGTGGTACATCAAGTTTATTAATCCTGCTTCCTTTAAACAATAGAACCTCAGATGAATAATTTAAACCATGTGTTTTCTGATAATGCGCATACAGGGAGGGAGGTGAAAAGCTAAAAAAGACACCATGTTCTGTTGTTCACTGAGCAGCTCCTCTGGATCTGGATTCATTGAAGGATGGGAGTGTAACACATTTACAGGGATTTCTTTTTTATAGATTTAACCCATTGCCTCAACACCTGGTCGACCCACACAGGAAGGAGAGAGTAAGCAGGAAAATCACATTAGCGACTCTCTTTGTTCACTTGCAGCTTCCGAACCAAACTATATATTTTTAGACCAGCAATGAATGAAATCCAGAGATCTATTTTAGTGGCTTGTCACCATGTTTAAGGAACACAATGGTCCCCTGAGCTTGACAAGGTCCTCGATATACAGTACATGTACTGTACTAAAGATAGTTTCAAAATCTCACGACAAGAGGCAGGAACACATTTATCAAGAGATGGATATTCAAAACATCAGTGATGTAAAATAAGTGTAAACGCTGCTTTAATGTGACAAAAAAATGGCCACACAACAAGCTCACAAATAGAAATCCTTTCAGACACTTGAACACACACACACACACACACACACACACTCGATCAGTATCATGGCTGATCACTGTTACATGGTTCCGTTAAGGGAAAGGACAAACAAGCTGAGTGACGTGAACCATAAGACAAAAAATAAGAAATTAAATGAGCAAAAATGCTACATGACTTTCCTTGTGGGATTTTTTTTAATACTATAAAGACAACAAGAAACCGGAGCAACCAGCAAGAGGAAAACAATGAAGAACTGATTATTTAAAGTGAAATTGTTTCTCCTGTTGGCACACCTGTGTCCTATACAATCTCTGTTTAAACAGGATGATTCATTTTCCCTCCACACTGAGAACCACATATGCTTTAAATAAGATTACAGTACATCATAAGATGTACATGGATGTATCTGCTCTAAGTATATGCTCTAAAGAAGCCCTGCAGGCAGATTACTGCATTTCTTTTTACTATTTTCATTTCATCTTGACTTTCATTGTCAGCACACTGTGATGTATGTCAGACAAGATAGTACTAAATTGCAAAATTAGCTCCTGCAACAAATATCCATCACTACACTCGGCATGGGATGATCTGAACACGTCCTGTCACAATTATCACAGCCAAAATAGACGAGCTAGACAGTTTTTTTCACGTCACTTATGTGATAATGACAATATTTGTGGTTATTGTGATAATGGAAATTCACCACTATCAACTTATTGTGTGTTTTTTTTTATCCTGATCTGTTATAAAATCCATCTGACACTACAGTTAACCGTGTGCTGCTGTCTCTTCTCTGCAGGTCTGGAGTCATTTGTGAAAGTTAACATTATAGTTCAGGACATCAACGACAACAAACCTGAACTGATTGTAGATGAGATCTTCGTATGTGAGAACGACCTCACTAATACGGTAAGAAAGACACAGTATTTATTACAGCAGGATTTCACTTGCTTTGGATGTACAGAATTTGTATTCAACTACCATTGGTGAAATAAAAAAAAAAAAAAGTATGTGAATCCTTTGGGATTACTTAAAACGTGTATAAAATGTGCTCTGATCTTCATCTAAGTCACAACAATAGACAAACACAGTCTGCTTAAACTAATATTTTTCATGTTTTTATTCAACACTACATGTAAATAGCCACACTGCAGTGTGGAAAAAGTATGTGAACCTTTGGATTTAATAACTGGTTGACCTTCCTTTGGCAGCAATAACCTAGGTGTGGTAGGATTTGCCATTAAATCCTACCACAGCTTTAACTGTTAGGTGATTACACATGATAAACTACTGTACCTGAAAATGTCATGTGTGATGTATTGCATGCTACTACATAATAATAACATGTATATCATACATACATATACATATATATATATATATAATATATTGTGAATTTCTCCACTGTGGGACCAATAAAGGAATATCTTATCTTATATTATTATCATCATAATATAATATGTCAACAATATGTGCCTTAAACTGCATTTTAGTAATTGTGCTAACTCCCAAAACAATATATGCTGTATACATTTAGACTGCATTGGATATAAACAGTGTCCAGGATCAATTAGATTCTTGTATTTAATCTCTTCTCAGGTGATAGGAACCTTGCGAGCCACAGATAAAGATGACCAGCCAGCCTCTTTCACTTTCAGCCTGGCCAGTCAGAGCTCCAACTTCTCCATCAGAGACTACGGCAGTAAGTCTTTGTGTGCGCTGAGCGCATATTTACCTTTCTCGTCTTGCTTGTTGCTCTAAATGGTGTTCGCGGAAAGCCTTTGCACTTGTTGCTATGCAACAACCGAAACACCATATGAGGCTCAGTGCTTTGTTGCTGAAAGTTGAAATTATTTTAACTTCTCAAAGCATGCTTTGGTACTCCCAGCCAGACGAGGGATTTAGAGTGCCCGTCTGGGACCATAAGCGCTGTCTAGAATGCACAATAGCAAATATTGAAAATAATGAGCGCAAGTGGCTCGGTGGACTTGCAGATGACTCTCTATGTATTCTAAACTCATCCCAGCTGAGGATGTTAAAGGAACACGCCACACACAGGGCTGCTTTTTTTTTATGGGTTTAAATTTTAAAATTAACAACTGAAACTACAACTGAAATTTAAAAGCTTTATTGATTAAACATGGTGGTGCTATAGAGGAAAGTCAGTAGGATATACAGTGTCAGGTGTGTACATAATTTGACATCTGGTAGGTGTTGAAATATTTCACTGAATAATTGATTTGTGCTCAGGGCGGTAGATGAAAAGTCTTTATGATTGATCTTCTGGGCACCATGGATATCTGTGCCAAGTTTCATGGCAATATGTCTGTAAAATCTAATTATTTCAGTACAGACAAAAGCGGTGGAGTGACAGTCACATTTTTATCATTTAATATATTATGGTGTGGTTTTAATAAAATGCTGAGGAACCTGCTATTACACACCTCATGTAGTTATTAGGGCTGTCAATCAGTTAGAATATTTCATAATGATTAATCGCAAATTAATTACATTTTTTTATCTGTCAAAAATATACCTTAAAGGCAGATTTGTCAACTACTTAATATTCTTATCAACATGGACAAATACGCTGCTTTATGCAAATGTATGTATATTTTTATTATTGTAAATCAATGAACAACACTAATCAATGCCAGATATTGTCCAGAAACCCTCCCAGGTTCTGACTTTAGCATCAACAATCTGCTCCAATCAGAACATGACAAACTGCAGCCCAACAGGCAACAACAGCTGTCAAATCATAAATATGAATTATCATAAAGTGGGCATGTTTGTAAAGGGGAGACTGGTGGGGACCCAGAGAACCCATTTACATTCACATATCTGGAGGTCAGAGGTCAAGGGACCCCTTTAATGGACATGCCAGTTTTATCTCATGAAGATTTAGCGTAAGTTTGGGGTGTTATTTAACCTTGTTCCTGACCTGGTTTGTACCAATGGATTCCAGACGTTTTCTAGATCCATTTGATGCCATCATCTTCACTGTAGCTTTAAAACAAATTTGCGTTAACACTTCATTATTGCATTAACTTTGACACCTCCAGCATTTAGTCAGTAGCTCTGCCGCCATTTGAGACTAAAAATGTGTAGATATAAAAGTCAGAAAATGTCTGCTTGAATAAACAGACTGTGACACAGATGATGGTGTGAGACTCGAGGGAAACATTTGCTTTGATCCAGACATTGATATTTAGGCAAAGGTTGGCGCTCCCTTACGTCAGCCTATTTGGGTTATTCAGCTTAGGACACAAAATGGCACAAGTAAAACAGTTTTCATCATTTTTGATCATCACATACGGTTATAAAACATGAAAGCCAGAGGAAAAGTGTTACCAACTGTTCTAGTCAAATATTAAAAGTCTGAATAGATGAAAGCCTTAGGTAGTCAGATGAAAGATTTAGGTGAAGTGTTACTATTTAATTTAAGTGAAACTTGAAACGTACTGAAAGGAAGATAAACAGAGGCATGAACTCATCCATTTCCTCCCTGCTCGTGCCTGGAGGGGTTGACATGTTGAACTGATGGAGGAGAGGAAGAGGAAGATGGAGGAGAGCAAAAGGAAAGACAGCTGAGGCAGAGGTGGAAGAAAAGATGAAAGGAAGCAAGACGAAGAGACTGGGATTAAGGGAGACGGGCAATATTGAAGTGAGGCTGTGTTAAAATGAGGAATGGAGGCAGATATAAAGGAGAGGGAATAATAAAGAACCATAAACAAGAGAATAAATAGAGTTAGGAAAAGAGAAGATACGATTGAGGATGAAGATGGAAAGAAAACAGGAGGGATGATAGAAGACGAGAAAAGGGAGGGGAGAGGAGGACATTATAAAGGAGGGAAAGATGACGTCAGAAACATTAAAGGGGCTCTATGTAAGAATCAGAAATTGCTTGTTAACAGTGACACCTGTTGGCTGTAAGTCAACGACAGTCAGCGTCCTGCTGCTCATGCTACATAGACGCAAGCGAGTATCGGTCAAAACAGTGAGGCGAAACACACAAGACTGAATGTGACTAACAGCTAAAAACACAATATCACCGTACTGTATATTTCACATTTTGCAGCTTACCTGTCCAATATTAATCTTGCCAGCTCGGCAGCGCCGGCATAAGGCGTAGACCATATAACGCTTGTCTTCCTCATTTTTCCACATGGAGATAACAAAGAAAGAAAGAAAGAAAAAAAGAAATACACTTTTCACTCCTGCTAACTGTCTCACAGGTTTTCATTATGAGTCAGGACGTAATATCATTAGCTGGGCAGACGGCTGTCTACTATTTTCACATTTTATTTCTTCATAATGATAAGGTCCAAGCCTTGGGAAGAGTGAGGAAGAAAACAGAGAAAAGTTGACGGCCGATGTTGATCCTAACTTTCCCCAAACGTCGGTCACATTTCTGTTTCGCAAAACGAGCTTCACTAGATATAACTTTAGTTTTTAGTGCTTCCGTGGAGTTTGTGTTGGGGTCTGAGTTTTGTGGGGGGGGGGGTGGTTGCTTGTTGGCGTTAGTGGACTCCATTTCTAATCCGTGTTGGCTGTTATTGTACACTGTTAGCCCAGCAGCAGAGCTGAAGAGAGTAAAGGCACTCGCAAGCACAGATGTGACATCTGTTGGATTTTCTTGGAAAATAAAAACGGCCCCATTCTTCAAATGAAAAGCAGTCTACAGGCTGATAGAGGAAACCCAAAAATTCAAGGAAGGTCTCATTTTTTAGGTTACAGCCTGTTCACACATTAGCAATAAAAATGATTTAAAAACGTTTATATATGTAAAAACTACACACAGTCCTTTTGAATGAAAGGGAAAAAGAAAGGGGTAAGAGAAGGAAGAGAGAAAATAAGAGGAAAGAAAGATAGTGACTGAGGAAAACTGAGGCAGAGAGGACAAAAAGGACATGAGAGGAGGAGGATAGTTGTTTGTTAAGTGCTGGTTGTCAGTCTGAACCTCTGTTCTCCCCTGTGCCCCCCAAAATCATCTGACAGCTCCTCACCTCACACCACTTAACACACACACACACACACACACACACACACACACACACACACACACACACACACACCCCCCGACATGCAACAAGAGCTGCAAAGTGAAGGCTTTTAAAATATTTATCGACTACCAGCTCTTTAAAACTTGCAGAAAACAAGCATGCTTTCATTACGGGACGCTGAAAGACACAATAGTCAGAGTAGCTGCACGGTGAAGGAAGTGACAGGACTCTGTGTTCAGACCAGGCAGCTACACCGAGCTCACTGCATTAATACCAGACAGACAACAGAGAGGAGGAGGAGGAGGAAAACAAAGAGATGAAGGCAGACTAACGAGATGCAGGAAGAGAGCGATGGAGGGAGCAAACAAAATACAGAGAGGACAGTGAGAAATAATACAGAAATCTAGAGAGACAAATTCAAACAAAGAAGAACCAGGAGAGGCGACAGAGGAGAGGGATGAGATGAAGGGAGGACAGAAGCTGTTTTCATCTTTTATTCAGTTAGTTAAGGCTCGTGCTGCACCCACGTCCTCCCACACACACCTTCAGTGACGACGTGTCGTGTTGGGGACAACAATGATCACAGTGACGTGGTTGTATAAAGCGTATTTGTCAGACAGGTTGAACTTTCATTAAATGGGTCAGTTTATTTAGAATCATGCCATGTAAATAGTCTGAGAAGAGGATTTGAAATATCCATCGGTGAACTGTTACCCGTTACTAGATTTATTGTGTAAAATGTTATTTAACTGCCATTAGCAAAGTATAGCAGTTACGTAACAAAACCACATATTCTCCTACATCGCTTGGTATGATATGTTACGAATAAGTTATTCCTCCTTTGTCGTTCATCTTCCTATGAATGTGCAGCAACAGAAGTCAATTTCTGCTCCTTACATGCATACATACAAAATAAACTTACGTCTTCACATGAAACAACTTCCCTTCTTTCGTAAGCAACACAACTACTTAGCAGGCTGAAGAAAAGATTGTGGTTTGCCTTAAATAACCGGTGACTGGTGTTACTTAAGTATGTAAGTTATGTGGCAAATAAATCAATGTTGATTTCTGTTTTCACACAAGACACAAATGCTGGTCTGCTGGGTGAAATTTTTTGCCAAAGTTTATTGACCCACCCATCCACCCTGACCTCCTCTCTCCTCCCTTTATATTTCCTCATTCATGATTACATAAACTACCTACTAATACATTTTATGGGATTACAGTGCATTACTTTTTGTAGCTATGAATGGTGGAAGATATAGTGTATGAGACCAGTCTGAACAAAACAATAGGAAAATAAGTCAATATTGACTTGGTTTCACATGGGACACAAACAACTCTTTACACTACGTCAGTCGCTCTGAATGCCTCATAATGACATGGATGGGATTATATTAGAGTTAGTTGAAAGCCCAGTGAGTTTCATATAGATGCTAAAGGATACTTTGGCATATCAGCATCAGATGCCAAGGGTCACCGAGCAAGCGGTGCTATTTGACGAGTCGGGAATGACAAAACACACCGTGAGCTGTTTTCATTTCAACTTTTCTTTTGTGAGAAAGTAGTGCCAGTTATTTTTATTTCATATAACTGCACAAATCTTCACATGCAAAGCTTGTCAAAGACAGTGGAAATGTATACAGGTGTGAAATCAGAGCTGACTGAAAGTTGTTTATTTTATTTGGGTGACAAGGAAACTTCCTGAATCTTTAAAGCACACATTGCTTCTGTATTTGGCCTTTCAAATATGCTGCTAACCAGGAGCTTCATAATGACTATGATACTGTAAGATCTCTGAAGGGTGAAGTCAAAGTCTCAGAATGGATGGAATTGTTGAGCCAAGTACTTCTTTCATAAGGTGCTTAATTTGTACTCAAAGTCCAATATGTGCAAATGTCAGCAACACCCAGGTTGTTTTTACTTAAACATGCCCTTAAACCTGCAGAGCCATACTCTGTTTCTTTGTCTAAAAGTTGGAGTGTGTCTAAGTATGTGTCTAGTGTTCGCAAAGGTCTTTCCTGCCATTGTGTTTGTGAAATTCCTCCAGCTGTGGGATATTGTGGAGAAAGGCTCTCCCCATCGACTCAGCAGGAAACTGCTTGCCGGTGAATTGACTAATGGTTGTATTGTTGGTCAGGCCTGCAGGGAAGACGTTGCTCCGTTCTGTTCAACATGTTCGTTCTCTTTAATTTCAGTTCTTTTTGTTGTGTTATATCCCTTTTGGTACTCTGGGACTTTGGGCTCATTGTGTGTTTTGATTCTTCTGACTTTCAAAACCTGTCTGGCCACCAACTGACCACATTACATTCAAATGATCAGGGGCCATATCTTCATAACTTCCTTTCTGCAAAGGATATAACAGTACGTTGATGCATGTATTTGAGAAAATGGTTAGCTTCGTGTAGGCCACGATTTCAGGTTTTTAAGGTGCTGCTGCCATTATCTATAATCCTAACTGACTCAAATCCTAAATGCACCGAACTGACAGATAATCACAAATGATCTGTCTGCCTTCATGTAACGACTCTCTTCTTCTTCTTATATCTGTGGAACAGACGCTTGCTGTATAAATAGACTTTAAAGACTCTATATACAGAGCAGGTGAGCATTAGATCCGCTTTAGAGAAACAAAGTGATGAGTCAGACAAATCAGACATGGATTTTTGCAGAAAGGAAAGGTAAATTTATATTGAAGGTGAAGCTGGTTGTCAGTTTGTACACTCACAGTGTGTATTTATGCTTCTCTCTCAAGACAGCACAGCAGACATCATGGTGAAACAGGGGCCGTTCAGCCTGGATGACCCCAAGGATTACAGCGTGGATGTGCGCATCAGTGACGGAGGGCGGCCCATCCAGACCAGCAACACCCCACTGGCAATCAAGGTCCGTGTGTGTTTTTGTACAGACTGTTCTGATTCACTGTCCATACTTATACCTACAAAAAGTAGTCTGCTGGAATTTGTATATAACCGACGTGAGCCAGGATGTGCTGGGCTGCAGCTAAAGGCCCGACACACCAAGCTGCTGGTCTGCCGTCGGACAGTTTGGGGTCGTCTGGAGCGTCTGTCGGTGTAGTTTTTGTGGTATGTCCCACACCGTCTGCTCTAGCCTGCCTGTGTCTGAGGTTTTTCGGCTGATTCAGCATGTTGAATCGGTGGGGGAGCTCGTTGCTGTTCAGCTTAAACGAATCAGTGCCCGCGAAGAGAAACGGAAGTGAGGAAAGCGAGCCAATGAGTTAAGTCAAGAGGACACACAGAAGGCTGTGAAAAGGGTTGGCAAACGCCGAGTTATTTCATGTATGTATCATAACAACGTCCTTGGTCTTCTGGTTTCCCTTTTCAATGATGAATACAGACTACTGCCACCTGCTGTTGTGGAGAGTAGTTGGTGCAGAACGTACATGCTAACTGGCCATCAGCTCGGTCAGTCAGGTGACGTGAGGTGACGCAACTGCCAGCCTGAACGAGTGTTTAGATTTGATCCTGATGGGCAAAGTTGGCACCTTAGCAGCCTCTGCAATCAGTGTATGAATGTGTGTGTGTGAATGGGTGAATGCTGACATATAGCGTAGAGTAGAGTGCTTTGAGTGGTCGGACGACTAGAAAAGCGCTATATAAATGCAACTCCATTTATCATTTATCGTATAAACTGTTGTATGAGGTCACATTGATTTGTCTGTGGGATGTGATT
Source organism: Pterois miles (assembly GCA_947000775.1). Taxonomy (NCBI): domain Eukaryota; kingdom Metazoa; phylum Chordata; class Actinopteri; order Perciformes; family Scorpaenidae; genus Pterois; species Pterois miles. Next base: position 2,922,425 of record CAMQGK010000242.1, on the reverse strand, counting down.
TATTAAACAGTTTGAGACCATTTCAGCGCAGACAATTTTAAATAATTGCATGCCTGAATTGCAACATGTGTCTATTTCCAATAATTTTTTACTCACCAGTCTGAATACAGTAAAACTCAGAATATCTAATCACATGCCGTGTATTGTCTAGATGGACATACAGTAAATGAACACTGCTTGATACATCAGTTAATTCCACTAATATACTGACTGATTTTTTTGTGCTGCCTGTTGTAGTCGTGTCAGTGTGATGCCAGGCGGATTCCTACGCGGTGCAAAGCTGGCGCTCGGAGGATGGGAGTCAGTGTTCATGCCCTGATAGCCATTCTGCTCTGCATACTGACCATTCTGGGTAAGTTCAACTTTCTTTACTTCTTCTCTTTCTTTCTGTCCTCCTTCCTGTCATTCCTTTTTTAATCTCCATCTTTGGTGGAAACGCTCATTGCTGAGGTTTCCTGCACAGCTTCTCAGAGATCATCTGGTTTTCATCAGGGTGGAGATAATCCTTTTTTTTTTGCTATTGTATTTCTTGCCTGAAGAACTTTTGTTTGCGGTGACCATTTTCATCTTCAAATGCACCTTAAAGTGCACCAAATGCACCTTAAAGGTGAACTGACATCAAAGTCTTTCACAGGTGTTGGGGGGTAATTCTGCATGTGTGAAAAAACGTTGTATAAAGCCTTTTGTGACTCCAGAGGGAGCTGTGTTGAAGCTAATATATTGCCTCAAGTGATGTCACTTAAGTTAACGTCAGTTGGGGCTACAAGTGTAAAAAAAAAAAAATAAAAATGTGAAGAAGTGAGCTCACCAGACCTCTGCAGCCTGCTCGTCCTCTCTGTTTGAGGCTCAAGGCTGCATTAGCCGCTACTAGCACAACACACCCGAGTTGTCATCAATAGACCTGTCAGTGGTGGAGTTGCATTGTGGGTAATATAGATACCAGGTTTTGACAAGGTATAAGATGAATAAGAAAGATGATATATATGGTTCTGCTGCATCAGTGTTTTATACTGTCCATCATGAGTGTATAGGAGTGCAATGCTAAATCAGTGCAGTATTCCTGGATTTACTGCATGTGAAACCGATCAGTTGGCCTCTGCATTTTAATTATTATTAATACTTGCAGTGCTGTGCACTTTTTGAACTTGCACCTGATGTCCTTTATTGATTTCCCAGGTGATGCCTTTCATGATGTTTTATGATGCTCATGCTTCATGCTATATTATATCCTGGCATGTGGTTGTTAACCTTTTGATATTCATGCTCTTTGTGTAAGCGAATTCCCCTGTAGGGGCTGTAAAGGCTTCATCATCGTTTATGTTAACATCATTCCCACCATCTGTGCATATATACGACCAAAATGTCTCTGAAGAATTGTGTTCATATAGAGTGAATTTGGATTTTACATTTAGCATGTACAATACACAGTAAAACATATGAATGTGGAAAACAGGGTGTTGGATGAGAGTACAGAGGTCTAAGTTCACATCCTGTATGATGATCTATCCATCAAAAGCATGTTTTTTTCTGTGTAAAAGTTACCAAACTATGACAACATTTTTTTTGCAATGCTTGGAGCAAAAATAGAAAGATGTGCACACAAAAACCTCACCACTAAACATTTTGTAGAATCATTTAAAATCAGTGCTTTGTTTGGCTTGTTAGATGCAACAGTTGATTGACTGATTTGGAAATTGAAAAGTAAAAAATCTTTATTTTCTCTGATCTCCACTGGTTTAATTTAATATCCACCTTAAACGAGAAGGCTGTCCACGTTGGTTTTAAGATGCTCTTAACAAGTGTTTTTAAACATTACTTCTTGTTTATTGAGTGGACACCCATTTTTAATTTGATCATGAACTCTTGACTTTATTTAATTTTTCGTAGGTGGAAGTAGGAAATCTGATGGAAGCCAACAAATCACAATCAAGTGTATTCCAAACAAGCAGGACCAAATTAAACATACCACTTCCTGTGTTGTTCAGGGTTTATCAGACACTACTGTACTGGGTATTCATGAAATGTTCATGGTTTGAGTCAGCGACAGAGAGCAGAAAAACACTCATTTCTGAGGAAATGTTGATTATTGATGAATCAGAGTCTTGGTTGTTGTACAGTCTGTGAATAAACAGGTGCAAACGTACCCTCTAAACCCACAGAGGTTTATTCTGTGAGAGGGATTCATGAAGATGGCATCAATGATGGATGCAAAACGCCAGCACTGTGCAATCGGGGCATGTGCACACACTTGCCCTTACTTTGCAATAAATAATATTCATGTTTTGTGGGGAGCTGTTGCCCCTCCCTTTGTTGTTGGTCATATGAATAATGCAGCGACGAATGTGGAAATAATGCCTGCGGTTGTGAGCTCAATATTCTCTTTGATACCTTCGCCCCCTGCTCCTTTTTTTTCTGGGTAAAAAGAGACACTTGTCATGTTGGATGAGAGGCAAGTCAGAGATAGCTGGCCAAACAAGAGGGATCTGGATGAGAGGTGCAGAGGAAGAAAGGCAAAGAGAAGAAGAACTTAAAGATAAAGAGGGATGGAGGGGGAGTGACTGATGGAAAAAAAAACCTTATATCTCGACTTAGATATGGGAGGTGGAGAGGGGTGAAACAGTCAGACAGTCAAGGGGCGAGTGAGACAGGGAACTGAGGTGGAATGAGTGACAGAGCGAGACAGAAAGAGGTTAAAGAAGAGAGATGCCGAAGAGGAGGATTGTGGGAAAAAGCAGCAGAAGAATAGGAGTGGTAATGAGGAGAGTTTATCAGCTCTTTAGGTGCCGTCTGCTTATCAAACAGCGCCAAACACTCAACCTATTAACTATTAATACACTCCTTCACTATCACGCCTTTTCCCCTCTGTTTTTTCCTTCATCTCTCTCTTCTTCCTTCTCTTTCCCTCTGGGTCTCTCTGTCTCTCTCTCTCTCTCTTTATCAAACACCCCCAACGCAGGCCAGATTAACTATTTAATGCACTTGTCATTATCTGCCAGGGCCCAAAGCAATTTACCGCGCTCCCCATTCACAGACACATTTTCTCACAAGAAGCCTGGTTTGACACACGAAAAGAAATTTTTCTCAGTCGTTTTTCTACAAAGAAAGGGCTTCTTCTTTTTTCCCCCTCTCTTTTTTCTCCTCTATAAGTCTGATATCTCCAGAGCTTATTAAACTGCAGAGCATGTGTTGTAAAAGATTAATCTGTTGGTTTCCCAGGCAAACTTAAATTAGTCCCGCTCGCCCTCGACTAAAAGGCATGGCTAATGCTGCCCGTCCGCTGAGAGAGAAAGAGGTTCATATCGGGACCGAGGCTCGCGGCCTAATCTAATGTCAAATGGATCCTTCTTCTCCTCATCTGTCTTCTCGCTTGATTCCCTCAGCCACGACTTCTCCCATTTCTTCCACTTCCTCCTTCCCTCAGTCGTTGATGGCTCTCCTCATATGTTCTGCTTTTCCTTCTCCTACTTCCTTGTCCTCATTCAATCTCTACGGCCACTGAAATTCAGGGCGTCAGCAAGAACAAGAAAAACTTTCTCAACTTTGGTTTAGACAAAAGAAATGCAACAAAGGAACTGTAAAACTACAGTGTGAACCAGGTTTACTGTCTTTATATCACCGGTAAATAGTTTATGTTCATATTATGATTGCTGATTATGATGATGACTGATGATTATGATTGGCCCATCATAGCGTTACGACAGCCCGCCGGTGGTGATTATTTTAAACACATTTATAACTTTGACTGTTGATGTAAATGTTTTAAGTTCACAGTCCTTGTTGCCCACATAGCCGATCTATCAGTTTTGGTGCAGGAACATACAATAGTTCTGCGGCATGCGGCTCAAATCAAAGTCTACCTGTTGTCCAGTATATTATATGTCCAGTTTTTGCACTCAGTTGTTCAATATATGCGTTCCCTCTTTATGCAAGATCTTTTGTAACTACCCACAACTCACACACTGTATAATCACTTTCTGATCTGTTGCCATTATCAGCAGGATGAATGAGGTCATTTAACAGAACATTACAAAAAGACAACTGTTTTCAGATCCAAAGGAAACTCATCCCTACCCATCATTTTGCCTTTGGCGTAGTATCTTGACATTGAAGGGTCAGATAGATAGATATATACTTGATCCAAATTCACACGTGGTTAGGGCTATGAAATGGTCATTGTTATGTTTAGGCAACAAAACTACATGGTTAAGGCCTTTACACACCAGGGGCATGACACATAACACAAAAATGCAGAAAACTCTGCTGCGAATATGGCTGCAAGAGATATATGTGGGCTTTTATTGTGAAAGGTAAGAACAAAAGGAGGGGATCTGATTTACACTTTTGTTGACAGGAGTAATAAAGTTTGTCATCTTGGTTCAGACAACTCTGTGTTTTTGTTTCATAAATACAGGAGCAACTCAACCCGTTTCGCACAATGACGCCTTTATTCGCGGTGCGATACCTCAGAAAAATCAACCTTAGTGATGTTGCCTTTTGTACTCATGAGAAAAACAGTTTGAAAAAATATGGTGATGTCCGACTAAAAACACTGCAGGCTCTCAGGGCTTGAAAAACAAACCTCAAGGTTTGGCATAAAATAAGTATGCTTGTAACGTAGCATACTGTACGTCCTGTATTTGTTTGACCCATCCACCAGCTCTACCACTCTTAGATACCACGTCCGTTGCCCTGCGATAACATTGGAGTTAGTTGAAAGCCTGGTGTGTCTCATTAAAGGGTCCCTTATGCGTCAGCATCATGACACCAAGGACCACTGCTCATGCGCCAGTATTTGATGAGACCAGACTGTTTGGTCTCTGTTGACCAGTCGAACTACCAAGATCTTCCTCTGCAGACTTTGAGGCTACGTGCACATAATTCCTGCAGATGCTAGCGATGTTTTTTCACTTTCACATAAACAGATATCAGTGTTGGATATTTTCTAATGATTTTATTTTCCTATCCTTACATTCTTGTCTTCCTGTCCACAGTTTCTCCTCTTCACCCTCTTTCCTCAGTTGTTTATTTCTTTGTCATCTGCCAGGTCCAACTTTCCTTCCCTTTCCTTTCATTCTCATCCCCCTTCACTGTGTTTTCTGAGACTCATTTCCACTTCCCCTCTCATACTTACTGAATCTCTCTTCCTGTTTCTGAATCTCTCTTCCTGTTTCTGAATCTCTCTTCCTGTTCCCTCTCCTCTCGTCTCTTCTGTTTGTCTCTGGCTGAGCAGATTCATCTGAGGTTTTCATGCTCGAGGCGAAAGTCTCAGACACCTTAAACCAAACGCTCCTCATTTACTCCCTTCATTCTTGTTCTGTTTTGTAGTCTCGATCCTTCGTTAACGTTCCACTTTCCTCATTTCTTTCTTGCCCCAATTTTTTTTATGTTTTGGTTTGCGTGGCCTAATTTTATCTTATGTTTTTAAAATTCATAGAAGTGTTGGTCCAGCAGGAACAATGGCAGGACCATCTGCTTGTAGATGTCTTCAATTTTACCAATAACTGCTAATTTCTTCCTTCACAAGCTTTTACACTTTACCCCGATGTACGACATACATACATTCATTTATTTTCATGATCAATTTTGTAAACTTCTGCCCTTTGTGTCTATTATGCGAAAATGGCTGAAACATTGTCTTGTGTGTGCTATTCTGTATGTTGTAAAATGAACTTTCCTGTTGCTTTTCAGTCATAGTGATCCTGTTTGTGATGAGGAAACGCTACCAGAAGGATTCTCTGGCCAGTATGAAGAACAGCGGGGAGATTCACGAGCAGCTGGTCACATACGATGAGGAGGGAGGAGGAGAGATGGACACCAATGGGTATGTAGATGAACAAACACGCCATTAAACCTTTAATCAGAAAACCTGAGTGTAACTGAAATGGTCTGACTCGAGACATCAGATTCCCCACTCTTCATATCTTCTCACAAAATACTGAGTTTCAAAGATTTTTAACCTTGGAAACAAAACAATCAGCTATAATGTATTAATTTAACGTCTAATGGTGAAATCTGGAAATGATTTGTTTACATCTAAATACTGTATTTCTGTTTATATTGCATGCATCTTGTGAGTTATAGTTAAAAAATGTAATACAACAAATATATTCATTTGATACTTTACTTTTTATTGATGTTCTACATTTATTTTGCACTCATTACATTTTATAGAAAACCGCACACCCCATTTGCAATATTTATTGTCTTTGCTGTATCTCTCAATCTGATGACCCAGTTTGCCCAAAAGAAATGATTAAAGTTTAATTTAATCTGAATCTAATCTTATCTATGTTTTAAGAGTATTAAAACCATACATAATCCCTATACATTATCCATACTAATGGCACCGTACTACATGCTGTCAAAAGACATGATGTCTTTGATAAAGCAGTGAACATGAGCAAACTGGAAGGTGGGCAGAAGACTCAAGAATGGATAAGAAAATTCAATTATTACTGATATTTTGGCAGAAGGCTTATTGGATAATTTTTTTATGAAGAATGATGTTTTAAAAAGATAAAATATTACTACATCTAGTTGTGAAATAGGATTAAATATTATATCTTGTAATTTTTTAAAATGTTTTTATTCCCTCCCTCTACAGTTTATTTTTATTTTACTTATTTTACGACATGACATGGTTCAACATATTCTCGTACAGCGCTTCATATGATATCTTGTGAAAAGTTTTGTTGAGTTGTGTTTTTCTACAAATGTCCAGCGTCAATTTTCACTCCAGTCTTTTCAAAATAAACTTACATTTTCACAGGAAACAATTTTGTAAGGTCCAAGCAACAAAACGACTTAGTTTGGTTTAATAAACATCGTAGTGAAGTAATGCCACACAAGGAGTGGTAACGCAACACCAGAAAGGGCATAGCTTAAGTATGGAAATTACATGACAAAAACTACTTTAAGAGGTTTAGGAAAAGATTGTGGTTTGGGTTAAAAATAACACTGGAAGTGACAGAACTCAAGTGTGAAAGTTTCATGACAAATAAATCAATGTTGACTTCAGGTTTCACATGAACGCCGGTCTACCGGGCAAAAGTCCCATTCTTAAATAAGAAGTTCATCTATGATTAATAAGATAATATTCTTCTCTTTTAGCTATGATGTCTCCATCCTCACTTCTGCTTGCCACGATGGCTCTCTGCTCCGTCACCCGGACCGCCACCCCCACCCGTCTCTCTACGCCATGGTGCAGAAGCCCCAACACCATGCACAACCCACAGCATGCAAGGGCGACATGGCCGTGATGATCGAGGTGAAGAAAGACGAGGCGGATCATGACAGAGACGGCTTCCCGTACGACACTCTCCACATTTACGGCTACGAGGGACCAGAGTCTTTAGCCGGGAGCCTCAGCTCTCTGGAAAGTTCCTCCACCGGTTCGAACTTGGATTACGACTTCCTGAACGACTGGGGGCCGAGGTTCAGGACCCTGGCCGAGCTGTACGGTGTGGATTCACCTGACTACTACCATCAATACTGATGGAGACCATCTGCTAATAAGCATATATGATGCCAAAATACACACATACATCGAAAACAGCCATAAAACACATTCACACATAGCCAAAAGCATGCAGGAAATATACACGTCAACACACTCATGGAACCGGGCTTCGATGCTGTCCATTTTGTTTCTTTGTAAGAGTTTTGGTTTTTGGAGAGCTCTTGTTTTGTTGATACGGTGGCCTTTGCCTCTTCTGAGGAGACCACCAGGACTGACGCCATAGCACAAAGTGAGAACCAACTGCTTCACGGATTTGCAAGAAGACTGATTGTTGCTGACAGCGTGAGAGCCACACCGTGAGGATGCTTTCTTTTTTTTTTTTTTATTTCCGTCACAGTGTTGTGAAGTCTGACATGATAACCACCATTTAATTCTGATATCAAAACCCTTTTATTCCACCTGGGAAGATCAGAAAGTCTAATCAGATGAAGCTCCACGGAGGATAATCGATGGGTTAATCAGGTCACTGTTGGCCAGCGATGTTGCTCCATATTCCTTATGTCCGTTTGCATTCAATTCATGTCTCAGCTCATTTATGCTGCACCATTTTGCATCCCGTTTTACCAGTAGTGACTGTATGCAGATACAATTTTGTAGCCTGTCTCTTTTAAAATGTGTTACTTGTATGCATTTGTATTCATCTACATAACACTGATGCATATTTTTTAATATATTAATTTACTTGGACAACTAAACACACAACATATCCTCATACAATGGCTCGTATCACATCTTAAGAAAAGTTACTTTTAATTTTTTGTGCGTTTTCCAAATGTCCTGCATCAAATCCGATTCAGGTTTTTTTTTTTTTTTTTTTTTAATAAACTTCCATCTTCACAAGAAATAATTTTGGTTTAGGCAAGAAAACCAACTTAGGTTTAGGAAAGGTCACAGTTAAGTTACGCGACATTGGAAGTATGGAAGTTAATGGATAAATAAATCAACAGTGACTTCTGGTCATGAACAGTGGTCTCTTGGGTGAAAGTGTTTTTTAAATTATCCATTCACGCTGACCTCCTCCCTACGCAGCGTTCGCTGTGTTTTATACTTTCTTGTTAACAATTACATGGATTACATATAAAGGGATTTTGTGGGATGCATATGAATTGCAGTGCATTTACTTGTCATAGATATAGCTATGAACAATGTATGAGAACAGCCTGAACCTTACAAAGAAAGTATGAATAGCCTTATTAAATCAATAACTATTAAACAATAACTATTAATAACTATTAAACTTCAGCTTATCATCTGGAGGTGAGCTCATTTATGTATATTAACTTATACTGGACTTTATGGGAATGGAAGTTTATTTCTGTCCCACTGGGGATGCAAAATGGTGCATGTTAAAACAACTCCTTGTGCATTTTTGCTATACTTTTTATGCTTCTCTTTCATATCGATGGCTTGTAATCTCTTTGAACTTTGAGGGTTTTTTTTTTTTTTTAATATTTGACAAAAGAGCCATAAACATGGTGAGAATGGGGTGATTTCATTTCTGATCAGAAGTTGATTTGATTTGTAAATATGATATTGCTTGAGGGGGTTATTGTCTGAGGTGAAAAAAAAAAAACTTTGGGTTAAAACTCTCGTGGCTCCTCATTCAAGTGTTTGATCACAGCGAGACGCCAGTTGTGTTTGCTTCATCTGAAATACTAAAAAGGAACGTCTTGAAGTTCAAGCCTGGAAATCTCATGCAGTTCGTCAGCCTGCGATGTCCGTTGGGTTATTTTGTGATGTAGCAGCAGTTCTTGACCTAAAATCAGGTGTTTGACTAGTTGTAGGAACAAGTTTCAGATTTTTCACAATCTCTCAGTTTTTCCAAAGTAGAAGCCCTCTTTTTGTTTTCTGAAACCAACCATCCAATATACCTGTGTGTATATATATATATATATATATATATATATATATATATATATATATATATATATATATATATATATATATATATATATATATATATATATATATATATAGAGGAGTCATTTTGTAAGTGAGTCATTTTGTCCATATTCTCAGTTAGCTCCAGCTCGGAGGAGAGAAACAGCACCAGACAGACAGACTGACTGAAAGGAAGTAACACCACTGCTGTTCCTACAGAATTACAGCATGTTCCCAGGTTTTGTTTGACAGAACCTATCATCGCCGTTATTGTCGGGATGAAAGCCCAATCCTCAGAGGCCTACTAGAACAAAAGTCATTCAGACAACTCAGGAAACACTGAGCCAGTCGGGCCGCTGTGATGGCTCTGAGGTGGCTTGAATAACTTTAACCTCTCATCCTTAATGGCTACTGTCAGGTCACAAACCCTCTAATCCAAAATTTTGACAATCTTTAGAGCATTTTTAGCATATTTACAGAAACAAAAAGCACCACTGACCATTCATAAGCAAAGCCTGAATCCTTATTACTTTATTAATATGAGAAGTATACTTGCTTTAGTTGTTATTAGACTACAGTTTCTCCAACTTCTTAGAATATAGTTAGTTTATTCGAGTTTATTTAGTTCTTAAGGAGGGTATTGTCCCAAAATATGGATACACAATACATGGATAGTCCATTCAGACCATCCATCCATCCATCCATCTTCAACCGCTTAATCCCGCTCACATTCACACCTACGGGCAATTTAGAGTGATCAATTAACCTAAACTGCATGTCTTTGGACTGCGGGAGGAAGCCGGAGTACCCAGAGAAAACCCACGCTTACAAACTCCACACAGAAGCCCTCCATCAAGAACAATACAGAAAAAAAGATGCTCCTTGGAGCCTCATTTAGCATTATTTTTTGACAACCGCACAACTTTTCTTGGATTAGGGCTGTAACTAATTATCATTTAATCTGATGTTTATTTTCTTGAATATTTGAGCCCAAGATGCTGCTGTTTGTGCTTTTACAAAGATATAAAACTGAAAAAAGCAGCAAACCTCACATTAAAGAAGCTGGAACCAGCAACATGCTTTGCTTCAGAAGTGAGCCATTAGCAAAATAGATTTCAATTTAATTTAATCGTGGGTTATCTCTTACATAGATCATTTTCTTAATTAATTTGGGTTGCCAGGTTGTTAACGCCCATTTAAGCGAAAGCTCTTTTTGGTTGGGGTATCACTTTTTCTCTGATAATGTGGAGGATGTGATGGATATTCCAGGCTGGTGTCACTCATCCCTTGGCATCTTAATGCCGATGCACAAAGTACCCTATAGGACGCACCGGGCTTTCAGTTAACGCCAGTGTAAACCCAACTGCCTCATTATTAGACAGACAATGATGTTGTATAAAGAGCCAGAAAGTCTGCTATAAGAAGGAGAGAGGGGTGGTGGACGGGTCAAACAAACACATGACTTTTACTCAGGGGACCAGCATTCGTGTCCCGTGTGAAAACAGAAGTTCAGTGATTTTTACTGATGACTTTAAGGTTGATGCTACATTGCGTTCATAGCTTAGGTTACATTACAAGCTTACCTATCTTAAACAAAACCATAATGTTTTTTCTAACCCTAACCAAGCAGTTTTGTTGCCTAAACCTGACCGCCACTGCTTCACAATGTTAACCATATGTTAACCTTCAAGTAAGACAAGTAGGGATGAGGTCATGCTGCAGATTTGCTGGGAACAGCTGCACCCATGGGCTGCTTGACCCCTGGCTATCTGGGAGAAGGCTGTAGAGCAAAGATATATTAGCTATTTATCAGTGACTCCGTAACATTGAGACAATGCCTACAGACATTTTGGCTCATTGTATAAATGAAGACTTTTATAAAAGGTCACCCATTGTCAGTAGTGACAAATTATAAATCAGTTTGCTTACAGTAAAGCGGTGCCCATTCCCATTAAAATTTAAATACATTGTTTTGCTGTAGACACAGTCATGTGTCCTCGGGACAGTACCTTTGATTTTAAAATATAGTTTCATTCCAGTTTACAGAGTAGAGTTTATGTATTCTCCTGTGTACTCTTTTATTCTGTTTTGTTTGGACTTGAAGTTTCTCCGGCCTCCTTGGAATGCCGTTTGATAAACGGTGGATACAATAGCTGGAAGCCCTCGCAATGCTTTCCTGTTGGGTTCTGATTTACAGTATATATATATATATAGCACAATACTACTACTACTACTATAATACTACTATAGCAGCCAGTTCCTCCACCTCACTCACTCTCAGTGTCTCCCTCGTTCTCCAGCTCTCGTTTGCCTCGCCGTATCACTACCACCCCGTCTCTCTCTCCATCCTCCAATCAGTTAAACCAAACAGTGGAGTCAACTTCCTGTCCATCTGGGGGGTTGCTCCTGCCCCTTCCTGTCTGTGTTATCTCTCCCGTGGGCCGACACATTGTGTTCACTTCCCGTTAGCCCGGCCTGGGAAACAGTCTTAGAGAGGAAAAGGGAGCGAGGCAAGGAGAAACACGGGATGACAAGAAATGAGAAAGGAAAAGATGAAGTGAACAATGCAGAGCAGTGATGAGTTTTCCAGCTGAGCAGAAACACTTCAGAGCAAAGATGTGTGTGATGAAATGCTGAGACACTTCACACATGCAAATAGTGTTAACATCCTGTTTGTGCAACATTAAATCTGAATCTTTAGATTCATAATAGGCATCATAATCGGTTTATGCCTTTTTTCACCTCCATTAGTTTGCACTGATGATTACATTCAAATCACAAGTAGACCATTGTTTTCTCAGTCCACTCTTGAGAAGAGATGTTGGTATTGTACGTTTCTGCAAACCACAGGATACGTTGAATGTCGATGTCTCTGAACCAAAAATAGGTTTCATAAATACGTTTTCATATCAGCCTCTTATCACGTTTGCAGAAGTACACAATATCGCGTGGTTAAAGTTATGAAATGAATGGTTAGGTTTAGGCAACAAAACTACTTGTTTAAGGTTAGAAAAAAGATGGTTTGTGTAAAATTAACGTAACAATGCAATGTACCAACAAAACATACATTACATGTGTAACAATGTAACATAACATAATGTAATGTAACGCAACATAACGTAACAACAATGCAACATAAATAAATAATAATGTATAATTTATGTAAATATAATGTATAATAAATAAATAATGTAGCAACATTACATAATAAAGTAACATAGAAACTTAATGTAACAATGTAACAACACAACGTAAATAAATAAGGGCCGCCCTTAATGGACTTTCTTACGTTGCATTATGTAACAAACAATAAGTAAACGTTTACTTTTGGTTTCACATGGGACACAACAGCGGTCTTTCTCTTTGAGCCCTTTCTCGCTTGTTATACTTTGTTATTAAACCACATAGCTTTCAGAAATGGTCGATTAATATATCTATACAGTACAATGACTGAATGGAAAATGCCGACATTCAGCATATCCGTGGTTTGTAGAAATGTTTTCCCGGTGACTGGTCTGCCTTTTGTAGCAAAGACGCAGAAGCCAAAAAAAGAGAGACTTGTCTAAACTCGTCTTCTAACAGCGCTTATTACTGCTGAAGTCATTTCCAAAATCCAATCCAAAATAACGATTTTAAAATGAAGTCTAACATTTACACCAACAATGACTTACTGTTCTGGCTGCCATCTTTGTTTGACTCAAAGAACTGAGACAATGTAGGGAATATTGTTTTATCCCGTCATTTCAGACGAGAAGAGGCTGTTTTGTGTTGCATTTGTTTGCATGTTATCACCAGTTATATCTGTGAACAGAAACATGTTTGTTGATGAAATCAGCAGCCTGCAGCAGATGGAAAGTAGATAATGGAGCATCTCTTACAGCAACAAGTGTTGTGTACACTTAGGGTGAGAAAACCTGAGACATTTGGAGGGATAGATGGGTAAATTTTCCAACAATCTTGGCCAGCAGTGGTTTCCACTTTGTAGTGCTGCTTCAAAACTGTATGCAAAATAAACCTTACAACATATATTTATGCATCTAAAATTGTCATTAATAAAATGCAGCAATCATTAAACTTAACCAAAATCTGAAGCATGTGGTCAGTCAAGGACTACGTTGCATGTGATTCCTTTAAAAGCATGCAGCAATTTTTATTTACTAATTTCTAGTCACTTAAGGTCTGATTCATCTCTCCACAGTGACTCAACAGATATTGTAAAACATTATCAAATTCATCCCTATACTATCTTTGGCATTATTGTGCATCTGTAAAATCCTCCATGATGCCATTTGGGGAGTTATTTAATATCCTAAAAAGTGCCATTTTTTTTTTTTTTTTTTTTTTTTTATCTGTGTTTGTTGGCCATCGTCTGTTGTGTGAGAGCATCTGTTGTCTTTATCAAATGCAGAATCACTTTGGATCCAGACAGTGAAATTAAACCTCTCAGGTTGGGATCCAGGCACAAAATAGAAGCTGGTCATCTTTTTGTCAAGACAGAAACACGCCGTATGTATCAGTATATTAGCTTCAGAAACTAGACGTTTAAGTGATTTTGGTTTGATTTCATCTGTGTGTTACTGAGGGAGTGTACATTGAGTGAAATGTATATAGAAAAAAATGTGCCTAATAGTATTTTTTTCTCTGGCGTCACCTTGTTTATTTTAGCCTACATTACTGTATTTACAACTTGACACAATCTGTTTTTAATGCTGTAAAAAGTAACAATAGATTTGCTTTCAACAAATGAAACTGAGTCGTGTTTGAGTGGCTGTGATATGTGACTATGTTTGTCTGTCCACTTGTGTGTTTGTGTGCTTGTGATTGTACCCATGTACATACACACAACTGTATCAGTCCAATAACAAAAAAAAAGAAAAGAAAAACTGCATAGAAATACATTTTGTGTAAATACAGTTAAGGGTCTTGAAGGGAGCAACATGTGCCTTTATTCTTTAACGAAAAAAAATACTGTAATTCATTTTTTTGATGGCAAACACAATGTTTTATATATTGTTTTTATGATGTATAGCAACTACTTTTTATTACCTGACATTTTTGTAAGTGTACAATAAAAATAAACACTCAAATACATTTTTGTTGTCTTGCGTTCAGTGTTTTGAAGTTCCACAACACTTTGACAAGAACACTGTAGGTCAGATCTTCTCTTCTCATACTGTTCACAGCTACACTGCATCTAAACAGTAATGTACTGTAGTTTATATATACTGTATATGTAAGGTCTGCCAGGTCATGGTTTCCTGTTTGCATGCACTATCTGTGCACTTCCTGTTTTATTTTGTTATTCTAACATTCCCTCTCGTTTCAGATCACTTTACTTCCTGCCCTTGTGTTTCCCGCCTGCAGTTTGATTGACACATCCTGACCTAGTTTCCAGCACCATTCACCTGTGTCTGATCGTCTTCCCGCCCCTGATTGTGTCCACCTGTCCTCGTCAGTCCCTCCCCTCTCTAGTATTTAAAGTGTGCTTCCCTTTCTTCTGTGCCAGTTCGTCTTATTCCTTTGAGAAAAGCCTACCAGCATTATTCCTCATGTTTTGCCTACTCGTGCCTACTGAAACTCTGCTTGTTTTTTGACTAAGTCTTTTGTCTGCCATTTTTGAACCGTTTGCCTGTCTGCCTGCTCTTCCATATACCAACCTGAGTTTTGTATAAAAGACGCTGACTATTTTTGAACCTCACTGTGTCCTGAGTGCTGCTATTGAGTCCAAGCCTGCTCCGTTATCCAGTGGCTGCAGTATATCCCTCAAGAGAAATTAGTATTTAATTCATGTAACTGTGAATCCGGAAGCATAAAGGGTGACAAACACTGCGTATGGAGGAGGTTGGAGTGGTCAAACAACCATAAGACTTCCACCTTAGAAAGCCGATGTTTATGTCCCGTGTGAAACGAGAAGTCAATGTTGATTATTTAGCATGTGATTTGCATACTTAAGTAATGCAGATTTAGTCATTTTAATACAAACCAGGATCTTTTCATAAACCCAAGTAGTTTACTTTTGTTGCAGATACCTAACCAAGATGTTTCCTGTGAAAACAGGATTTTATTTTGATAAGATGTGACATGCAAAAATTCACACGTGTTGCTGGACATTCGTAGGACATCTCATGAAAAATAAGGAATAACTTTTCATAAAATAAAACATATATAGGGAGCAGGTTGGAGAGGATTGCTGGGTCTAAAAATACTGGGCTTTCACGCAGGAGACCAGCCTTCATGTCCATGTTGAAACCAGAAGTCAACATTGATTTATTTGCCACATAACTTATGTACTTAGAAGAAGAAGAAGAAGAAGAAGAAGATCAACCTTTATTAGTCCCACAATGGGGAAATTCAATTTACACTCTGTTGAACTCATACATGGTACATGCAGACCTGAAACACACATACATGCATTAATGGAGAGACGTCAGAGTGAGGGGGCTGCTCCTGACAAGCGCCCCGAGCAGTTGGGGGTTTGGTGCCTTGCTCAGGGGCACCTCGGCAGTGCCCAAGAGGTAAACTGGCACCTCTCCAGCTACCAGTTCACACTCAGTTTTTGGTCCATGTCGGGACTTGAACCGGTGACCCTCCGGTTCCCAAGCCAACTCCCTACAGACTGAGCTACTGCCGCCCCCCCCTGCCGCTTATGTAACATCACTTCTGGTGTTATTTTAAGCCAAACCACCACAATCTTTTCCTTAACCTAACTAAGTAGTTTCCTGTGAAAAAAGTTTATTTCAACAAAAAATGAGGAATAACTTTTTGTAAGATATCATATAAATCATTGTATGATGCCACATTGATCAATTTGAAGTTTTAATGAATCAAACCAGTTAAATTTTAGCCAAAAAAGTGAGCTTATGTAAAGAATTGCTTAAATTAAGATTTTAATTTCATGACTGGTATTAACAAGGGAAATTTTCTTTTCCCCGTCATCAAGCTAGAGGACGACTAGAAGCAAAAAGTGAACAAGGTGAAAATAATATAATATTATTTAAGATGTTAATTTACAAAACAAGTGCATCAGATTGTAACAGTACTTTCTGGGATTTCAAGGTTGGTCGAGAACAATGACATCATGTGTCGTTATGATAAAAATCATTGTTCATGCCCATAAAAGGAGAATGTGGAATTTGCTGATAACTCAACAATAAGTCGGGTCAAGAACATGATTTGTAGCAGATAAGGTTTGAGTGTTGACACTGATCTTTTACTCAGTCGGTGTTTTTGATTGCATGTGTTGAAGATCAGCTCTGTTCGTTTGTGTAAAATAATCCAATATGTCAAAAGTTACACACTATGAGGCGGCGTGAGGAAAAAGCTCTGATCTCCTGCACCTTCATCTCTGACGGGATATCCTCTGTTTTTCAAACCAAGTGTAAATTCACCACAGGTTCATGCAGTTTTATTATTGTTGGGGCCGGTGGATGGAGGGGTCAGACCTCCATATATGTGATCATATCCATATGAG
Organism: Pterois miles; assembly: GCA_947000775.1. Lineage (NCBI taxonomy): Eukaryota > Metazoa > Chordata > Actinopteri > Perciformes > Scorpaenidae > Pterois > Pterois miles. Next base: position 2,905,554 of record CAMQGK010000242.1, on the reverse strand, counting down.
ACATAACGAACACGATGACTGAGTGTACAAGATCACAGGGGGAGAAACTGAGAGAGAAGGAAATGCCAAAGTGACTTACGTCGTGGGTTGACACCCTGCTGGGACTTAACACACACACACACACACACACACACACACACACACACACACACACACACACACACACTAAAGATCAACCTCTGAGATTTTGTGATTTTGATCTGAATGACAAATTTGACTTTTAAATAGGACTAGGTGTCCGGTGTCCACACAGCTTCAGGCTTTCTCCAATGTGATGTTGTTATGTGAGGCTGCATATACGTACACTTACAGTATATGTCAGGAAACTCGATTTTCAACAAGTCTTCATGCCTAAAATGACAAAGTAGCTAATTTGTTTCACTGCATTACAAAACGATCCGTAAGATATCCATCAGTTTAGACCCTCGATATTATTACATGATGTGGAGGGTCATAATGAAAAAAGAATGAAATGCTAGCTGCTAACTCAGGCTGTAGCTCCTGATGTGAGTTAAAGAGACACTTTAAATGGCACATATCATCGGCAGAGCACACACACACACACACACACACACACATTCATAGCCTATAGAGCATGTAGGGGCAGGACTGATACAGACAGATGTCGATCATCATCAGCCCCGAGTCAATTTAGAGAAACAGGCCGGTCTACCTACCATATCACCAACAGCTTGAGAGCTAGGCTATCACCCTAGATGTTGTAACAGCAATAACATTGTAAGTAGTACAATTTCTGAACATGGTATTGCACATTTAGCCTTGAGCATTTCCTACATTAATTAAGGTGAATTTTAGGCCTTTTAACAGACTTAAACGTGACTGTCCCACATTCTGAGACAGCTTGGCACAAACAGTTTTAATATGTCTATCATTTCTTTTGTCATATCTGCATTTTTTTTCTTTCTTTTTATTTATTTATTTTATTGTTTTGGTTTGATTAGGACACATCCTGGGGATTTCAGAGTGGTACTGGGTGTGGATTTACTATTTTGGCTTCATATTGCGACATATTCCAGAAGTGTCACACTGGGCTAATTCACAGCACCTTTGCAAAGGTGCTCCATATTCTCTCAGGCCAGTCAGAGCGGACTGGGCTTTACCAGGTTTCAGACAGAGGGTAAATTGTTATATTCAGACCGACAGGATGAGAAAAATATATATTGTTTTCACATTAAAGCATATAAACATGTTCTTGAAGGAACCCAAAATACAAGTACCTGAACAAGAACCTGAAATGAGCATGATATGTTCCCTTTACGTCCCCACTTGAACACTGAATGTGCTGTTACTGAACACTAATTCACTTTGTCTTGATACTTGCCTCTTATTTTTAGCCTGCATTGTTGTATTTAGACACACAATCTGATTTTACTGCTGTAAAAAGTAAGTATAGATTTTTTTTTTCAACAAATGAATTTGAGTCGTGTTTGAGTGGCTGTCTGGGTGAGTTTCTGTTTGTGTTTTGTGCTTTTATGCGTGAAACTTTTATGCGGCCGTCTCAACAAGGACACCTTCGGACGAGAGATTTTAAATCTGAATGGGACTTTTGAGCATTTTAAAAGACATCAGATAAAGCATATGCATTTAGATGATACTCTAAAGTATTGTGTTAACATTCATACAGTCCAAAACTTTACATGATATATTTCTAAACCACGAATCACCATCCTCATCATATCTATGTGGATAGTAAGGCCACAACACAACTCTTAATATTTCCTCATATTTCCTTTATGATAACATTCTCCACCATGTAATCAGGAATAGAGAATGCTTTTAAAAAGCTTTCAGTGTGAGCTGCACAGACACCAGATTCACTCTGTCATCAGTTATTCAGGCGGGGAGGATGGCGAGAAGATGTGACGGATGTCTGCAGGAAGGAGTGAAAGGAGAAAGGAAAGAAAAATGGTGACAGAGAGAGAGAAGAGGCATACTTCCATCTTCCCTCATCCCTCAACCTCAAGCTCAACTTTGGTCTGCTTGTGGCGAGGATGGGGCAGGACCAGCTGGCGGCAACATGCTAAACACTGCGTTATGGTCAAACTACAAAACCAGACTATTAAACTGAGGCATGCTTTATCCTTGAATATGATTACATGGAGACTGAAAATGGATAATCCTTTGAAGCCTCATCAAAGAAAGTCTGAATTTTGAAGTGGGCTGCAGTATGTGTTTACATGCGAAAGGAGTTGATACGGGTAGCTGTTTACATGACTACAGCATGTAATCCAGTTAGAGAATACTCTGCATCCTGTCACAAGCAGTTTGTGTCTGTCAGCATGAAAAACACAACAGATGAATGTGAGAGAGTAGCACATCTACCTGTGCTCACTACGACTACAGACAATTAATGTATTACATGCACGTCACATGATTTTATGGCATTTGATATGTGCAAATTTTTAGCAGGATTTTTCCAACCTGGTATTATTTGTTACTGCATTACTAAATTTAAATCTAATCATATAATTTTACAGCAGAAATGTGCCTTCATTGGGTTATAAACAAAGTAAAACATGTTGAATTTAGGCTAGTTATACATCCTTAGTATATATCCTTAAAGGATGGGTCTATTATTGTCATTGTTGAGGTTTTTATATCGTTCTGTAGCTTCCTAGTGGTGTCCCTTGTGTATTCCAATCTGAACATTGAAATTTGGGTGAAAATATGTATGTTTTTGTGTCAAAATGCTACTCTCTCAAGTCTTTACATAGGTTTCTGCACAACACTGCTCGGAAGCTAGGCAATGTACTGCAGTGTGTCTAAAAAAAAATCACAAAAACAGTAATTTTACCTCACAGAACATGGGATTATACATACAACCCCACTAAATTTGAAGAGACCAGAGCAAAATTTAAAGCAAATTAATTAAACTATATTGACAGTTAGGGGCTGCACGGTGGTGTAGTGGTTAGCGCTGTCGCCTCACAGCAAAAGGGTCGCAGGTTCGATTCCAGCTTGCGGCTCTTCTGTGTGGAGTTTGCATGTTCTCCCCGTGTAAGCGTGGGTTTTCTCCGGGTACTCCGGCTTCCTCCCACCATCCAAAGACATGCTGTTTAGGTTAATTGATTACTCTAAAAATTGCCCGTAGGTGTGGATGTGAGTGTGAATGGTTGTCTGTCTATATGTTGTCTGTCTCTATGTGCCCTGTGATGGACTGGCGACCTGTCCAGGGTGTACCCCGCCTTCGCCCAATGTCAGCTGGGATCGGCTCCAGCCCCCCCGCGACCCCTAACAGGATAAGCGGTTGACGATGGATGGATGGATGGATGGATATTGACAGTTAATCAATTCTAGCCTGAATACTCGGCTTGGGTGGTATCTATTTTGTCTACTTTCCTGACATTTCACCAGGTGTGGGCTACCAGAGGTGGGACCAAGTCATTGTTTTGCATGTCACAAGTAAGTCTCAAGTCTGTGTACTCTAGTCCCAATTCAAACCCCAACTCAGGTCTTGAGTCTTAAACAAGCCATATGCACTCTTCACTAAAATGTAATGTCATTTTAACAACAGAGTAACTGGATCCGACTGGTGCTCAGTAACGTAACATTATTTCTTCATGGTTTTCTCCTGAAACCTGAAACACAAAGTGGATCTTGGGAGTTAAGTGTAAGATAATCAAATAAAGGCCCGAATAACATTCACCGGAAGTAGAGTTCAGAGTTCAATTAAAAAAATAACACTTTTCAGAGATTTAGCAATAAGCAACAAAAGTTGTTTGGTTCACACAATTAAATCCTCTTCTCGAACAAATCAATAAAGGATCTGTGAAAAAGTAAACAAACCCAACATCTCAAAAGCTGTGTGTGTGTGTGTGTGTGTGTGTGTGTGTGTGTGTGACACAGAGAGCAAAGGACAGAAGAAGTGCGCCTGTCAAAACATAATAGAAACTCTCAGTTTTTATAGCATGACTGACATGATTTTGGTACAGCCCTCATGGGGTTACTCGCCATTTGGCGCTTGGCAGATGTTAATTTTGGACCCTGATTATGATGATGATCAGAACTGTGGTGCTCCCTATGCGCAGCACATGATCCGGGTGGTGGGAGCAGCAGCCCTGGGAATATGGTCTCAAAAAGGACAAAATGCAAGTCTCCCTCAAAAATTATCCAAGGCAACCCTTTCAGTTATTTCCAAACTTTGCACAGCTAACGCTGGCACAGCTAATGCTAGCATTAACATTGTTGATAACCGTATTGATTAGCTTACATTGGTAACCCTGGAGGAGGTTACCCTTGGAGGGGCACTTGGAGGTGCCCCTGAGCAAGGCACCAAACCCCCAACTGCTCGGGGCGCTTGTCAGGAGCAGCCCCCTCACTCTGACATCTCTCCATTGTTGCATGTTTGTGCATGTGTGTGTTCGGGTCTGCATGTATAAGTTAACAACAGAGTGAAAAAATTGAATTTCCCCTCGTGGGACTAATAAAGGACTATCTTCTTCTTCTTCTTCTTCTTCTAACCTACATCACTGATTTTTGCTTCTTGCTATCTTTTTGCTAACATTTGAAAAGCCCAAGAGAATGCAGATGAGTTGACCTTTAAATACTGCAATGTGGAAACATCTAACATCTGTCAACATATATCTTCATTCATGTTCAGTGTATCATAAACTTTTAGCTGTGAGAAAGTTCAGTTCACAGATCCTCTTGGTCATTCAGTACAGATATGAGTTATGCACCAGAGTAACGTTCAAACCCTCAAAATCTTTCAAATTACAGAGAAAAAAAATACTCTCACCATCAGGAGGAAATACAGAAAAATGGTAAACAAATCACCTTGAACTTTCTACTTAATGTGACGGTGCAGCTATAAAAATGAGATCTTGAGTTTATGATGCATCCAACAAAATCTCAGTTTGAAGCTGGAACTTCAAAGTAAACTTCAAACTGAAAGAATTATTTTGCACACTAGATGTCACATAAAGAGCAAAACAGAAAACTTCAGACACTACTGTTTTATGGAAAATATTTAAATTTCCTCTCATTACACCTGGAGTATTTGGGATGTTCGGAAACACTGGAATTTAATCAGGAAGCCAGAATACATTTCAACGAGTTTAAACAAGAAACCACATTTCTAAAAATGGATTTTAAGGTTTAAAGACTAATTTCAAACAGTCTCTCTGTCCAGTTCAACACGAGGAATGTCTTCCATTGTCAGAGACAAACCCATGTTTCTGTAACCTGCCAGCTCGTCTCCTTCCTTGCCCACATCTGTCGATAAAATCTCATAAATAAAAACTCTGTCTCTATTGTTATTGCAGGAGAAGAAAACTGTTTTCTTTGGGTTGTCTGTGCAAACATTTGACTGTGGTGTAACACAAACATCTACCAACCAAACACTGTGACACACAGGTTCTGGCCTCATGCTGGGTACTATCAGGCTTTGCCTTCGGGTCTCTTTTGTTTCATGTTTGTCTGTGAAGCAGATGTGTTTTTGTCTTTGTCAAAGGCAGAAATAAAGCTGTGGCATGTAGCTAAGAAGGTAGAACATGGCATCTCCAGATTTAGTGGTTCAGTTCCCTACGTGTAAGTCACGGTACAGCAGGATTATCCAAATACACCAGCACCCCTCCCATATGGATGCCCACTGGAAACAGGCCTGGTCCTCATCCCTGGTTTGAAAAGCACTGCAGTCAACCATCACAAAAGCAGAGCTGCATCAAACATCCCGCTGACACACTGACAAACAAACCTGAGTTCTGAACAACCGCGACAAAAGCAGGAGCTGTTGCAGATGTAGACACCGCTGAGGTTCAACATGTCTGAGTGTTTGATGGAGCCTGTTTGGGAAAAGACAGATATGTTCTGGTAACTAACCAGCTGGGAGACGCTGGTGTTGTGTGCTGCAGCAGGACGATGGATTTATCAGCTGCTGTAAAGTTAAACGTACACAAATGGTAATTTCAACAATGACTGTCACTGGCAGTCTAACATCCTGTCTGCGAACAGCAAATACTTCACAACAAAGTGAAGAGGAGGATATCCCCTTCCTCAACCATTCATCCTCTTTGTTTGCCTCTTTTGAGTGGTAGAAGGGCAACCAATCGGCAGAAAAACATGTTGGCATTGTGCTCAAACTATGGGACACACTAAACGTCGACAATTCTGAGCCAAAAGAAGAACAACCTCTTTAGGTTTAGACAACAAAACGACAACTTCTTCAGGTTTAGGTAACAAAAATACAACTTCTTTAGGTTTACACAACAAAACTACAACTTCTTCAGGTTTAGGTAACAAAAATACAACTTCTTTAGGTTTACACAATAAAACTACAACTTCTTTAGGTTAAGACAACAAAACTACAACTTCTTTAGGTTAAGTCACCAGCTTATGTGGGTACATTTATATTGCAGTGAGTACAGACTACATGGTGTTAAAATGAAGCCTAAACTAAGAACAGCATTCTTATTGCATGTTTGCCTTTCGCATTATCGTGTCATTCACGCACCTTTTCATGTGACCCGGCTACAATGTAAGTAGCGTAAATAAAAAAACAACCATCCTTAGCACACTTTCTTACATAATATTATTTAACAAGCATAATCAATGTCAATGTTTGCATAAGCTACAAATATAAATTATAATAACTCAGCATTTACTTTTAGTTTCACATGATACACAAACAGTGGTCCCCTGACTGAAACGTTGTTTGACTCATGTTACACTCATTATCATACGACGTGACTTTCAAAAACAGTAACTTGTTGTACTACATCAGTCGCTCTGACTGAATGCAAAAAGGTTAGCACAAGTCAGAACAGCTGACCTGAAGTCATCTGACTTTTATTAAAGTCAAAATAATTCAATCCAATCATGTATGTACACAGACTACTCTGTACTGCTACTGTACCTGAATACACATCACCATTTCTTTGGTCTACTGAGATTCTACGGTGGTATGTTTACCTCTTTACACCTTTGAGCGATTTAATAATAACTTATCAATACATGTTTGAATGAGTTAAACGGTTTACTCATGCTTAAGGAAGTGTGAAACCTGTATTATAAAAAAATGAGGGAAAAATCTTTCAAAGCAAATTCAACAAGACAAAAGACAAACAGACACAGAGTTTTCTGACCAAAAGTGAACATTTTGCCAAAACTTAAGAATCTCAATGTGACAGGTGTGTTTGTGAGTTGAACTTAGTGAATTCAGATGCTAATTACCATCTCTGACACTCATTATGTGCATGAGAAATGAGATAACAGATAACAGATGATGAATTAACCACCAAAGAGAGAAAACAGCACAACCTAAAAAAAAAAAAGCCCAACTGAAGGCTGGCTAAAAACTGGCAGCGCTCTGTCGCCACACTGTGGTTTACAGCACAACATACACCCTCATTTCCATTCATGTACAGTTTTAACTCATTTACTGTACAAACAAACACTGTTATAATGAATATAGATTTGATCGTAAGAATCTGTGAAATAGAAGTAATTCATAATTTATTGAAGGAAGCCTACAGAAAATGTTCCTGGTATCCATTCAAACATGTCAGAGAGAGATGACTTTCCTATGCTTACACTATTTTTATTTATTCATTTATTGATTTATGATTAATCTGTACTGATACAATGGATGTTGTTGTTCACAGGGGCATCTTAACACAGATTCAACTCAAATCGTCTCAAAAGTGAAAGTACTAAATTTGAAGAATAGTCCTTATGAAAGTGTTGTTCAAAATAAAATAGGTAGATAGATAGATAGATAACAGTAACAGCAATTAGTGGATTTTCCTCTGATATGTAGAGGAGGAAACGAACTGCAGTTTTCCAAAATCAGGATACTCAGTTAAAATACCACAACATGACAGTATGACTTGAGCAAAGGCAGTACATCAGTCTTAGTAATTGGCTGTCATCAATACTGCCAATAATGTACTCTTTTTATAAAAAAAGATATGTAAAAAATGGTACTTCCTCCACTAAGTAATAAAATAAAACTCAGCACTTTGTATTATAACAGTAATAAACTGTAAATTAAGTTCACAGCAAGCAAACTGTAGAAAAACAGTAATGTACTGGCAACTCTGCTGCTAGTGATTTAGTGCAAAATCAAGAAAACACAGTGATGTGCTGTAATTCTGTAAGTGGGTTATTATTACAGTAACATACTGTAAAATGAACAGTAAACTGCTGGCAAGTCTGCTGCCAGTATTTTACTGTTAATCTACATGACAATAGTTTACAGTGTTTGCAGTATTTTTTAACCCTAACAGCAAGACATTTGATGCAGTTTGTCAGTAGATTCCCACACATGGATCCAAGCATTTGCATGTATAATTTACTTGTTTGTCAAAGGTGCTGTATACCTAAACAGGCATTTCAAATATGGCTGATTAGACTCTGTTCAGGTGATCATTGTAGGAAAAGTTCAGGCGTTGCTCATAATAATAATAATGACTCTGTTCTATTCAAACAAAGCAATTAAATGGTCAACATTCAGGTTATGATTTCCTACTTTGACATATCAAAATGTCTCCTTTTAAAAAGGGCCTGTTACAACAATGTCGTTTGTCCTGGCCTAACAGGTGAGTCAAGGAGATGTTAAACAGTCAGTAGACGCCCACACAGTCCTGACAGCACTTTAATCAACCTGAATAATTAAAACTACCTGTGTGGATTCAGAACAGGTGTGCTGGGCCCACATGTACTCATCCAAACAATCCAGCTCTATGTGACTGATGAACATGTGATTAAAGTGCTGCTTAGGCAATAAAACTACTTATTTAGGTTTAGGAAAAGGTCGTGGTTCATGTTAAAACAGCTCAGGAAGTAGAAGAACATCAGTACGGCAAATAAATTTAAAAATAAAATAAAATAAATAAGTCAGTTTTGACTTGTGGTTTCACACGGGACACGGACAGTGGTCTCCTGAGTAAAAGTGTGTTTTATGACCCACCCATCCACACTGACCTCCTTCCCATGTGGTGTTCACTGTTATTTGCACTTCCTGGTTCACAATTACATGTATTACATATGACTTGATTTCGTGGTAACCATCATTTAAAAAAAAGTCCTGCCTATGTACTGAAAATTTTGAGACTATTTCACGGACTACTGTGTGACTGGGCTGGCTAGTCCCAGTGGAGGGCCTCATGTGCCATGTAGTGGGCCGTGAAGGTGCTGCTGAATGGTCAGACTAAAGTAAGAGTTAGAATATTTTGGTTATTTAGAAAGCTAGTTATTTTTATGACTAAATGGGCTCACGTGAACTCACATGAATTTAAAAAACATCAAATTAAAATGCAGAAATTCAATGATCAGTTATGTCTGAATATCATCATGACAATCATAACATATATATTATCAGGTTAGTGAATGTTCCCTCAGATGCAGTGACACAAAATGGATGGTTGAAATGAAAAAGTGAGACAACCCTGTGCTCTAAATCATGTGGTGAGGAAATACGACCCTGAATACATTAAAGGCTAACTTTGGTGTTATTCATCCTCGACCCTATTTTCTCATGTGTTTGCATCTAAGTGACTAATAGCAACAACAGTTTCTGAAATCGGTCCAATATTGAGAGATAGTGCTGTAGACAGCAGTTCCTAACATGGTGCTACTGGGGCAAGCTGCCGCCATAATTTACATCCACTAAAAGTGCTTGTTTTTGCCATGACAGGCACTGATTGTTATTATAAGAGTCTGACATTATGGAAAGAGTCTGGCTGATGGAGAAGTCTCTCTCTGAAATGAGGCGACATGTTGCTGGAAGTCAACGGTGGAATAGTGGATACATCCATGGTGGAAACAGGTTGTTGTGGTGGAGGACAGAAAGCATAGCTTAGCATTATATCTAAAAGATTTTCAATGTCATGGCTGAATATTTCAATGACCCTTTATGATCTCAGAGGAACTTATCTTATATATGATAAGTATATATATGTATATATATATATATATAAAGAGAGAGTTTCCAGAGCCCTTTCCAGAAGAGAAGTGGTTGCCATCCAGTTGCAGAGAAATGCAGTTCTTGCAGAAATCTCCCAATGTCAAAAGTTTTTGATCCCAAATCATAGCATGGCTTTTTCTATGGTGTTCCTCAAGGTCTTGGTGTTTTAATTTGGTATTTTGGAGGGATTATTGATCATTTTCATTAATTCTCCAGTGCTCAAATATGGTTAAATTTAGCACCAAATCTTTGTAACAAATGGTATCAACCCAAAAATTGAGACATAATAGAGCATTGGGATGACCATCAGAAACTCATCATTATGTTCTACACTCATACACTTTCCCGATTTATTTTAATTCATTATTTTGTAAATTTCTTAATAATGACGAGAAGAACTTGACACAGTGCTGGGCTGCATTTCAGATTAATTTTCAGGTTCCCATCTGTTGACCTGCTATCTCCCCATGAAGACCCCCTGCACCCCATCCCTACCACTCTAAAAGAGTGGGTTTAATACTTTCATAATCCCGGTGGGGTTTTGCTGTAATTTTAACAGTTAACGGTTTCAGTGCACAGTTCAGTGATTGTAGTTGTGGGTGATTCCTGCACTACTTTCTCAGGGCAGCACCACGGTATGTTATTTTGGTGAGGCATTTCCTGGCTGGCTGTCTCACCGTCGGCTCATGCCTTGCCCTGGATGATGCGCTTGTCTTCCCGAGCATGACACACTTACTGGGCTGCAGAGCCGACGAGGTCCGGGACGAGCTGCGGGACAGAGACACGGCGAGGCAGCAGACGAGGACGGCGAGGAAGACGCAGGAGACAAGAGCAGATGAGAGCTAATAATGATGATATCCGCAGTTCACAGAGAAAGAAGAGAAAGAGATAAGAAGCTGTGCAGGTCGGAGGATGGTGACGGTGATGTGAGGACGGGACCGCTCGGAGGAGGACGATCGGAGCGCGTCTCTGCTCAGTGGTGATCGTCGCACGGACAAATCTCCGGTTTCACCGAGAGTTTAACGAAGCGCTATTCTGAGGAGGTGGGCCAAGTCCCGAGAGAGAGAGAGAGAGAGAGAGAGGGAGGGAGGGAGGGGGGAGAGAGAGAGAGAGAGAGAGAGAGAGAGAGAGAGAGAGAGAGAGAGAGAGAGAGAGAGAGAGAGAGAGAGAGGAGAGAGAGAGAGAGAGAGAGAGAGAGAGAGAGAGAGAGAGAGAGAGAGAGAGAGAGAGAGAGAGAGAGGAGAGAGAGAGAGAGAGAGAGAGAGAGAGAGAGAGAGAGAGAGAGAGAGAGAGAGAGAGAGAGAGAGAGGGAGAGAGAGAGAGAGAGAGAGAGAGAGAGAGAGAGAGAGAGGGAGGGAGAGAGAGAGAGAGAGAGAGAGAGAGAGAGAGAGAGAGAGAGAGAGAGAGAGAGGGAGAGAGAGAGAGAGAGAGAGGGAGGGAGAGGGAGAGGGAGGGAGAGAGAGAGAGGGAGAGAGAGAGAGAGAGAGGACTCCGGACTGGGATGTTGTTGCTGCTGCTGTCAGTGATGTGAAGCGACATTAAGGAGCTGATGAAAGGACTCCTGCTTGCGCGTGGACACATATTTCTACATTTCTGCAGGTAAGCAGCTGATCTGTCTCTCTATCTCTTTCTGTCTCTCTCTCTCCATCCCTATCTAAACTCTCTCTCTCTGGTCATAATAAAACAACAGCGGGGTCTAGGGGGGTTTGGTTCAGTAATACTGAACCTTTGGTGCTCCAGAGTGAGTTCATGCTGATATTACACTCAGTATTTTACCTCCTACAGTACCACAATAATATTATGTAATATTCCAGTAGGTGCACAAACAGGAGAGTAATAAAACACTGTCGGTCAAGATGCATTTACTCAAGCAGGCTATACAAGGTATTTGTACTTGAGTCCACTCTTTTACTCTGTTATGTACTATACTACATCCTGTCTACACATCTGTGTATATATATATATATATACATCTCTGTAGAGACTGTATATATTCTCATCACACATACACACACTGCATCCAGTTTACATTGAGTTTTCCCATGACTTGACTTGACTATTTTGTATTTACTTATGTCCATATTTATTTTAACTGCACAACTTTATGCCTTGGATTAGCATTTTGTTTTTCCTTGTACTTTTGTGATTTCCCCTTTTATATACAAATAATTTATGAGCATTGTTGAAGGAACCTGAGACCAAATATTTTCATTGCCAGTGACCGCTCTGCTGGAACTGACAAATGACAAATAAATAACCTATTTCCAAGGTAAATGCTATACTTGTTACACCATCAAATGTATCTGACTGCCATAATTACTGGTTAGTTAAAAAAATGATCGTTTTACATTGAACTGTTACACATGTTAAACATAAATCAATAAATAATAATAAATAAATAAAGTAGTTAAATGACATCCATCTTGCCCTGCTAAAACATGAAAATGCTGCTTACACATGAATGCATCAGTAATAATAATAATAATAATAATGATCCAGTGATGGATATACTACTGACAAGACATTATTACAGACATTATATTATGAATTGAGAACATTTTGCTGACTACACTTTTGTATTTTTGTTTAAAACAGATTAAATGCAGGACTTTTACTTGTAAAGAATGTACTTTTAAATTCCTGTTTTAATACTTATACTTAAAGTATCTAAATACTTCTTACACCATTAGAGCAAACTGAATAAAGGGCAGAAATACAGATGCATAGAGGGCATGAGGAGTCATGATGAGTATCAAATGTCCTTTGCAGTCGTCAGATCTCAACCGTGATGATCAACTTCAGTTATTGATGGACAAGGTGGCACAGGAGGGAAACAAAAGCACAACGTCAATATGAATACAAATAAACACTAACAACTGGGTGTTACACTCACATTGTTTTGTGTCTAAGAATTTCACAGTGGTATCATTAGAGGCAATTAAAAGTACCATAAAGGAAATTTACTACTGCAAACATACTGCAGGACCCCGCAGGGCTTTGTGGGTATGTTTTAGTGATTTTTGGACAGGATCATCTCTCTCTATCTCTATCGCTCTCTCTCTCTTCTCTCTGTCCCTCCCAGGCTTTCCTCCCACACACTTTAACTCTCTGGTTTCAGCAGTAAAGTACAGTAACAGTGCAGAGGAACGCTGGCCAAATGTTTTCATAGCAGATCAGCGTGCATGTGTTAGAGTTATATAAAAGTTGTTTAGGCCTAAAAGGAGCGAGAGCGAGAGGGAATCCAAACAGGTGCTGGTGATGTAATGTAACCATGTGGGTGAAGACAAAAACTGAATATGTGAACTGGATAGCAGAAACTGGATGGAAAAAGAAAGAAACAACACAAATATAAAATTCCCTTGATGGTGTGGTCATGTTGTGTTAAAAGCCAGTTTTAATACGTGTGACTTTTCCAGTGACAGTGGTTGACAGTTTGATCTAAAGAGCCTCCCCCTGTCAGGACTACATACAGTCTTAGTGCTGGGCTCCCCAAAGGATATCAAAGCCCTTCCATGTGTTATCTAAGTGGCTTTCTCTCCCCACTCAGCTATGAAGGTCAACGCTGCAAAAAGCCCTCTGACTTTAGTCTGACACTTACAGATCTATGCAGCGTGTTTGACTCTTTAAAGTGTGACATGTTCAAAATACTAAGCCTGGATATACTGTATGCAGTCCGGTTGCACTAAAAGGTGTATGAATGACAGTATCTGCTAGAGCTAGTAATGCAGAATAAAAAGTGATGGGGGATGGGAGGGGAGGATGGGTCCAACAAACACAAGACTTTTAACCAGGAGATGGGTGTTCATGTCCCACAGTGTTGAATTATTTGGAAGTTATGTTTGTGACTTCTGTTATGTTGTTTCTGGATGTATTTTACTTAGTTTATGTACTTTTTTTAAGCTCAACCATGATGATTTTCATGACATAAAAATGAAATGCAAAAGCGTGAATGTGGAAAGGTTAAAATGCATCCGCATGTCCTTGTAATGTTTTGCTATTTATATGCCTTCCCGTGAGATCGGGTTGATATATGAGATCTTTTGTGTCAATGTAAATAGTGTAGGAGGAGGAGTACCTGTAACCGGCTTTGGCTTGGTGCAGTTTTAACAAACAAAGAAGGTGTATACATTGATACTGCTCTGTTTGCATCCAAATAATTTAGGGAGGATGAAGCAACAGCCATGTTCCTTAAGAACTTACAGGAACAACATCATGCAGGATTTGACAAAAGGAAATAAAAGGGAAGATTGAAATTAATATTATTCCTGTTTGTTTTAAAATGTGTTTACTTCTTAGTTCACCTTTGCCCAACTGGATTTATGGTAATTGTGCACATAAGCATTAATGCAACTGACAATAGGCAAACAATGAGAAATGGACATACAGTATTAAATGGCTCTATATTTTTTTACACTTTTTATTGTTTCCTTGCCAGCTTGTTTAAACTCAGCCTGATGGTTCATTTGGTTCCTACATCCACTCCGTCGGAAAGCCGAGTCCCCACATCCCTCTGAATTATAAGAGTCAAATTTTTTTTAACACTAAAAATCAAAACAGTAAAAAAAAACTAAGGCCACTCGGAAAGTGCAGACCTCCGCTAAGGTCATTCCTGTAAGTGAAAAATGCGCATCCACCCAGTGATTCGGCTACACTTGAGTTTCCCATTTCATGAAAAGCAGGCAAGTAGTATTCCCTATCTACAAATCCTGCTGACAGACAACCTCCAAATCAACAACCTCCTTGAGGCAGGCAAAGATCCAGAGTATAAATAAATATAATAGAAGAAATTTGAGTTTTTATTTAGATAACAGTAAAATGACTGCTATAAAACACATTCACATTCTCAAAAGTCGAGTAAATGCAGATTGCATGATAAACCTTGTACCAAGTGAAGAACACTCTGTATTGAACCTCTGACCTTTTCACTGTGGGGTCGACTCTCTGACCCCGCTGTCACGGGACTTGAACCCACGGGGCTTTCAGTGATGGTACGGACGCTCTATAACCGCAGGTCCTGCCTGCACGGCTGCGAACACTAGTCAGTGTGAGATTGGTGCCGTTGCCGGGACTGACATGTTGAATGGATGACAGCGCTGTGTGGGCCAAATAGACTGTCAGAGAGAGCTGGGAGGAGATGGATGAGAGGAGGGAGAGAGGGGCAAAGAGGGAGGAAATACCAGGAACAAAGATGAGGAAATGATAGAGTGCTGCTGTGGCTACAGGCGATACCTGACTCCCCCAGTTTCTCTGTTTCTGACTGGTCCTGTCCCTCATTCTTTCCCTTTCTCTTGTTTCCTTTTGTCTAATCAGCCTGTTAGGGCGTAAAACACCGACACTGTCACGGCCGTCTGTGTTCGATACCGACGCTAAAGGAACCCTTTAGCATCAGTATGTGATGCACTGGGTAAACACAAGGCTTTCATCCAGGAGACCGCTGTTTGTGTCCCGTGAGTCACGTTGCAATCAGCTGTTCATTCATGTCCCGTGTTCACAGCGTTCACTGTTCATTGTACTACTGTAGCATGTTGTTTTTCTTCCTAAACCTAACTCAAGGCTGGCCCACACTAAAAGATTTTTCAAATCTTAAAAGATTTTGAAAATGTGAGACACCCCACACATAACGACAGTCATTATTCGTAAACACTGGGCAAAGGCGGGGTCCACCCTGGACAGGTCGCTCAACTACCACAGGGCTGACATATACAGACAGACAACCACTCACATTCACATTCATACCTACGGGACATTTAGAGTCAACAATCAACCTAACCTGCATGTGTTTGGACTGTGGGAGGAAACCGGAGAACCTGGAGAAAAGTAACATTAACACTAACAGCAACATGCAAACTCCACTAGCCAGATTTGAACCTGCAACCCTTTTAGCATGAGGTGACAGTACTAACCTCTGCACCACTGTGCGATAATGATCAAATGTGACTTTAGTATGAACAAACATAGCAAACGACAGGCAGGAAGGATTAGCGTTAGTTTTTGTACGACTTTGAACTGAAAATTCACAAAGGATGGATGGTGAAGTCATGGAGACGTGGAATAAACACTTGCATCGTTGCCACATTTCTGAGCTCCATCGTACTGCTACTTTATGCTTCAAGTTTAGCATTAGCTCATGCATTAGCCGCGGTTGCCTTGACAGTGGTGGTTGTACTTCCTGCTTTAGTCAGCTGGGTTCTCTATTGGCTGTCATTCTTCCCCAAGAGACTGCATCATCATCTGCTCTTGGGGTTCCCCACACACAACAGGAGATCCGATCATAAATATTGAACATGTTTAATATTTATGGTTTGAAATCAGCGCAGCTATCACAGGAATATCAGGAAAGATCATCTTTAGAGCGATCAAACACTCAGGGCTTTGCTGCCGAGTGTTAGGAAATCTGGCCCAAATCGGCTTGATTCTCCTGTAGCATGTGCCAGGCATAAGTGGTTTTATTGCCTAATCCTAAACAAGTGTTTTTGTTTAATTCACAACATTAAGCATGTGTTTACTGCAACAGAAAAGTGATGATCTGACAAAGTATGTGATGAGTTGGTGTACTATATTTTTAGGGAATACAAGTAGAGACAGAGTGTGTCTAAGTAGTAATAGTATATTAATCAATAGTATAATGTGTATTAACTATGCATATTCATCTAGTAAGGATCAGTAACTTTTAGAACACTGAACAAAAATATAAAACCAATACTTTTGTTTTGCTCCCATTTATTATGTGCTGAAATAATACATCTAAGACTATTTCTATATACACAAAAGGCCTATTTCTCTCAAATATTGTTAACAAATTTGTCTAAATCTATGTTAGTGAGCTCTTCTCCTTTGCCAAATTAATCCATCCACCTCACAGGTGTATCATATCAAGATGCTGATTAGACAGCATGATTATTGCACAGGTGTGCTTTAGACTGGTCACAATAAAAGTCCACTCTAAAATGTGCAGTTTTATCTGAGACATTTACAGTATTTACAGCACTGGAGGTCAGAAAACCAGTCAGTATCTGGTGTGACCGCCATCTGCCTCACACAGTGCAACACATTTCCTTCACATAGAGCTGATCAGGTTGTTGGTTGTGGCCTGTTGAATGTTGGTCTACTCCTCTTCAATGGCTGTGAAGTTACCGGATATCCGTAGGAACTGGAACACGGCGTCATATACGCTGATCCAGAGCATCCCAAACATGCTCAGTGGGTGACATGTCTGCTGAATATGCAGGCCATGCAAGAACTGGGATGTTTTCAGCTTCTAGGAGCTGAGTACAGATCCTTCAACATGGGGCCATGCATTATCATGCTGCAACATGAGGTGATGGTGGTGGATGAATGGCACAAAAATGGACCTCAGGATCTCCTCACGGTATCGCTGTACATTCAAAATGCCATCAATAAAAAACACCTGTGTTTGTTGTCTATAACATACGCCGGCCCATACCATAACCCCACCGCCACCATGGGCCACATTAGCAAACCGCTTACCCACATGACGCCATACACGTTGTCTACCATCTGCCCTGTACAGCGAAAACCAGGATTCATCCGTGAAGAGAACACCTCTCCAAAGTGCCAGATGCCACTGAAGGTTGGTTACAACAAGTCGGTTACAACAATTAACGGCATTCAGGTCAAGACCCGCGGAGGATGACGAGCATGCAGCCAAGCGTCCCTAAGACGGTTCCTGACAGGTTGTGAAGAAATTATTTGGTCGTGTGATCTTGCAGGTGAAGATGCCAGATGTGGAGGTCGTAGAGGTCCTCAAAACATCTGTGGCATTGTGCTGTGTGATAAAACTGCACATTTTAGAGTGGACTTTTATTGTGACCAGTCTAAGGCCCACCTGTGCGATAATCACGCTGTCTAATCAGCATCTTGAAATGCCACACCTGTGAGGTGGATGGATTAATTTGGCAAAGGAGAAGAGCTCACTAACACAGATTTAGACAAATTTGTGAACAATATTTGAGAGAAATAGGCCTTTTGTGTACATAGAAAAAGTCTTAGATCTTTGACTTCAGTGCATAAAAAATGGAAGCCATAACAAAAGTGTTGCATTTGTATTTGTGTTCAGTATATATTAAGATGTGACTCATAAGCATGACGTATGTAACCTGTTTTTGATTAAGTGTTATAAGTGTAACATGTAACCTGACACCCTGTGTATATAGAGGCTGTAGACAAAGTCCCTAACTTGAGCACTAACCTAAGCCTGTCTAGCCCAGTGGAACTAGTGTCCGGACACGTTTCTGGGGCTACGCATCCAAGCACGTTTCTGGGGCTACGCGTCCGGACACGTTTCTGGAGCTACGCGTCCGGACACGTTTCTTGGAGCTACGCGTCCGGACACGTTTCTGGGGCTACGCGTCCGGACACGTTTCTGGGGCTACGCGTCCGGACACGTTTCTGGAGCTACGCGTCTGGACACGTTTCTGGGGCTACGCGTCCGGGCACGTTTCTGGGGCTACGCGTCCGGACACGTTTCTGGAGCTACGCGTCCGGACATGTTTCTGGGGCTACATGTCCGGACACGTTTCTGGGGCTACGTGTCCGGGCACGTTTCTGGGGCTACGTGTCTGGACATGTTTTTTTACAAAAGAACATGCCCTACTAGGAAACACACAGGTGGTAGGAATAGCTGACGTCAAAACAGCCTACATGTTCTCAGAACCAATGAAGTGCCTGACACCATTAAAACTGACCAATAGAGGACGTTTCATAGAAGAGGAGGGACTCTAGGAGCCCCAGAATTATATAAAAGGCAATGTGAAATGTGATTTCAGTCAGTCTGCCTCAAGACAGTCTCAGTTTATTCTCCACTGTGCTGAGGTCAGTTGTGCAAAATAAGTAAACAAAAACAACAACGTAATAATAAATAGAAATATAACAATACAAGTGTGCCAGAGAGAGAGAGAGAGAGAGAAGAGAGAGAGAGAGAGGTGCGCTGTTTGCACAGATAGACTTGGAGAGAAGCTGCTCTCGCTCGTATAAACTGTGAGGAAATTCAACAAAAGTATTGATCTCATCACGCTTGTATCGATCCGATATCGATACGCAACATGGTATTGATACTATCGATATGTAGATCGATACGCCCAGCACTGTGCTATTATTTGGTATTCTGAGAGTAAGATACTCCGACAATTTATCCAGTAATTTTATAACAAGTGTTTTAGACTATTTGGGCCAAGTCTTCAATACTCTGATTCTACGTTGGGATGGCGTTGTGGTGAGTATTACAAGCTCTGCTCAGTATCAAGATCTGTTTTACTACGAGTGCTGGTGGAACACCTGACAAATGAGTGGCAACTCAACAAGTTACTACTACTACTACTACAATAATATATTTGCATTTTTTCCATTTCATCAAGTCATCATGACAAAATGACCTGTAAAACTACTTGGTAAAGGATAAGGAAACACTTAATGACAGACTAGAAGCAGAGATTCTGTGATTACATGTGAAATGTAAAGTGTGTACAGTATTTGCTCTGCTCTTCCTATCCAGTCGGGATTTTCAGAAGCCTTTCGTCTCCAACCAAACTCTCTCTGAGGACATTTATACGTGATTTTGAGAAATTGGCAGAAGCCTCCTGTTGGCAACTGTAAGCAACGCAAGTCAGTAGAGAAATGACATCATTCCTATTTTAAAACTGCATTCAGGTCTATGAAAACCGGAATCCTTCTGAGTGCTCCGTCTCTTATTCTTCCTGGAAATGCATTAAACGACGCAGTATGTTTTACTGTGTATCTGTGCTGCATGTTGGAGGTTTTATACAGCTTCTTTGTAGCTGTTATACTGTATGTTGTGCAGTTTGCCTTTTTGTTTTCATCACATGTCCTATTGCCATACTGTTTATAAGTAATATTTATGTATACATTAACTTTCCTGGTTAATACTTGTTAAGTGAAATCATTAAGGATCCTAAAATCTCATACACATACATACATACACACATACACAGTTTTGTCTATTGTCTCAGAAACAAGGGTTATAGTGAAATTGATTAGAGAGGCTCTCCTTGAGAGACAATATAAAACTCCAACCTTCTATCTGAAATGAGGCTGAGTTTGTGGTGACAATAATCAGCTTATAATGATGCTTCAGTGCAGCAGCTCCTGTTGCTGAGATCTCCCTGTAGTGTGGAGCAGCACTTCCAAAAATATGGGAATACTGGGCTCAGCTAACATAATTTCATTACTTATCTCGAAATATTAAAGTTGTCAGAGCACTTTCATATTAACCAGAACAAGCAAATATGGCCTCCACCAGCTAGCCATACTGTAAATCATATAGTGTCAAAATACAGTTAATGGTAAATATTGTCATTAAAACAACAAACAAAACCCATCTGAACAGGTTTATTTCCTATGTGGTCATGATTTTTTTTTTTTTTGTCCCGAAATAGCAACATGCTGTCTTAAAGCTTCAGTAGGTAACAATTTTTTGGCGTCATTGGGTTAAAATCCCATATTAACCATCCGTCAGCATATTCAAGTGTTCTGAGAGAAAGCTAGACTTCTGCTTGTCCTCATGGCTGTTTTCAGGCTTTCAAGAATCTAGACTGTGACGGGAGACTTTGACCAATCACAGGTCATTTCAGAGAGAGAGCGTTCCTATTGGCTGAGCTCTGGCTGGTGGGCGGTGCTTGGTATTTCTTCAACAGATCTCAACATGGCTGCCGGGTCACAAACTTTTTCATTTCACAGCTAAACAGTAACTACAAATGTTTCTGAGAACATGAGGAGAGAAATAGTTTTAATAATTGATAATAAATGTTTTCCTCCGGCCTGTGAAATCTTGTAGATGCCGTTAGGATCACTGAGGACACCAGAGGACACACGGGAAGATGGTTTTTTTTTTTTTTTTTTTTTTCAGATTACCTGTTTCATGCACTACTGTCAGGATATAGTGTCTGTTTTATAAATAGAACTTTTTTTTAATCATATTTGCTCCATTTCTACCCACTGCAGCTTTAATTACTTTTAAATATATATAAATATAAAATATCCAATTATAAATGATGAAAATATTGCTGCTATTTGCTTTGGTTGTTATAAATGTGGAGTTGTAAACATGGAGTCAAATCCAATGTGTGTATGTAAATGCAAGTAATTCTTCATCATGTTGTTAAATGTGCTCAATACAACATTCAGAGCATTACGTTAGTATCAAACAACTGTTGTCTCTGTAAAGACATAGAGGAGTAATGTCTACCTGAGCAGAGAATGAAGTCTCTCTCTCTGTGCACCTTTAACTTCTTTTACCCAACGGACCCGGTACCAGGTTCGGCTGAGCTCTGTGTTCAAACACTGCCTTTTAAAACTACATAAAATATGGTGGTGGACTTTTTTCTGAATTGTTTCTAAAAGACTAGGCCTGAACACTACTAGTGGATTTTGTCCAAACAATGTTTATTTGGCAACAATTTCAATATTTTACTTACAAAATAAATGCACAAGTAACTTTGTAATTTTTTACTTACTGGAGCATATCCTTACCTGATATGTAATGATGCACTAAAGTTGGGCATGGTATCAGATTAATAAATCCCTGGTTTTGTTTTTTTGTTGTTGTTGTTTTTTTTTTTTTTTTTTATCTTCGGCACCATCTTGACTGTAACGTAGTCGAGAGGGACAACTGAGTCAACTGAGTCAGCTCTGATGTACCTGACATCTCCTGAGTGTACTTTTCTGCTTTTGTTTTAGCTCTCCTTTACTGTTATTTACATGGTGTGTTTTAGTTTCACTTCATTTCGGGTTGGAGTTGACACAGATCCTTTGTGTTCTGTTATTTCTCTCCCTCACACACACACACACACACACACACACACACACACACACACACACACACACACACACACACACTACAGTACAAGACTGGGGTGGGAACAACCCACTGTGTGTGTGTGTGTGTGTGTGTGTGTGTGTGTGTGTGTGTGTGGGGAGAGAGAGAGAGATAGTTCAGTCGAGCTGCCAGAGTGTGTTGTCTGTAATATCTGTCTGTGTGAGCTGGAACAGTTATGTAACAACAAAACAGAATGCATCGTAGGTTCACACGAGTCACATGTGCACACACAAATGCATGCACACACACACACACACACACACACACACACACACACACACGCCCCTGTACACACAGGAGGAAGTGAGGCATTAGATCTTACACAGCATTCATGATTTATCAGAATTAGAGGAAGTGCAGCGTGACATTGCCACGACTCGACAGTGACAACAGGTTTGCCGAACTTAATTCTATTTGTAGGGACCACTATACTACACACAGAGTCTCAATATGTCTCTTTATAGGCCCACATGTACAACGAAATCAATCAAAATATTTAATAGTTATTAATCGCACAATTGTGTATTAGTTAAATGTGATCAATTACAAATTAATCACAAACTTTTTTGTTTTCAAATGTACCTTGAAGGGAGATTTGTCAAGTATTTAATACTCCTGTCAACATGGCAGTGGACTAATATGCTGCTTTATGCTAATTAATGTATATATTTATTATTGGAAATCAATTAACACAAAACAATAACAGATATTGTCCAGAAACCCTCCCAGGTTCTGACTTTAGCATCAACAATCTGCTCCAATCAGAACATGACAAACTGCAGCCCAACAGGCAACAACAGCTGTCAGTGTGTCAGAGTGCTGACTTGACTAGGACTTGATCCAGACTGACTGGGACTATCATAAAGTGGGCATGTCTGTAAAGGGGGGACTGGTGGGGACCCAGAGAACCCATTTACATTCACACATCTGGAGGTCAGAGGTCAACGGACCCCTTTGAAAATGGCCATGACAGTTTTTCCTCACCAAAATTTAGCGTAAAATTGGAACGTCATTTCCTACCTCCATTACTACAAGCTAGAAAAGAAGTTGTATTTTTGTTGCCTAAACCTAAAGAAGTTGCCGTTTTGTTGACCCACTTCTATGGTGCTTATAGCGACGCCTATATAACGCCTATTTAATGGCTTGACAACAGTTGAATTGGACGCACTAAGCCTCATTAAACTCTGCACTACCACCATCCTGCATCAAAGAAAATACGAGTCTAGCTGTGGTCAATAAATATTGAGAAGAAATAGGTTTTGAATCCATTTTAAAGGCTGAGTGAGAAGCAGATTCCCGGACAGCAGCTGGGACTCCAACAGGAAGACTTCATAATTCATATAAATAAAGTATTTTCAATGGTATGCTCTACTCATATTCTACCCGTTTTTACGTACACCCCTGGAGTAAAGCAGTAGTATTTGCGTATTTGTATTTATGTGAGTGTGGTTCAGGTATTGATTGGAACATTTGAACCCTGTGGCCATGTTCCCCGGAAAGAGCAACAAACACACACATATTCACACATGGGGTAGCGTGGGTGGCCACCGCACACACGCACACACACGCACACACACACACACACACACACACACACAGCCTGGGGCTTTATGAACAGCAGGGTTGGAGGTTGTGACATCAGAACATCAGTCCTCTGTTGGTAAATCAACACAGCCTCTCTCTCTCTTCATTTATTTCTCTCATTCTCCATCTTCCTGCCTGCTCTTTGTTTTCTTTCCCTGCTCCTCACATTGTCCTCTCACTAATGTGTAGCTCTCTCTCTCTCTCTCTCTCGCTCTCTCTCTCTCTCTCTCTCTCTCTCTCTTTGTAGTAACACATATAGCAGCACCGTGTGGTAGAGACCGGTTGAAGTTGGCTTCCTGTCTGTTGAAATGTGAACAGGGGTTCATGCTGATGAAATTGATCTGCTCAGGTAAGGAACAACACTTCCTCTTTTTTCCCTGTTATTTTAAAGCTTTAATTAGTCTCCTAGTATTAAGTATTAAGTGTTATTTGTGTGCTGGATACTAAGATGGGAGTTTTCTTAGAAGACACAAAATGTTATTGGGATGGAAATATTATCTGAAAACGGTCAAACTAGGCAGCGCTGATCAAATATGGATCAATATTCTGTTACTGTAATGACTATTTCTCTCCTACTGTTACTGTTGAGCTGTAAAATGAGAAAGTTTGCTCCAGCTGGTGGGCGGTGTTTGAAATTTCCTCAACAGATCTCAACATGGTGGCCAGGTCTACTAAAGCTAAACAGCAACCACGAGAAGGAGCTGGAGTTGTGTCTTGTGTGCGTCTACCGTATGATCTGGTTTGTTGTTGCGGGCCTCCTTTGTTTATTTTTATCTGGATCACAGCTTTTAAACTCCAGAGGACACGGTAGACGTGTTTAAACTTCCCGTCTCAATAAAAGATGAATCCTGTCTTATGCAACCACTCCTGACCAGTGGAGGCAGGGCAGAGACGGGGGGATGAACGGATGGGTTGATGCCTGACTTTTATGGACGTGTGTTTTCCTATCACTGTTGCCCTCCAAAAACACTGCCTCCCATGAATCTCCCAGGCTTCTTCCCTATCTGACTCTCAACTCTTTTGACACCCTCTTTATATCTGTTTCTCTTTCTCTCCATCGCCTACCTTTTATGCTTCCTTCATTCTCTCCTCCCAACTCTCTCCCACTTTCTCTCCCCCTGTCTGATCTATTATTCACATCCCTCTCTGACTCTCTCTCCATCCCTTGACACCTGAAATCCCTCCGTCCGCTCCAGGGCGTTTAGACCTCCACCAACAGTGCTTCCCTCCGAGGAAAAGAAATAGAGTGATGAATAAAAGAACAGAGTGAAGAGACAGATAAAAAGCATTGGGAAGGGCAGCTCTATGGATATGTCAAGGTATTCCTCCATGTGGCTCATTGTATAGACTGACATTTTACACAGTCCTGTGTAATCCTTTAAAAAGGCTGCTTCCCGAGTCCATCTGGATTAAGACCAGACCATAGTGGAAATATTCAAACACACCTGAGACAGATCAGTGGCTTCAGCTGTGTGGTGCTTCTTTTGAAATATAAGTTTACCCTTTAGTTGTGTCACGTTGTTGGATATCTGCAGATTACGCAACCGTTCTCACCCCCAACTCTTCAAATACTGATGCTTGGTCAGTGCCCCTCGGCGTCTGATACCGAGACGCTCCGGGCTTTCAGCTACCTCCAATGTGAACCCATCTACGCCATTATGAGACGCTCAGAGCAACTGACATAGTATAAAGTGCGAGAAGTCTGCATTGAGAGGATGTGGAGGTAGATAAACAGACTTTCACCATACATGCCAACCATGAGACCTTAAAAAAGAGAGGGTTTCAAAACCAAAGTGGGAGGTCTGGGGGTTTCAGAGTTTCAGAGATGCTGTTTCCTGCATTCTTGTGTCTTTAAAAGTAGTCAATTTAAAATATATATATATGTATTGCACAGCATTTTTATGTTAAATTTCAATTTTACCTTTAATTTTCAGGAAAGAAAACCGAATAAGTCACCCCTCTGGTGTGAATCTGTGGCATGGAGTACTAAATCATTTTTTATTCATTTTTTTGCCCCTGCTTGAGCATTTCTTTCACAAAATACTCGCGATTTCTTTCTCTGTTTCTGACTCACTGAAGGTCCTTTCAGACATAATGTGACAACGGCACCACTGTGCTCTGAAACACAAGCATAGACCGCTCTCTTCAGCCCGGAAACGACATTAGTAGGGATCAGTAGGGATTATAGACCCTCGACAGAGCCAGACACAAGTTAAGATAATGAAAGGGACAAAAAAAGTGTGGAAAATGTTCGTGAATCGTGAGAATATGGGAGAGCTGTGACTCCAGGAGGAAATTGGGAGAGGGTGATGAAAAACATCATTTTGAAAGGTTCAAAAATTTATCAAAACATTTAGGACTGAAGACCTGAAATGTAAAAATGCAGATGGGAAAAAAGCCAGAGTCAGTGAAGTGAGATTATCCCTCCACATGTAAGCATGTATGTAAATATGTTTTTCAAAGTAGTAAGTAGTAATGCAGTAAAGGAATATGATTGCAGCCCCCACCTGAAGCAATGTGTGTTAAATGAATCATCCAACTTTTCCCAGAGAAACAAGGAACTTTGTCCTGCCCACCTTTGAGTGCTTTAGCAGTGTGTAAAAGAGGCTGACACGTAGCACATGGCAGCTGTTTGTGCCAGAGGGCTGCTGCTGCTGTGCCTCGGAGGAGGGCATGTAGTCCTCAAACTGCCGGCATAAACATCCACATCTGTCTTCATGTTTGGAAAAGGGAGAAAGTCACTCGGTAAACGGATTCACTGAGTAAACATCTGACATCTTCTCTATTTAGTTCAGATTTTTTTTTTTTCATGTGTTAAAATTAAGAATGTTATCGGCACATTGCTATGAAAAATAATGAATAACTTTTCAGAAGATATACAAACAGTTGTATGAGAATACGTTGTAAGACATAGGGAAGTAGTTTAGTGTCCAAACTGGGGCTGCCAGTCAACTAAAATATGAAATTGTCATTAATTGCATGATTGTCCATAGGTAATTGTGATTAATTACAAATTAGTCACATATTTCTTATCTGTTCAAACTGTACGTGAAGAGAGAGGGAGAAGGGAGATTTGTACTTTATCAACAAGGGAGTGGACAAATATGCTGCTTTATGCAAATGTGTGTATACATTTATTACTGTAAATCAATAACAACACTAATCAATGACAGATATAGTCCAGAAACCCTCCCAGGTTCTGACTTTAGCATCAACAATCTGCTCCAATCAGAACATGGCAAACTGCAGCCCAACAGGCAACAACAGCTGTCAGTGTGTCAGAGTGCTGACTTGACTATGACTTGATCCAGACTGACTGGGACTATCAGAAAGTGGGCATGTCTGTAAAGGGGAGACTGGTGGGGACCCAGAGAACCCATTTACATCCACACATCTGGAGGTCAGAGGTCAACGGACCCATTTGAAAATGGTTATGACAGTATTTCCTCACCAAACTTTTGCGTAAGTTTGGAGCGTTATTTAACCTCCTTCCCCATAAGCTAGTCTGACCTGGTTGGTACCGATGGATTCCTTCATTCCTAGTTTCATACTATTATCAGGATTTTACTCTAGCTTTAAAACTGAGCCTGCTACAACCTGAAAATCACAAGTTGCCATTTAATGCATTCAAGAAATCAGTGGAGTTAAAACAAATTTGCATTAATACGTTATTATAACATTAGCTTTGATAAACCTACTAACAAGACAAATGCATTTATTAGAAAATGAGAAAGAAACAACAAAAGTGCATGTGGCAGAAACAGAAACAAAGGCAGTTCAGCAAAGCTCCAACCAGAGTGAAAGATGGTTCACTTTGAGAAGTTTGGAGAGTTATTTGGCCTCTTTTGCGACAAGCTAGTATGACACGGTTAGGTTTTCTAGTTGTGTTAATGCATTTAAGAAATTAATGGTGTTAAAAAGAATTTGTGTTAACGTGTTATCGCATTAACTTTGCCAGCACCAGTCCGAACCACCAAACAAACTGCTATCATGTAATAGTCCAATTCATGGTGTCTGAAAACTCAGTCATGACCTTGACCAATGGAGATGTGACAGTTTCAAAAAAAGTTACAGGTAAAGAAATGTGCTAGGACCACGTTAAGTGAGAGGGCCTGTGGCATCACTGCAAAAGATAACGGCTAAACACAATCAACATATTAGAGCACTGGCATGTGCATCAGATGGCGGCAGATCTGAAATGGAATCGCCTTCTGTTCCCCCTCACTGCACACACCTTCTATCCATCTATCAGCGCTGCGCCACGACGCCTCGCCTTCCCGCCACCGAGCCATCAATCATCACATTCCCATGCTTTATGGAAATGGGAGGAAAAACTTCATTTAACGGCATTTTACCTTCTATCTCATCCACCTCCCTCTCTCTTTGTCCGTCCATCCATCCATCCGTCCGTGCTCCCGTCCAATCTAGTCACAGTGTAAGAGCATTTATTTAAATCTATTTAAATGGATATGAGGCACGTGCATATTCAGGGAGATTTCATGGCCCAGCAGGTCAGCAAATACCAAGGCTGTTCCACCTCACTAACCCCCATCAGGGCCTATAGACAATTAATACACACCACAGGTGGCCAGGGTTGTGTGTGTGTGTGTGCCTGTGTCAGAGAGAGGGAAAAAAGTAGCACCTATCCATCCATCTATCTATAATAAAACACCTGAAGAATCAAGGGAGAGAGGTGATGGAGCATGGGCGAAATAAAAAGAAAAGAGGGGTGAGATGAAACGAGGAAAGCAGTGGACAGGAGCAAGGTACAGTATAGGAAGTGAAATGGGTGTCGGGGGACACAGCGTCACTCTCGAGGGGAAGTAGGGGAAAAGAGAGGAGCAGAGAGGGAAATTGAGGGAGGTGGCTTGGAACGATTGGCAGAATAAGGAGAGCGGGAGAGTGTGAGGGAGGGAAGAGGAAGGAGAAGTGAAGGGTAAATGTCTTAGCTAATGTCTTTAGTGCCAGTATTGACTAGCTCCCTTTGACTTGAGCACACTCGCTGCATCCTCCTCCTTCAGTTCATTAACTCTGCCACTGGAAATGGACGTATTGGCTCAGCTGTTCAATGTCACCACGGATGGAGCATTAAAGGGGACATATCATGCTCATTTTCAGGTTCATACTTTGTATTTTGGGTTTCTACTAGAACATGTTCACATGATTTAATGTTAATAAATACTACTATACCTTGTGAATATATGTGTATCCACCCTCTGTCTGAAACACTCCGTTTGGGCTCCTCCTCCTGAAAAAGTCTAATCTGCTCAGATTGGCTTGTGAGAAAAAAATATGGTGCACCCTTGCAAAGGTAGTTCTCAGATACTCAGATGGGGGGTGGTATATGTAATACTTGCATACAGTATTACTGTGATGACTTTGAAAAGTATATCATAGGTACTTTATTTAGACTGATGGAGGGGTTTTCATTCCTTTCAGGCAGCTCTAGCTTTATTTAAACTCACTCGCATCCAATGCTGATGGTCTTGTCTGGAGATGAGGTGAGGCAGAGAGGGGCTGTGATCCAGGGCAGCTGAGTGCAGGTGGGTAGATTGACCAGTGACAGGAGCAAGGCATGGCTAAGTCTGTTCAAAACCACATACTAGTAAGTAGGAATTAAAATTAAGTATGTAGTGCGTTCCAACTGTATTGCCCGTATGCATATATGCATTTCTGCAAAGTTGGCTTACTGAACATACTCAACTGCCCCATAATGCATTGCGGCTCTACAGACTGTCCAGTGGCGGACTGAGACAGTTTAAATAATTAACCGTTGGATCAAATAATTGCAAATGACGGAGAGCGACGTCAAGGTGCAGTTAAGAAGAAATGCTTGGGAGCTCACATATACTGTATAATGTAATGTAGAAACTATTGAACACTAAAATGTATTAGAATATTAATTTGCCTTAAATAAATACTGGGAAATATTAAAATGAGTGGAAGATGTAATGTTGATTTAGATTTGTGATAAATAATTTTCTTTAAACGGTAGCTCGGACCAGTAATGTCTTAATCAGTACAGTTATGAGGTGCAGAGAAGATGTACTGCTTGAGTTTACTTCAGTGTGAACAGTCTGTAGGCACTTTATGCAGTTTATGCAGTACAAACCTTTGAGTATATGATTTGGAAAACAGCCTTGTTTTCAACAGTGAGGGATGTGTATGAGAGCTTTAACCTGACTCAGATCAGGGGTGCCCCCCTCCACAGCTGGACCAGAGGTAACTCACCCTTTTCCATACTGATTAAAATAGTAAAATAAACACAGTTGTATGATCACTTTGATGAATTATGTCGAGCTAGTTTCAAATCTGTGGAAATTGATTTTCATGCTAAACACAGGTAAATGCAAGTGACTACCTGGACTCTGCGGGCAGGATACTGAGCCAAAACTTGCATGCTTTATGATGTAAAGTATAAGAAATATATTAAATTATAGATACAATATGGTATGTCCCTTTTGAATAGTCAGTAATTTGATAGATGGCAAATGAATGGATAAGTGGAAGAATAAACAGATAACTAAAATATTTAATCAGTGTTGTTAAGTTGGAAACGGATGGATGGACAGATTGAGAGCAGAAAGCACAGATGGATGCAAGTCAAAGAGAAGAATGAGTGTAATGCGTATGCCTGTTATTTGTGAAGATGGACATGTTGGCTGTTCACAGTGCAATCCCAGTCTTTCTATCTACATGTTATACATATGCGATTTACAAATGTGTGTGTGTCCAGAGGGGAGAAGGCTACGCCGAGCGGTATGTGCTGGAGCTGTTTTAACATGATTAAACATCACTTCTTCCTTCCCTCTCTACCTCTTTCATCATCTCCTCTGCTTCTCATCCACCTTTCATTATCCCCTACACAGCACTTCTGAGAGACGGAGGGAGGGAGGGAGGGAGAAAAGAAAGGAGAGGGATGAGCAAAAGGGCAAGAGCCACACAGGGAATCACACATAGAAAGACAAAGATAGAGACAGTGTGAGAGGAGGAGGGTCAGTGGGAGAAAAAGATCACAGTCTTCTAATTCAAAAGGGAAAGGTCTGTCTGAAATGGGCCTCTGTGATATGATGTTATGACTACTTTGGTTTTTATTCGTCTGACTGTTGCCACTGAGCCACCGGCACTTACTGGATTGGATGTAATCCTCCTTCAGCAACCCGTCGGACGAACACACAGAAACACTTTCAGGCCGATGGGTTGGCAGAAACAGACAACAAATCAGTCTGAGACACTGTGTGGAGGATCCTGCAGATTTGTCTTTCTGGACGGATTAACAGACCACTATTCCCTAATTTGAAACAGACACCATGATGTACAGTATGATGACGTGAAAGATGTTGATGTCTTTCAGAATTGTTTGTAAAGCAGCTCTAAAATGATTGTTCACCATGCCATGATGTTTTATGTGAAATTGTGATGTAGGTTTGCAGAGGTTAAACTTGGCCAGTGGCTGCCTGTCAGCCTCTCAGTGGACACCTCTGTCTCTGCGTCTTTCTTCTCGGAAATGTCAAAACAATTTCACAGCTTTTATCTGGTATATCTGTGCAGACCAGAAAGGTGCTGATGTCGCTAAAGAGGTTATTGTGTAACAGGAACAGCATCAAGTAATTGTCAAAAGGTTGTTTGCTGCTCTTTCTTTTTATAATGCATGCAAACCACATGGCCAGCTCCATAAGTGACCAGATGAGTAGGTCAAGGTACCCTATAACATCAGTTTTCAGTGCCTTAGTATCCATTCATTACATGCATTACTCTTTTTAAAATAAACTTCCGTTTTCACAGGAAATTACTTGGTTAGGTTTAGAAAAAGATCATGGTTTGGTTTGAAATAAGCATTTTTGTTATGTAGTTAAGGAGGCTATCTTATGCAAATGATGTAGAAACATAAATTCAAATGTCATTGTTGATATTTGGTTTCACAAGGGACATGAAAACGGTGTGATCGGTGAAAATCTTGGGTTTTTTGGACCCAGTCATCCACAACATGTCCTGTAAGCACGGCTAAATTGCATTGTCGTGGTACTTGCTATATAGAAGCAATGTTTTAACCAAACAATATAATTGTTTTGAAAAGCCAACGATCTGACTCCCTTCCATACGGCCTTGAACAGCATGTCCCAAAATATATTGTGTTCACAATAGAAACGTGACAAAATAAATATACTCAAAGCAGACAAAATTCATACTGAAGACAGTTGTTTTTTCGAATGTTGATGCACACTAGTCTCCCACAATGCAATGCACAAAGGAAATGGTGGAGCTACACCAAGCAAGACAAATAAATAAACTGTGGATGTTGGTGAAACACCTCCGAAAAGTCTTCAGTAAGATATTTTGACGTCTCTTTGTGAAGTTTAAAGGAATTAACAGATATTGAAAGTGTGAGAGAGCCCACACATAACGACATGTTAAATTTTTAACTTTTAAACAGTTTTGTCCCTATAGTGTGTGGTGAGCAACGACTTGGCCTAAACAGCACATCACACACAGACTGAATTCATGAACAACAAGAAAAAAATCTCTCGCAATCAAACGTGACTTTAGCATCAACAAACATGGTGGATGACGGGCAGGAAAAATTAGCCAGGTTTTGCTCTACTTTGTACTGAAAACTCACCTCATGGAGTCACATTAAATAAATACTCCATCTTTATATTCTCCTCTTTCTTTACTCATTTCTTTACTTTATGCTTTGTGTTCGTGTTTGCTGTGGTCACCATGACTGCAGTTGTTCTTCCTTCTTCAGTCAGCTTGGGTCTTTCCCACATTGGCTGTCCTCAGGGTTCCCCACACGCAACAGGATATCCCATCATAAATACTGAACATATTTAATATTTACGATTCGATATTGACTTCCGAGCTCATAAGGGGATGTAAAAGACACCTTAACGTACCTCACACCACAGGAATATCTGGAAAGATCATCTTTAGAAGAAAAAAATGGGGCTTCACTGAACATTGTTGGGAGGGGAATCAGTTGCATTTTGTTATATTATATAATGTCCTGTTAGCATAAAATGACATCTTTGTACACTAACTACTAAAACTGTGTACTGTGATGAAGATTACTGCATACTGTACAGAATTAGTGTGTAGTTTGGATTTGATACAGAGCTAAGAAACATAGCACGTCCAATCACTTTTGCACGTGTCAATCAGGAAACAGTCAGACAGACAGACACAGTCAGATAGACAGTCAGACAGACAGTCAGTCAGTCAGTCAGACAGACAGATAGACAGTCAGACAGACAGACAGTCAGTCAGACAGACAGACACAGTCAGATAGACAGTCAGTCAGTCAGTCAGACAGACAGACAGACAGACAGTCAGACAGACAGATAGACAGTCAGACAGACAGTCAGTCAGTCAGTCAGACAGACAGATAGACAGTCAGACAGACAGACAGTCAGTCAGACAGACAGACACAGTCAGATAGACAGTCAGTCAGTCAGTCAGACAGACAGACAGACAGACAGACAGTCAGACAGACAGATAGACAGTCAGACAGACAGACAGGGATGCTTCTTCTTCGTCTGTGAACTGTCTCAACATTTTCTCAAAGTTCATGGTTTCTAGCTCATCACGGTTTTATTGCCGACAGGTGCAGTGAAATTGTTAATTGTCTCACAGTTTATGAACATTTAGGAGCATAAAAATAAAATGTGCTACTTAGATGAAAAGAGAAATATTCTAAACTATCAGCCCAGCAGTTCTATGTCAGGCGAGACGAGGAGGAGACTTACATGCACCAAAAGTAGTGTGTATATGCAGTTTTAGAGGTAAAACCTGCTAAAAATAGGCAATAGACTCTTTCTGGTATGTAACATTCAATGTCATAAAAATGCGAATGAAAACAGGGTTAGTAAAGAGTAGAACGCAGCATCGAGGACAGCGAACATGTTACACCGGTTACTAGTTTTTTTTTTTATATCTGTTATCTGTAGGAGAAAATGAGTTTATGGTCTCAATCACTAGTTTCAGTCTTCAGTAAAGCAGGATGTTCATTTGGTAGATTATGGTCCATTTAGAGTCAGATAGACCATGAAACCGGGGATGCTTTAGGGCGGGGCTACCTTGTGGTCGCTACTACATGTTGTCCGGTCTGGGAGTTGTCTGTGTTTTCATCCCCTAACTTTAACCCTTTCACAGTGTTTTAATGTCTTATTCAGTGTTCAGTTTCACTCCACCCTCTCGTGTCACTTCTGGTCGCAAAGAAAAACAGATGGCAACGACCAAAATACCCAACTTGGGTCTTCAAAACGGCAGTCCACAAACCAGTGGGTGATGCCACAGTGACTACATCCACTTCTTATAGTCCACTGTATCATAAATACCAGACTACGGCAGAGTCAGTTATCACAGGAATGAATGCCAATTATAACCTCTCCCACCAAAGACAAAAGCCAGATGTTAGTGGGTTTTTATCCAGTGGGAAAGAGGCTCAAGAGAGGAAAGATGTTGTGTTGTGACTTGCTGCAAAGTGAGATGGCAACAGGAAATTAGTCACATTGTCCCCAAATACATCGAAGCCCCTCTCTCTAGTGAAATAACAGCCGATTTCCACATTTTCTAGTGGAAATGGTCGAGTGTGTCCATGGATGGTACATACAGCCCACTGTACTGTGTGTGTGTGTGTGTGTGTGTGTGTGTGTGTTTATACAGTAGGTGTTGGTCAGTAGATGGATCAAAACATGGTATTTTCTGCACAGCTAAAGTCTTGATGAACCAATCATAGCTGGATTTAAAGTGTTCCCTAACCACTTGTGTTGAATTCACCAATCAGCATTGACGTTTCACAGGCATTGACCAATCACAACTTGATTTGCAGAGTTTATTGATCAATCAGAGCTGGATTTACAGAGATCAGTGACCAATCACAGAGGGATATACTACAGTCATTGCCAGGATTTATTTTCAGTTTGGTTTGCACCACAGAGATGACAGAGTCACACTGAGTCTGTGTGATCTATGTTTAAATGTTTTTTAAATAGAAATCTATTTTTTTTGGGCATAATTTATTTATACAAGTTATTCTGTAACTCATAGGACACCCAGTTAACCGTCCAGACCTTCAGTGCACCTTCATTTTGTCTGCGCCTTATCTGAGATGCCTTCTAACAGAGCTGTCTCTTTTACATGTTATAACCTGTGCTGAGCCAATTAACCTGATAACATGCACAAAAAGAAAATTAGTCACAAGTGTGATCATAATTATTTATACACTGAAGCGACTCTCATCTCGGCACTGAATACAAAGAGATTAATCCTGATAGATATTGATCATCTCTTCATGGAACATCTGCTAAAACAAGCAGGCAATCATATTTCCTGGAGGATTACCTGGAGGATTCGATCGCTCAGGCCTGTGATGCAAATTAGTGGCCCCAACAGATAATCTTGTATTGTGCATTTTATCACTAAAGCATGAAATTTGTTGTGTTTCTATAAACCATGAAGTTTATTTTCAGATGTGGAGACCTCTGGGACTGGGCATGATGGCGAGCAAATTTAAGGCTTTCATATTTCTATTTTTCTTTTAATTTATTTTTCCACTTTTTTGCAGGCATAAAGGTGGTGTACAGTATGTATATAATAAGACTCAATCTGGGTAGAATAAGACCAGATCTGGGTAGAATAAGACCAGATCTGGGTAGAATAAGACTCAGTCTGGGTAGAATAAGACCAGATCTGGGTAGAATAAGACCAGGTCTGGGTAGAATAAGACTAGATCTGGGTAGAATAAGACCAGATCTGGGTAGAATAAGACTAGATCTGGGTAGAATAAGACCAGATCTGGGTAGAATAAGACTAGATCTGGGTAGAATAAGACTAGATCTGGGTAGAATAAGACCAGATCTGGGTAGAACAAGATCAGACCAGAACATGATTAAAATGTGATGGGACAATGTTGAGGTCAACCTCTCAAGGTCACCAGAGGTCGAAACAGGACAAATTGTACCCTTGTCTGAAATAAAACCTGTGGTACCATGATTTATTCCTAAAAAGCAGTTGGTGTGGTCAAATTTGCAGAAAGCATTTAGTACAAAAAACTGTCGACAGGCTTTGATATCCGTACCACAATGTACGTACTTGAGGCAGAAAAAAAAAACCTGTCTTGATCCTCTTTTTATCCAATTTAAGGATTTTTTTTGCTTGTTATTATATGTGTATATATTATGTGTATATATGTGATAATATGCACCAGTCCAGTGAACACTTAATTCTTCTGAATCATAATTCATGAGCTGTGATGTCATCACAATCAGCGACTCAGTGTTTGTTTTATGGTGATAAACAATCCAAATAAGTGACCACAACAACAACAACACGGGCTGGTACGAGCCGAACGAGTGAGGAAAGGGATGGATGATTAAAGGAGAGGAAGGCATGAATGTGGGCCAGCAGGGTGTGATAATCTGTCTCTCTGCCATCTATCCCACATGGGAGAGAGAGGGAGAGAGGGAGAGAGATTATGGGGATGTATGATGTATTCTGACCCATATTCACACACAGTGATGTTTGGTGACCCACATACTACCTCATCTAAATACACATCCCAATTTTAATGCGGATATGTGTGTGTGAGTGTTGTAAATTTACTATTGTACAGAGTACCACAGCACTATGATCATGTTTTAACCTACACTGTTGATGGAGGCCAGCATACTTTGAGGTTTTGCTGTCTGAGGATGCTGACAGCTTACTGGACGACAGTATGAATACCATTTATTTTTTTCTCTGAATGTGAGAGCTGTTAACAGTCATTTACACCACCAACAATGCAGTTAAAACCAGGCGTGGGTTTTAAAACCTTTGAATGGAGGGGCTCAAACAATTGTTTACATGGTGTAATAAATGGATGTGTATAAAAGTACTCTAAGTTCTTCTAATATTTGTAGCTCCAGCAGTCAGTCATGGATGGATTATGAGAAAGTAGACCCTCAGACATAAAGTCCTCCTGCGTTTTGTGTGGTTGTTTTGTGTTTCTTTGTTGTAGTTTTGTGTGTCTTTATAGTTGTTTAGTGTCTCTTTATGGTTGCTTTGTGTCACTTTGTGGTAGTTTTGTATGTTTTTGTGGTAGTTTTGTGTCTCTTTTAGGTTGCTTTGTGTCTTTGTGTCTGTTTATGGTTGTTTTGTCTCTCTTTGTAGTTGTTTTTCACTTTGTGGTTGTTTTGTATCATTTTGCGGTCGTTTTGTGTGACTTTGTGTGTTTTTGTGGTTACTTTGTGTGTTTTTTGTGGTTACTTTTCTGTGTCTCTTTGTGCTCATTTTGAGTCTTTGTCATTTTGTGTCTCTTTTTGGTCACATGGGATCTCTTTGCTGCCATTTCACGTGCCTTTCTAGTTGTTATCTGTGTCTCTGTGGTACTTCTTTTCCTTGTTGTGGTCATGTTGCTTGTCTTTGTCCTTGTGTGACTGACTCTCTAGTAAGAACTGTTAACAGTCACTTCATACACAAGGCCAGAGGATTGTTCCCAGATGACCCGTTCAGTAATCCATCCATGATACTAATAAACCTACTATATCCCCCTGATCATTGCATCCATATGATGATGTATAATATCTTTAACACAGAAAGAGAAAAGCAAAAAAAAAGTACAGTGAGCTCTCATAGCAAGATTTAAGATGTTTTGCTCACATTTAAATAATATTTTAAATATTGTATGTAACTGCTGTCTGTCAACATCACATATCACCTATGATATAAGTCTACTGTATGCAACTTTTTGCCAGAAGTCAGCAGAGTGTGTGGCTTGTTTCGCCCTCTCCATTGTCACTCGGTACCACTGCACCTGTCAGTCATCTTGATGAGCTGTCAACCTTGAAACAGCATCAGGCCTGAGGTTGAGGAAGCCAGTGTGTGTGTGTGTGTGTGTGTGTGTGTGTGTGTAAAGCTTCCACAGGCCTTGCAGAAACAAACAGCAGTATTACAAGATCTTAGGTTTACTTTTGCCAAAGGCATACGTTTGTTACTTTCAGCTTTCCAATATTATTGTTGCCCTGACTCAACTGTGAGGTTGCTGGCCAGCTCGCAGTAAATGATATAGTCTTTACACAGGGGAAAGTAACTTAATAGTCCATTCACTTTAAGAAAGTACTGTTTTCTTGCACTGCTTTTTAAGTACGCCCTAAAATTAATCATTCACTTCTGTAGATGGCAAAGGCAGGAATTACAGTGCAGCCATTTTCATACAAGGAACACACATATCTGTTACATATCTGGCTTAATCTGCCTCTTAAAGTGATGGCTATTTCTCATTCAGACATGTAAATGTTCTTTACAGCTTGATTCAGACATGACAGAACATTTGTGGAGGGATGCAATGGTTGCACAATATTTAGGATCAAGCTGTGAGTTGAAGTTGTCTGATGTGTGTGTTATTTTTCCATTGAAACCTTCTCTCACTGAGTCCTCTGATATATGTTCTCATCAATTTCAACATTTAACACAAAATTCTGCTGCCTACTTTGTAAAGTTCGACCGTACACAAGCATAAAATGAGAAGAGGTTAAACTGACTTGTTATTTCCTATTTGCTCACCATTGTCACTGACTGAACCAGTAGCTTTTAGCAGTGGAGCTCTACTCACTGGTGACTGAGATCACCGTTGTCACAGTAAATTATGTTTAAAACATATTAAAAGACAGCAAAAGCCACAAATTGAATCATACTCTGTTTACTCAGTTGTATAACAAAGTCCAGTGCTTGTATGCTCTAGGTCAGGTTTTTGCTCTGAACTGCATGACAGCTTGTACTAGCTACAGCGTGGATGAATTACTGAACTAAATGCCAACGTGTTCACCTATGTTGTACATACTGAAGCGCATTTGAACGGTTATGTGGCCTCTTAGTTGAGGAAAAGAAGTGAAAGACATACACAGTCAGTGACTACGAATCTTTGATCTGAATGAAAGGATTTGAACCAGAAAAGGGATCTGTGATTTCCACCACCAATATGTGTGTTTCACTTTAACTGTCAGTTGAGTGCTATTTTGAAAAACATTAGTTAAACCAAAGAAATGGTCAAATCCAGTAAAAATTATATTCCACACTTATGCCAACCAACCCAACAATCATGGGATAGTTGAAAAGTTTAGCTGTTTCAAACACTTAGTAACTTATACAGATAACCACCTTAATTTTATAGCTAACCCTTTTTTAAAGAAAGCCATGAAACTTAATAATGTGAGGCATACAAGAAATGGCACAAATGTCATACAAGAATCTGGTGGAAAACATCTTGGCCTAACATGGTCACTTGGTACGCTTGAATGTCAAATGTAAAGGGAAACTGTCAAGAGTGGTTAATGCTGTCAGTAAAATTATAGGGAAACCACAGATGCAGCTAGGCAGCAGGTGATTACTGAATACCAAAAAGAAAGCTCTTGAAATAACAAGTGACCCAGACGGTCTCGAACACAGGTCTACTGGTTAAAAGTCCAGTGTTTGTTGGACCCATCCAACATGAGTGGTCTTTCTCCCTTTTTATTCTCCGTCACTAACTCTTAACATAACATTCATCCATGGATGTGTTTACATTGCAGACAAAAAGGATACATGGCACACGAATGACACACAGAAATCAACAAATGCGTACTCAATACACTTTGAACACCTTGCGCAATTTCGTGGTGTTAATATGCTTTTTTGTGTAAACGGGCTGCTTTAAAGCAGAGGAGGATATTTCAACCGTGTTGTCATGTGAGGGATTTTACAAAGATGAGTTCAGGGTCTCCTCTTTTTCTCCCCTGCTCCAGTGTTAATGCAACATGATGCTTTAATGGCCAATGTCCTCCCTCCTCAAAAACACTGAAGCCCTCCTGGCATCTGTTCAATACAACAACAGGAGGGATCAGCCAGAGAAAAGGAGGAGGAGCAGACAGCAGTGAAACGCAGAGATGGAAGGATGTGGAAGAGAGAGAGAGATGGATGTCCTCTTTGAGCCTCCTGTTGTCCTTTGACCAGGCTGTAGGAAGGTTAAAGCTTTTCCAGCACACTGCACAAGTGAAGAGATAACAACTGTCACTTTATGTCACAGCCACAAGCACTGGTGTTGATAGTAAGACATAAGTTAACGTTATAGCCTTGCAAAATGGTGGTTTAGGAAAAATCTAATTATTCTCATTTCATTGCCAATCATGAGTAGTGCCTCCCTCCCTGTATTTACAGGTACGCTTGGTTTTTCCTCCCCCTATATATTCAATAGAAACACTCATGTTTTACTAGAGTCTTTCTGGGGGATATTTTTAGTGTTAAGGCTGCTCACGTGTCAGAAGCGGAGGATGTTTCCGCAGATAATAGCAATCAACACACTCACAGGCCTGAAGAACGATCATACAGTTAACTGATCTTGTTAAGCTGTCGTTTGATTATTATTGGTAACTTAAAAATTTAGCAGGTGGTATTCAGAGCAAGTTAAAGATCCTGACACACCAAGCAGTTTGAGGCCGTTGGTGAGCGTCCGCCGGCTCTAGTCTGGAGGTTTTTCCACTGATTCAGCAGCAGAGCCGTCAGAGCTCGCCAGTGAGAGAAATCCCTCTGATTGGTGCTTCAGTACAGAGGAAGAGAAACGGAAGTGAGGAAAGCAAGAAAACGAGTTAAGTCGAGGAAAAACACCAAAGGCTCTTCACATTGTTCATCTACATCTCATCTGATTGTTCCAGTACACAGAGATATTCACACCAACATGTTCATCTGGAATGAGGCTACGTGGTGAGTGAAAGTGGTGTGAAAACGGCTGTCAAACGCTGCTTTGTTTCATGTATGTATCAGAACAGCTTTTATATCCGCCGTCCGTGGTCTTTTGGTTTCCCTCTTTGAATGACAAAAACAGACGACAGCGGCCTGCTGGTGTGCAGAGTTATTTCCTGTCACGCAGGCGCAGAACATACGAGCTAACTGGCCGTCGGCTGTCGTCTTAGTGGTGTGTAAAAAGTGCAACTTTTTGGCCAAGACGAAGGCGACGGGAGGCGACTCAACATGTTGTTAAGCCTTCCAGATCCTAGGTCATGTTTATTTTTCCCTTGTCACATTCATTATTTTCATTTCCTGTTTTATTTTGACATCACTATCCTCCCTCTCACTTCAGATCACTGCACTTCCTGCCCTCGTGTGTTCCCACCCCCTGACCCACTTTCCTGCTCTGCACAGGTGTTCTGATTGTCTGGCCCCGCCCCTGATGGTGTCCACCTGTGTCTCGTTAATCACTCCCCTTTGGTATATAATGTGTGTGCTCCCTTCCTCATGTTGCCAGCTCGTATCTGATCCCAGTGGTGACGGTAGTTCTCGCGTTCATTTCCTTGTATAAGCAACATAACACCCACAAAACTGAAAAAAAAAAGAGTGAAAACTGCTCCCCTCTTGAGGAATCTGAAATATCATTTCAGTTGTAATGTTAATTTATAATATTGTAAAAAACACCAGCTGAGAAGTTAATTAGTGCCTCTGCTGGCTGATGCAAAAACAGATCGGGTCAGGTTCAGCTGCAGTCTGGGGGGTTTTCAAAAAACAGAGATGAACTCGAGTCATGACTCAGGAGAGCAGCCGGGTCCCAGCAGCGTCCTTATAGGGCTGCAGTCGTGCCCATGTTAAATCACCTCAATTCTACTTCACAATGAAATAAATTTAGAGGACTTGAACACACTCGGTGCCAACTTTCCATGCTGTGGATGGGTTTACATCGTAGTTAATAGAATATCGGGTGTGTGTCATACCGGTACTATATAGGGTGCCTTGTGCAGCGCTATCGAATGCTGACAGCAGTGACAGAGTCTTGGATATCTGATGCCCAGGGAATGAAAATGGGCCGGTCCTACAGGCACTGAGCCTGGGACAGCCTGGTTTAGAGCAACATTTTAACATATAATCACATATCTAAATCTTATTGGGCAACAATTATTTGTTGGACAATTTGTGCCCTTAACATAGCAAAACATTTTGTTTCTTAAAGCCACATTTTGCCAGAGTGTAAACTGTTAAATTGCTCGGGGCCCTCAGGGGTTAATGCAATCTGAAGAGTCTACAAAACAAACAACCATAGGTGAAAGAAATATTATTTAAAAATACATATACTTTAAAAAAAACTTCCTTTTTTTCCTCCTTATTCATCATGAGATAAGGTATTATTCTGTGACTGCATGTCAGTGTTTTGAGAAATGACTGCATGCTGTGCTGGAGATGTTTTTAATCTCACTTTGGCTGATTGGTATTAAAA
Organism: Pterois miles; assembly: GCA_947000775.1. Lineage (NCBI taxonomy): Eukaryota > Metazoa > Chordata > Actinopteri > Perciformes > Scorpaenidae > Pterois > Pterois miles. Next base: position 2,863,977 of record CAMQGK010000242.1, on the reverse strand, counting down.
ATCCAGCTGTGTGGTCAGACATTTGCAATGATGTTAATGCATCCTAATGAGGATCTTAGTCTAACTGCACTGATACTGATTGTTATGTGCAACTGGCTTAATTAGCCTTCAGTGTCAAATGTGATAGATGTTGTCCATTAGCTAATTAGTGTTTTAAGTTTGGAAGACTGGATTTGGCTCACTTCAATACAACAGAGAGCCAAGTCAACTTAGAATAATCAGTCACCTCACAGTACTCTTACCGTATTGTTTCTGTTAACCTTTCAAACAATTCACTTTTTCCAGTGTTTTGATGTTACTGAGAGATTTGGGTTATTATTCATTTATTTATTTATTTTTTTGATTAAATTTTTTTTTTTTTTTTGATTGTTACCTTGGCAACAACACCATCTTAGAAAACACATGCTCATACGTCAGCTAAGAAATACAGATGTTGTCATGGACTCTGCTGCTTTATTTGAAAGAAAAGAAAAACATCTTTTCCCTCAGCCTTTATTGCATCGGGTGATAAGAGTATATTTTCTCTGGTAAATAAGAATTTCAATGAGCTGATTTTTATATTTTTATATAAACATCAGTTGCAAACAGTAAACATTTCTTGGATGCACTCAGACATCTTTCTTGTTTTTATACCATGACGGTTGGTGAAAGTCAGGATTACAATTACAGATGTTAGATAAATAAACAAAAAGCTAAATATTAAATATCTGCACAATGTGTTTTACAGATTTTACTCACTGTTAACTGGACAGCAGCTCTAAAGAAATCCTGACTTGTAATGATAATCAATTGGAGTGATGGAAGAAGTACTCAGTCCTTGTACTCCAGTAAAAGTACCAATACCACAGTGTAGAAATACTCTCATACAAGTAAAAGTCACACATTCAAAATGTTATTTAAGCATTAAGTATAATGTAGCAGAAAAAAAGAATTTCAAATTTGTAATTAAGCAAAAGTATTTAAGTAAATGTACTTTCTTACTTTCCAACACGGATTAATTTTTAGATGTTAATACAGATATAAAGCTCAAACTAAAACAGCATCAAATGTAAAAATAAACCAAAACTGGTATGAATTTGAATGTAAAGTGGTGAACAATGAGGCTTCCTCGAGAATGTGTTGATTGTTTGTTTGTTTTGGTTCTTCATTGATCAGATTTCAATAATCAGTTTTAGTTTATATTGTTCTCACATCATAGTTGTTACAGTTACAGTATATATTGTTTTTATATTGTTTTTACTACTATGCAGATTATTCTTAATGACTAACCCAGTGTACAAACAGACCTGGACGAGTGTCCTGACCTTGAAGAAGAAGCAGAAGTGTCAGGAGGGGTGTGTGTGTGTGTGTGTGTGTGTGTGTGTGTGTGTGTGTGTGTGTGTGTGTGTGTGTGTGATGGTAGCGGTCCATCTGTGGCGGTTTGTTGTAGCTCTGAACGGCCCGCGACTGCTGAAGCACAGTGTGAAGGAATGAATGTAAAGAGATGGAGGGATGACGGTTGAAGGTAGAGAAAGTGGTAGAGGAAGGACAGTACCTAACTAAGTGGTTTTGTTGCTCGAACCTGAGCAAGTCTTTTGCTGTCTGTGTGTGTTTACTGTGACCGGAAGGGTCGCCAAGGGGTCTGATAAACGTCAGTATGTGATGAGTAGGGATGAGGATGTGTTGGTTGCTGAGTACTTCTGAGACATTACAGCTGGCCCTAACCGAGACAAACTAAGACTAAATATATAGAAACTGAAAATTAGATTAAAGCTCTCTGAAAACAAACTAAAAATACAGTAAAATTAAACTGAAAAGTCAAATCTAAAATAAGGTTAAAACTATTTGAAGATTAAAAATTATTATAACCTTGCCATGCAGTCATACCTCGACACAGTATTAAACCCAGAGCACACTTGGCCCCAAATCTACATTGAGTTTCATACTAAGTTAAAAGAAATCGATGCATTCAGAATCGTAGAGTTGCACATCATTTGTGGTTAGATTTAGACAAACAGACTGGTCTGGACCTTTAAGACTTCCGTTACCTTTTTTTTTATCCCCCAATGGAAATCAGCGTTGATTCTGCTGTTGGCTCGAGTCGAGTCTGTTGTCCTCCCTTATTGAGCGTCCTGCCCGGAGGAACTCTTTCTGAGGATGTACAGTCAGCCAGAGCTATGGTATATTTCATATTGAAGAGAAGGTGGCTGTAACTCATAATGACAAGCTGTCAGATTGAATCTGAGTGGCTGCTTGATGCTTCTGTATAATGTATGCAGCTAATGTACAAAGTGATGCAGCGAACGCAGCAGCAGTCAATATCACAGGCTCTTAACCTTTATAGTTAGTGACACCCAAAAATAAATGACTGCTAGTGACTCTCCCCAGTATGGATGGACACACACACACACACACACACTCACACACACACACACTCACACACACACAGGTATTCAGCATATGGGACCAATATGTTGATCTTTGGCACCAAATAGTTTTGTCTTCCCCTGTGCATCTGTCTCTCTTTATTCATCATTATTCATCAACATGATACTCTACACTTTTACATTTATTTATGTTCCTCAGCTCTCCTGATGTCCCTCCAGAATCGATCTATAAGCTTCATCTCGACATCAGGTTGAGCAGAAATCCACCTAACAATTAATGTACATATTCACACTCTAACCTTCTTGTTGAGCTCCACAAGCTATTTAGTGACCAATTCATAGTTTTGTTAATGCTTCTAGCTCAGTTAGCTACAGTATATTTTACATTTTCCAAAATGGCTTTTGTTGACTCCCAGAGAAAATGGCTGCATGCAGACCGTCATTAACACTGCGCCAATAACTGCAGCGCCGCCGTTCATTTAAATGAGTGAGGCTTTGCATTAGTCCAGCAGAGTCCCGTTCTTGGAAACCATCGCCTATATCCAGATAATTGATATCTTCTTCCACTGGTGAGAATTGAGTTGGAGTTGAGACGATGTCTATGTCTAATCCAGGACTAGGTAATAAGATAAGATAAGATATTCCTTTATTGGTCCCACAGTGGGGAAATTCACAATTCACAAAGTCAGTTCACATAAGATATATAACACTCATATGTAACACTCAGCCCTGCGATGGACTGGAGACCTATCCAGGGTGAACCCTGCCTTGGCCCAATGACAGCTGGGATCGGCTCCTATTGTAAATCAATAACAACACTAATCAATGGCAGATATTGTCCAGAAACCCTCCCAGGTTCTGACTTTAGCATCAACAATCTGCTCCAATCAGAACATGACAAACTGCAGCCCAACAGGCAACAACAGCTGTCAGTGTGTCAGAGTGCTGACTTGACTAGGACTTGATCAAGACTGACTGGGACTATCAGAAAGTGGACATGTCTGTAAAGGGGAGACTGGTGGGGACTCAGAGAACCCATTTACATCCACACATCTGGAGGTCAGAGGTCAATGGACCCCTTTGAAAATAAACATGCCAGTTTTTCCTCGCCAAAAATCAGCACAAGTTGAGAGCGTTATTTATCCTTTTTTTGACAAGATAGTATGATATGGTTGGTACCGATGGATTCTTGAGGGTTTCTAGTTTAATATGATGTCAGTCACTCTGTTTTAATGTGTTACTATGGTGTTAACTTTGACAGGCCAGAATATTTGTATTAATTTGTTACAATACTTTAGTTAAAGTACTAAATACTTAACAAAGAACTTGTTACTGTAGGTGTTTTTAAGGTTCAGCAGGTTGGATCTCAGTACTCCAGTAACGTAGTCATAACATTGGAGATTGTAGTTTGCCTCATGGCATCAGTCCCCTTTCACCTCTCCTGCATCAGCTCTCGTAGTAAATGTTAATATTAATATTATGCAGTCAAGTGCAATAAACAAACTCCACCAGCTCCCGCCTGTCAGCTGAAAGAGAAAGTAAAGACTGATATTTCCAAGAGATGTCTCCTCCAGAGGATGAAGTCAAAATGCAGCTGTAGTTCTGCTCACCGACAGTAAAAAAAAAAAAAAAACTTCTGACTGTGAAAATACAAAAGCAGAATATAAAAACAACTTCATGCACATTTAAAGGCTCTAAATAAGCCTTGGGGCGATGCTCACTCATAACTGGATTATGACCTGGCTTTTTGTGGCACACTACAGTATATGGTGTGTGAGGTGGTACATGTTGAACAGTAAGCATTAGTGACAAGCTGTCAAAGGGAGTTACCACTGTTGCCCTTTCATTATATATGAACATATAGCATAGACTCTCTCACATACAGCAATAACCAAGTGGTGTAGAGATCACTGTGTTTCTCATGCAGAAGGCCTGCCAGCTCAGGGCCCTGCTGAGCAACATGCTGCATCCCCAACAAGTAGAAGCCCACGCTGAAAGACCTCAGGATGCAGTTTCACAATTAGCTGCTTAATGCTGGCTCTAAAGATGTCCAGAGTCAAAGTAAATTCACACTGTACTCACTGTAGAAACATGGCGGTGCAACATGGATGACTCCATGATGAAGACCCGCTCCCTGTGTTGATATAAACGGCTCATTCTGAGGTAACAAACACAATGATTTTTATTTTCAGGTGATTATTCACTAAAGAAAACACACTTATATATAATATTATATACCACTTCTGCCAGGAGATCCCCCTAAATGTTACATGCTGGTGCTTTAATGTGTGTTTTTGGTAGTGATCTGGCATTTCAGCCAAGACACTCTGTTGTCATCGTTCCACAGCTTCACTCCAGTCTATCTATCAAACATTCTGGATAACCAAGATGGTGGCAAGTAATGAACCAAAAATCAAGGTTTTAAAAGCCTTCAGAAATTGGTATATGAATGCCACGGTTGGTAATGTGCAGGGCATTTACCATACAATAAGAACACCTTTCTTACTTTTGGCATGTCATTTGTACACCATATAGTCTGTGCTGACTGCAATGTAAATGCATTAGCGTGAATATGTTACGGTTGATCTGTGTGTATTTTAGTTAAAATACGAGACATATTTGAGGTCGGGGAGGTTCACCGCTGTGTTTTCTTAACTGTAACTGCAGTGTGAGTGGCGTACACACAAAAAGACGAAAATGTCTCCGTGTTTCTGTCGTCTCTCCCAGCTTCATACTGTCTGTCACCCACAGTGTTGGTTCACCTTAGTTACATAATGAATGCTGACAACATGTGACGCTACAGCGCACAAAACATTTATGACTTTTCTAATATATATAAAGATTTATAGATTCCTTGTTAACCTGCTTCCCTTTGTTCATTTGCACTGATTTATGTCATGGGATGGGCATGTAGGGCTAATTTTTTACACTCACACAGTCACCAACACACAAACATTTCTCTCCTCTTTCTCACTGCAGCTGTGTCCTGTACCCTCAGGGTTTTCAGATATAACACTATCACCATTTATTACAATCTTTCCTTTGCTCTCTCTCTCTCTCTCTCTCTCTCTCTCTCTCTCTCTCTCAAATCATTGTGTGGCTACCTCCTCTCTCTGCCATCACTCCACTCTTTGTGAAGTGGAGGGAACACAAAGGAAATTTGCTGGCCAGTTTTGTCCAGTGGCTTCACAGGACAGAGTGTTCACACAGCCACGAGAACTAAATTCTCTGGTCTTCAGACGTGAGCAGCCATTTTAATACGACATACAAAGAGAGTAGCAGTAAGAAAGTAGAAAAGAAAAGTTTGGTTAATTCCTGACACCTCTTCTTAGCATACAGCAAACAAACTCTGGTAAATGGAGCATGAAAAATGTCCAGATGTACTACAAGTGATGTCTCTCTGTATTATAGAGTGTGATATTGATTAAAGCAGCGGTGAGTAGAAATGGATCAAATATGATTATTTTTATAAACGGTCACTATATCCTGATAGTAGTGCATGAGACAGGTAATCTGAGAAACATCATGTGTCCTTCGGTGTCCTCCGGTGCTCCTAATGGCATCTGCAAGATTTCACAGACCGAAGGAAAACAACCAATCAGAGCTGAGTTTGTGTCTGAGCTGAGTTGAGTCTCTGAGCAGCTGTCAGTCACTCGTGAACTGCGATCAAACAGTTAAACTAGGCAGCTCTGATCAAATATAAATCAATATTCTGACTATGTCTCTCCCCACATGTTCTCAGAAACATATAGAAATACCAAGCACTGCCCACCATCGAGAACAGCCAATAGAAATGCTCAGTAGGAACTCTCCCTCTTTGAAATGAGCTGTGATTGGTCCAAGTCTCCCGTCACCAGCTAGATTTTTTAAAGCCTGTTTGCTGATGCATGGAGCAGGTGAGAACATCACTCAGTATGTGACGAGTTGGGATGAGAATGTGTTGTTCAGATACCATTTCTCTCACGTTGCAATAACAAAATAACTTTTCGTAAGATATCATACAAACTTTGGTACAGTATGAGTCATCCTCTGGGGAGCATGAATGTCTGTACAACATAATCCATCTAATAGTTATTCAGAAATTTCAGTCTTCACCAAAGTGGTGACTTTGCTCATCCCTAGAGACAACAGTATGATGAGCAGCATCGCACCAACATTATTATAATGAGTTTGTCTGTTGCTTTTGTGTGTGTTACAAAGGGAGCAAGGTTTATGTGAATTTAAATCTATATAATTATAGATTTCCATCAGAGTTCTCTCTGGAGAGGACAAGAGAAAATGGAGTTTATGAGGAACAGACGAGAAGTGAAATGAAGAGCAAATCATGTTAGGAGAGAGAGGAAGAGGAGACAAAGAAGTGAGAGAGGAGACGCTATTGAGAGAGGAGAGAGGTCTGCTGGGAATCGTTTGGGCTGAGAGAACATTTTCCTCTTCTCGGGAATCTGTGTGAAACCAAATTACTGCAGACAACAGATTTACAGACGTAGACGTTCAGGGAGGAAAGAGACAAGAAACGAGCAACAGAGAAGCACTAAGAGACTGAAATGAAAATGATATTGGGAGTCATTTGATTGTTTCTCCTACTTTATATTCAGAGCAGTGATAGAAAAAAAACAGACATGTCTTGGTGCAGTCTCTTTTTGGGTCACCAGTGGCAAAAATGACATTTTTTTTTCCTCTTGTTGCACCCCCTGTAGTTAACATTGGTGCATTTTGGAAATTGGTGCAATTCAGAGAGAATGCATAGTTTTATGGAAATTATAGCCAAACTGGATCAGCAGTGTGTAAGTTATCAAGACAGATATACTGTATACCAGGTTTTGAAAAGTGAAGCCTAAGCTGAAGAGCCTTAAACCTTCAGTGTGTCTAATAACCAGCAGGGGGCGACTCTCCAGGTTGTATAGAATATTATGATCCTACTCCTCACCGGATTCATCAATACAACATGATGTTCATTTAGTAAATTATGGTCTCATTTAGAGTCAAATAGACCATAAAGCAGGGGAATGCTTTAGGGCGGGGCTACCGTGTGATTGACAGGTCACCAGTCTGTCACTCTGTGACAGTGATTTCAGTTCACGGTGACTACGTCCACTTCTTATACTCTATGATATACTGTATACATACTGTATCTAGTTCAACTGTGTTTAACAAAGTACATCTGATTGAAAAGAAAGAGAGATTTTAAATATTGTACCTGCATTTCTTTCCTGCTTTGCTGTTAGATTTTTAGTTCTTAATTTTAGTCTTGACTGTGAATGTTTTGCATAGTCTTGAGTGTAGTAAATGAATTGTTTCTTAAATTTCAGGAAAACAAGCAGTTAAAAGGAAGGAATGATGCAGCTTCTCTGCACTTTGAGGATATAACTGTAAAACACACTGCATGCAATCATGATCCTTTGTTTGGATGGGATAGGATGTTACACATAAAGCAAAAAACTGTCCTGCAAATTAAAGCACAAACAAAACTATTGTTCAACCATGCATCTGACTACTATTGAAACAAATGGAGAAGCGCTCCAACAACAAAAAGCACAGTCTGGCAGGAAATGAGTGGAAATGGGTCGGTTATATACTGCAGGGCTGATGAGGGATCGTAGAAACAGGTGAACAGGTGAAAGAGAGGTGTCAGGTGACTGGGATGGACTGATGTAGGATGGCAATGCAGAGAGCTGAAGAGACTGAAAAACAGGACTGAGGCTTTGGCTAAGGTTGGTTTAAAATTACAACTTCAGGTAAAGGGACCTTTGTCATCATAGTTACATTAATAAACACTTGGTTAAGGTCAGGACGCTACAGCAGCAGTTGCCCTTGATGTAACACTTCCTCCAACGTAATAAAAAATGACTGATTTTGTATATAATTAACTTTTTTGCTGCACTGCTTTAAGTATGCAACTCTATGCAGTGTTGTGCTCTTCATATGTTCAAGGAAACATCAGGTTTGTGTCACATACAAACATACAAACAATAAAGAGGGCATGAAGAATGACTTCACAACACTTTGGTTACCGCAGAAGAAAGAAATAAACCAGAGTGTCCTCCTCACTCGAGCAGGCAGAGGGTGGATGCAAAGAGACAGATGAGACATTAGATAGAAATGAAGATGAGCAGGATCGTTCTGTAATCTAATGATGATGACTGAGAGACTCTGTGTGTGTGTGTGTGTGTTGACTCTAGCTCTAATTATCTGTCACACACTGAAATGGAATAAGTCCTCAGGGAAAGAGAAGAAGAAGGAGAGAAGACGGAGGGGGTACGATGTGTTATGTAACATGACCCCCTGGTGCACCACTGTCATATAAGGGCGGACAGGCAGAATGACAGATTGGTCATTTTTTTATTAAAATGTTTGATTTTTATTGATTTATTGATAATGCTATGTTCACACTATGAGCGACAAAAGCACCTAAATGACCAAGCGTGGCCAGCTACATTGTCGCAGAGTCGCCGTTGAAGTGTTGGTCAAGTGCTGGTGGCCGTAGCCGTGTGGTAAAATAGCACTGTGTGTCGAGCTGCGTTTGCCACATCACAGCATGCAGCACCCAAAGTTACGGCGAAAAGCCGTCATGACGTGGTGCAAGCTGTTGGATATAACGGATTTCAGAGTGCAGTGGTGGGGTTGTGGCGTTGTTTCTGAAGCACTATGAGTACTCAAGCATGGGCAAAAAATGATTTATTATTGAACTGATGAATATTAGTTTACACCAGAGATTTAAACGAGTTTAAGCCAGAGGGGCAAATTATTCTGTATACTTTCTTGAGAGTTGAAGGTAAAATTAAAAGTTTAAGATAAAAATACTGTTGCAGTGTACATAGCAGATCATTATTTTGTTATTTTAAGTCACCACAATGCAGGAAAAAAGGTCTCTGAAGGGGGGGGGACCCCAGACGGTTGTTGGTTGATGGTTGTTGTGTCGCTCGTAGTGTGAACAGCTTGAGTCACTTAATGTCCTCCATAAACGTCAGGGCATTATTTGATTTATTTAAGCGATATACAGTATATATTTGTAAGGACTGTCAGGTCTTAGGTCATGGTTTCCTGTTTGAATGTTCTATGTGTGCACTTCCTGTTTTATTTTGTTATTCTAACATTCCCTCTCGTTTCAGATCACTTCACTTCCTGCCCTTGTGTTTCCCGCCTGCAGTTTGATTGACACATCCTGACCTAGTTTCCAGCACCATTTACCTGTCTGATTGTCTTCCCGCCCCTGATTGTGTCCACCTGTGCCTCGTCAGTCCCTCCCCTCAGCCAGTATTTAAAGTGTGCTTCCCTTCCTTCTGTGCCAGTTCGTCTTCTTCTCCTGTGAAAAGTGTACCAGCATTATTCGTGTTTTACCTACTCTTGCCTACTGAAACTCTGCTTGTTTTTTGACTTTGCCTTTTTGCCTGCCGGTTTAGATTGTTTGCCTGTGTGACTGCTCTACCGTGTACCGACCTGAGTTTTTGTATTAAAGACGCGGACTATTTTTAAACCATCCTTTGTCCGAGTCTGCTATTGAGTCCAAGCCTGTTCCGTTACCCAGCCGCGACAATATTGTGTTCATTAACAAAAATAGTGTTATAAATGCTAGTGTGAGATGATTTATTATTGCTAAGATTCATTTTGTAAATGTCCTTATTTTAGATGGGTAACTATAGTTACCCATCTAAAATAAGGAATAAAATATGTATACATAAGAAGGTGCATTGGCTCTGTAATTTAATTGAATCTATGAGTTGTCAACTATGAATTATTAAATGAATTGCCAACTATTGACTAAATTCTGTGATTGCAGCTTCTTAACTGTGAATATTTTCTGGTTTCTGTACTCCTCTATGACAGTAGACTGAATCTATTTGAGTTGTGGACAAAACAAGACATTTGAGGATGTCATCTTGGGCTTTGGGAAACACTGATTGACATTTATACACAGTATATATTCACCATTATATAGACCAAACCAATCGAATAATTGAGAAAATAATTGACATATTATTTATAATGAGTATAAGCTGCAGCCCTAGTTGAAGCAGACATTAAAGTGGACATAGTTATCCCTTAGGATTTGGTGGAGAGTTTAAAGAAAAGTGAATATTGTTCTTCTGAACACACACATTCACACAGCCTGACCTCCTCCATCTCTCTCCATCTCCCTGCAGTGAGCTCCAACCAGAGCCATGGGGAGTACCCAGACTGCCGGAGTGAGAGGGAGTCGGGAGGGGAGGCGTCTCTCCTGGTGTCTCCACTGGTGGTGGCGGGGATCGTAATAGGTCTGGTCCTCTTCCTTTCCTGCATCACCATCATCGTCGGCAGCCTGCGCAAAGACAGTCGACTCCGAAACCCACACCTCCGGGCGAGCTACGGTCTGTGTCTGATCGATAACGCATTCAGGCCTCTCAGGTCGTAGGTGGTATAGCAACACACTAAATGAACCAGTGTGTTGTTAAATTAAGACATTTCAGGCCCATTTATTCAGGATCGTTTCTCATATGACTGATGAAATACGGCAACACATTTTTCTTGCTCATGTTGGTCTGAAATTCATAACACACTTTCATGCACATAACCTGCTTCCAAAATCTCTGCTAGGTTTTTCAGTTTCCCCAGAGAATGTACAAAGTGTATTTCAAGGTACCAAGAAAATATTGTACAATAGTTGCTGCCAGGAAAAAACAAATGACCAAATCTATTTCATTGTCTGTTTAAATATTTTCACAAGATAAAAACTGTATCCATCACCTCACTTATTGCACTACTTGATGTCACCAAATGATAAAGCTGTAACGTCATGACTCTGTCTCTGCAGGCCAGGACGGTTTTTCCTATGAAGGTTCAGTAGGAGAGCTGAGATCTACCTGCTTAGAAGACTTTCCTCCTGGTTTAGACTTTGATTCATACCGAGAGACTCTGTCACAGGTCAACAGCCTGTACCCTGACTCACCACCACGGTAAGCAGCTGGAGGTGGGAATCTAAGGCAACACAATGATGGTTTCAATCACATATTCAGGCACAAAATCCTGTTTTTAAAAGTTTGACATTCATTTGCTCTCTTGCCGAGCTTTGCATGGTAGTGCTTAGCTAAGTTAGCCAGCCGCGGCAAAGTCCCGCTCCTTTCAGTGGACCACCATGGGACCTTATTTAAAAAAAAATAAAAAAATATGGCAGTTAACAGCGAGACAAATACTTTTTTTACCCGTTAGAACTGTGTCATGAATCACACATATATGTTTGTCGATTTACAATATCATTTTGCAAGTCAAGAAGGTCGCAGTTTGTTGAAAAATTGTTCAAGTATCAGACGACACTCAAAAGTCACATGGTGACGTCTCTCTGGGATGAACTCACACCACCAACTGGTCTGATCCTTCTTTCTCTTCCCGGCTGATCAAAAGACCAGGAGTCACTGATAAAACCCACCAGGTCAGATAACGTTTCTTTTGTCAATGGACTATAGTTAGCGTAGCTAGCTAGTGTTGGTGACGTGATGATGATGTACTTCACCGAGCGGTTTCACACAAAACAAAATGATACTATAACTAATAATATAATAATAATTTATGACAAACTTCAACTTTCTTTACTTGCAAAATTAAATTAAATTAAATTTACAGACATCATATGTGTGATTCGTGGTGTAATTCAATTGGGATCAAAAAATGATCTGGCTTTCATCGTTGACTACCGTTCATGTTTTTCTGAAATAAGGTCCTGTGGAGAGCACCAGCAGGGGAGGGACTCCTCTCTACGTAGCTTTGAGACATGTTCGGATACGTTCAGGTGATTCACAGAAAAATAAGTGGCTCCACTTCCTACAATGGCTTAAGTTCTGATGACAGTTGAGCTAAAATATTCAGAAAATCAAATGAGAATCTTAAGCCTGGGCTCTCGCTGCAGTATGGCTAAACTCCTCCTTTTGCCAATTATGTCAAATGTCAAATTTAAACGTAACTGACCATCCAGGCCGTGTGCCCCACTGTTCCCTGTCCACTTGGCTTGACCCTTCCTCTGTGGTAATTCATTTATTAGGGAGCGCTGCTACCTCCGGTGCCCTTTGTGAGCGAGCAGCAGTGAGTGTTTGTGCTCTTTGTGTGCGTTAGTGTGTGAGAGAGAGAACGAGAGACAGAAAGAGCTCGCTAAAGGCCAATGTCATGGTGTTTTTGATCTAAATGTCAGCTGGTCTAATTGGCAACTTTAATAATTCACATACATCCCTCCCTGCAGTGTGTGTGTGTGTGTGTTATTCTCCTCCTTGCTCTGCCTTAGAAACATTCATTCACTTAACCCAAATGAATCGATCTGAGGTTGGATAGCATCTTATCTTTCCTATTTAAGTTCATTAAAAGAGAGTTCATTGCTGACTTAGTTTATCTGACTTTCCAATGTCCCCGGTCACCAACTGCCACATCTCAAACCTAATGACTTTCAGCATCAATATGGATATCTCCTCAGTGCTCCTCATGAAATACAGGGCTCTGTAGTTTAGCAATACAGTTAATTTTATGTCCAACAATTTTGATTATTTCATCTTAGTACCTCCATAGTGTTTAGCATGATATCCTCAGCTTTCACTGCTATAGAGAAGAGGCCAATCAAAGGTGAAAATTTAATGCTTTGTCTGCAAAACTGGTAACAAAACATTGAGCCATAGTTGATGAATTCATCTGACATTGAGCCATTACCTGAAAGTTAACCATTTGGCTGTTATATCAGGTTTCTACAAAACATGATGTTGACATACAGCTCACTGTTAGCGGTGCATTCACTAAATGCAAAGCTTGGTTCAAGTTTCTTATTCATACAAGTGTTCGTCTGAAGTCAGAGTTCCATTACGATGCCACGATGAGGACATTTTCCCAGCCCTTCTGGCAGTTTCATCTTGGATCTACAGTATAATATTTTATAAACTATACAGGGGGCAGTTCACTGGTTGCAGGTGAACGAAACAAACCAGGTCTATCCCCCCCGTTAAAAATTAAAAAATCTCCTGCTGACTATAGGTAAACAGTAGGTGTAGGAGGATCTTGATTCATGCTGATTCCTTAGCATTGCACATTCACATTCATCATGTTGAACCTGAGGTTGAAGGTCTGTGCTGGAGCTGTGATATCTGGGGACTAAACCAAAGCGCCTGTCATATTCTTGGTGCTATCTTGTAATGCAGATAAAGTGCCTTATCCTGAGAGATATATCATCTGTGGAGGGATAACACCTGGTCAGCAGCAGGGTTTATGTTTGCTGTGGTGCTGCAGGGTCCTAATGTGGGCCAAGAATACAGTATGTTACCACGCATTATTACACCGCCGACGAATCCACTCATAATGTTTATGAAAAATCCTGAAGCTGCTCATTAGCGGGTTCCTCACCAGGAACAGTGAACACCACAGCGGCATGATAGGAAGGAGAGGAAGGAGAGGAAGAGGGGAGCTAGCTAGCTACGTCAGTGCTCTGGCCGAGAACCAGAGCGTCCTGGGCAGCCGGTGTGAGAGCCGGACTTTCTGGCCCGGACGATGGGACCGCAGCCAACACACACACACACACACACACACACACACACACACACAAAATCAGACTTTTTGCCATAACGCTGACAAGTCGTTGTTTGGTAGTTGCTGTCATGTGATGATCCTGTAGGGTGTGTGTGTGTGTGTGTGTGTGTGTGTGTGTGTGTGTGTGTGGGAGGGGGGGGCACAGATGGCTGAGGGAAACTCAGAGAACTCAGATCAACAGCTCACCTACTGAGAGTGTGAACGTTACACTTCCGACACACACACACACACACACACACACACTCATAACGAACACAGGTACACTCTACTCGCGGATCAGCTGTTCACCTGTGGAGACCGAAAGCTTCTGCTTCCTCTCAGGGAGAAGCTTAGACTCACACAGACACACATACCGACACACTGATTTGTGTTGCAGCATACTGTCGAGGAGCTAAACTGTTGCACAAAGTTTAAAAAGACGTGTGTTGACTGCTGGTGGTCTTTAACCACTAAATCCTGCTTAATCTTCTTCTCAGTATTCACAATTAAGGTCATGTAAACCAGCATTAATTTACTTTTTTGGTCACTGTGGGGTAAACACAACACTGACATATTATGGCCTTAAAAATTTATTATATTGAACGTGAGATACAGAGAAGTATTAGAATGAATTTGAAGTTGTGTTTCTGAGCAACTGATAAATAAAGTCCAATATTTACTCTCCTCTTTGTCTCTACCATCTCCTGAGGGAAATAACTCACTCTTTAGCTGCTAAATGCTCCTCTATGCCAACCAGCTAGTTGCTATCTGCCTATTTGCGTATTTGGTGGGTTAACCAGAGCTTGTTTGTGGGTCATAAAACACTAAGTTGTCTGGTGATAGATGATGCTGCCTTGAGCAGAAAGTAGTAGCCTTTAAAAATGTGTAAAAGGTAAAAATGCAACATAAAGATTTTCAGTTTGCCATATTATTCACACAAAAAAGTTCTGAAAATTACGGAAAGGAGTAGTTTGGATGTTTTGAAGTGTGGTTGTATGAGGTATTATGTATCCATAATTAGTCTATTACCTACAGTAGATGACGGTCGGCATGCCTTCAGTTTGGAGAAACAGACAGACTGACCACACAGAAGCAAAGCAATGTACTTCTGTGGACGGCACAGGCAGCGAACATATTTTAGCCCCCTAAAAGAAAGGCCTGCATAAAATAAAATACCAGTTTAAGTGTACACTATATTTAGAATATTTCTGCCAGTTTACTCTGCCATTAAACAGATATATTCAGTGTTTCCCAGGGGGAACTGAAGCCAAAGCCAAGTCATTTTCCTTGCATAATGTCGGAGTTGCTGGTAAACCGCTGCCTCGCTCGGCTGGGTGTCTAAAATAGGTTTAGCTGCTGCCCCCGTCCACAGCAGTATCAGTTTGCTCTAGTGCCGGTACTCCTGTCTGTTTCTACAAACTGTAGACATGCTGACTGTCATCTACTGTAGATAATACACTGATTACGGATAAGTACTTCATACAACCCCACTTCAAAACACCTGAACTATCCCTTTAATCAAGAGCTGTATTCAGGAATTCACAACACGTGTTTCTCTGTCATTACACTGAGTGCAGTAGGAATATACTGAACACTGAAAAACAGCATAGTTAACAAAGGCTGCGTTCTTTACAAAATATATATTATAAAATTGTACAAATAAATTACCTTTTTCCCTCACTGACTGACGGCAACAGAGGTGTCAGGAATAACTGGCTTTTCTGTGTGTTGCTGTGTCATACTGTCTGACACCAACAGTCAGTGTCACTGACAAAGGTAGACGAGTGTACTCAGGTCAGGATGTCTCGCAGCAAGTCGGGCAACAGCGAAAGCTTCGGTGAAATGATGACATCAAACAGCAGGATGAGAGGAACAGCAAGAAGGTTATGGAAGCTCAATAATCAAATCTCAGGAACACATGAACAAAAGTCCCGTCATCTTGTGGGATAGCAGCTGCTTTATGCTGAGACAGCAGATCCAGTACACCTGTGAATGCAACATCTATATGGTTGTGTAACTCCACAGGCGAGTACTCACAGTGGTAACGAGCACATGCCAGCTTTACACACACATAAACACACACTCACATTCACACACACAGAGACCATATGCGCTATGCTGTAGCTAGAGTTGTCCGGTGTCCAGCGCTGTAGAGCGTCACAACCAATGCATGAAAGCATGCCAGAGGTCCTCCCTTTCGCCTGACCTGATCTGACTTAAACATGCTTCTCTGTTGTGATAAATAAGATAAGATAAGATCAGATGAACCTTTATTAATCCCCGGAGGGAAATTATATAAACAAATATCTGCTAAGGTCCTCAAAGTTATGTTTATATAGTACTGACATAGCTGGTGGGCGCACAGCTCACAGGACTAATCTTAACTATATACTGTGAGCACCTAAACATAACCTCAGCAAAACTTTAATGATGCTGTAGTCACAATGAACAGATATTGTACTGCATGATCAGATATTTTGGTGGCAAATAAATGAAACATGTTCAACATTTTTGAGACTTGACAGACACATTCGCTCACAACAGCATTTTTATGCTAGTAGAACATGTAATCTGGTGCATTGTGTTTCCTTCAAAATGTCTTTGTTTAAGCAGATTAGTTGTACTGGTGCGATGCCGGGTTGAAATGGACCGAAGAAGTGCTGCTTGCAGCATTGTCAGCAACCGCTCATTGATCTTTCAGTCCAGTGAAGAAGAGCTCTGTTGTGATGTAAATATATCCAGCATCCAGCAGAAAACTGAACTACATTCAGTTTTGGCCTGTAAAGGCCCACTGCGGACATCATGCTAGTTGTTGTTGCTGTCATTTTTTATTCAAATTTCATTAATCTAGTGACCAAATTGCACCAAATTCAGTATGACACTCCCTTATTTCACCAACAATACACCCACCAAGTGTGAAGTAGATTGGACGAACGGTTCTTGAGGTATGCACACATACATAGACAGACTCCTTGCTCTATAGTTGTATATAATGTAATCTCTTTGAGACGGGTTGAGGAAAAGATATTCAAACAGCAGTCCTTAAGATACTGACTTTTGTTTAGCACTGTACAGTACCAGTGTCACACAGCTTCCACCTTTGCTTCTGACAAACTGCAGTCATTATTTGCATGGCCACTGGTCTTTATTTGTTTCTGGTGAAGACAGTCCCGCTAAAAGAGGCTGAAAACCTACATAGAGGTGCAGACTTGGATGTAATTTTCTGTGGGAAACAATGTGCACACTTCAAATAATTTCCTATGTATGTATGTTGTTGGGGTAGAAGGATGAAGTATAGCCACCTCATCAACAAGAAATACAACAATCCAACCTTTTCAAGCCAATAAGCAACAAGCAAGTGTCTAGATCTATTTCACTGGATATATAAAAAGGATCTAGACATAAAGTATGAAAACCTGAATAATCCAGTACATTTTATAAACATGAGCAACATAAGATCTTAACCTTGATGAGAAAAGGATTCTTGATCCTGATGGGCAAAGTTGGCACCTTAGCAGTTTCTGCAATCAGTGTATTAATGTGTGTGTGAGTGGGTGAATGTGACATGTAGTGTAAAGCGCTTTGAGTGGTCAGAAGACTAGAAAGGTGCTGTATAAAGTGACAAATGTTTTACAGTAAGAGTCATTTTACATGATGTGTCTGGATCTCAAACAGAAACAGACAGCAAACACAGATGGACAGATAAGTTGTGTAACTCCCAGCATGTGTCTCAGAGGAGACAGATTATTGTCTCTGAGCCACACCTAGTTAACACAAACACACAAGTGTAAAACTACACACTCATTATCTAGTGTGAGGTTTCTGCAGAAACACACACACACAGCAGAAGGCAGCAGGGGAGCTTGTACGTCCTCAGAGACCAAAGACACAGCGGTGTTACATCACCTCTGAAACATCCAGTGCAAACTTTCCCCTGACTCCAATTTTCACCTCAACATGCCTCATGTTGGCGTGAATGTCCAAGGTCAATGTTCCCAGAGCACAAGAAAACAATCGCAATAAATGTGTTTTAAAAGCTGCAGATACATGTGTGCATCTGTGGAGATGTGTGAATGTAAGGGAGTAAAAAAGATACTGTTCCTATCATTTCTGTCCTCAAAGAGACCACAATAGTAATTATACTTTCAACAATGTAGAAATACTGAATTTAAATCCAGGTAAAATGTGGTTTACAATGTAAACCTTTCCTAAAAGAAGACAGTGAAGTCGCCAAGTCTCCATGTGGGTCACATTAAGTTTGACTGCAATTAGCAGTCGGCATCAGACCCATGTGTGTCCTCAGCTCCCCGTTGGTTTCTTCACCCTTAAAAGGTCGGTTCTCTAAACCAGGTGCTGAGGTTTTTATTTAGAAATGTTTGCCTGGTGTGTTTAGATACATGATCAACCTGTGATTAACTAATTGAATTAAAGTAATTAAATGGAAACACTACATACACTGCTTTACGGTGATAACTTTGTGAACTTTGTGATAGGTGGTAGGTGTGATCAGTGGACACGTGGACGTGGAGTCTCAAGTCCTATTTCAGTCTCTTTAAACAGAAATCTATAGCCCCTTTCCCACTGTACAAAACCCACTCCCACCCACTAACATCTAGCTTTTGTCTTCAGTGGAAAAGGTTACCGTCGCTTTCATTTCTGGGGCAAATGACTCTGCAGTGGTGACGTAGTTATCGGCTCCAGCTTCCATCACACCCGGAGGACACGTTAATTTTCTCCCCTTTTCTGGCACAGTGCTGCGTGAATATATGATAAATAAAATTAACAGGAATTTGGACAATTATTATAATTTATTAATGTACAAAACATGCAGTTAATATGTTCTCCTCAAAGCCACCAGACTCCATTGAGCCAACAGTAATTTTACCTCACTGATCATTGAAACCCGACGGAAACAAAATAATACTCATCAAAAACTGTAACCTGATAGTGTTTCCACTGCTGGTCAAAATAAACATCAGTTCATCGAGTTACAGCAGATGTGAAAAGCAACAGCCATTACATGTGCTCCTCAAAGCCACCAGACTCCATTAACAGAAACAGGATTTTTAACTCGCTGATCACTGAAACATACAGACAGAAACTGTGCAGTGCAGAAACTAAATAAAACTCATCAGATGTCTCGTTTAGTCTTTCCACCGTTTCAACAATCGCCAACTCTGGTTTGAGTTTCAAAGAGGGACTGTATAAGTAACAGACTGTATAAGTAACAGACATAAAAAAGAAGTACCCACCATAACATTGTCACTGTCAAAAAAAACAAAACAAAAAGGCATAATCATCTACTGGCATTGGAAAGTAAACTGCCTGTTTTTGGCGGGTTAGTTTTGTGTGTGTGTGTGTGTGTGTGTGTGTGTGTGTGTGTGTGTGTGTGTGTGTGTGTGTGTGTGATGATGATGTGCAGTGGACATTCGGTCTTTCTCACTGAGCCTCGTCTTCACACCGAGGCCAAAATAGCTCTCTCTTACGTGCAAACACACACATTGACCAGGAAACCACAGGCACACACTCTAACGCTGCTTTAAAGCTGCTGGCAAGTGGGCACACATGCTCACAGAGGGAGACGGAGAGAGTGAAAAACGAAAAGAAAGAAAGAGGGCAAGGTAAAACACACACACACACACACACACACACACACACAGCACTGTGGTACCAGACTGATAGAGTTAACCACTGCACTGATTGAGTTATGCTGATTTACTGCTTCCTGCACCCCCATCATCATCTACCATTAGCTCCACACACACACACACACACACACACACACACACACACACACACACACACACAGTTTTATCCTATTTGATATGTTCCTTTCTTTCTCCTCTCTGTGGCTGAGGGAGGATGCTGGTAGAAAGCTGACCTCTGGTTGCTGCTGGAGGAGTTCATCAGGGAAGCGTTCTGGCACACGGTCAAAACAGCAAGACGGAGGCTGCAGCCTTTATCAGTTGTTGCTTGGTTATACACACATTGATGGTGAAATATGTAGCATTTTAACATCAACGTAAAATGAGTTTTACAGCGTATGCCGCTGCATCAGATTTTGCAGGACTGACAGAAGTGCTGGGGTGATGAGGAGCAGGGTTTATGGGAAATGTTGTTTTGGATTGGGAAGCATTAGCAATAGCAACAATCAGGAGGCAACTTCTGAAAAGTGAAGCCTGCACTCTTTCTAATATCCAGCAGGGGGCGACTCATCTGATTGCAAAAAGAAGTATGATTGTATAGAAGTCTATGAGAAACATAAGCCACACTTGATTTATTATCTCAGTAAACATTGTAAATATGGGTTTACTAATTTCAAGTCTTCTTCAATACAGCATGATGTTCATTAAGCAAATTATGGTCCCATTTAGAGTCAGATAGTCCATAAAGCAGGGGGTGATTTAGGGCGGGGCTACCTAGTGACTGACCGGTCTGGGAGTTGTCTTACAACTTTAACTCTTTCAGTGTGTTTTCAGTTCATGAAAGTTCATTTTAATAATTTGGTTGCCTAAAATGCCTTATTCAGCATTTGGTTGTTCTTAGCTCCACCGTCTTGTGTCAGTACTGGTTGCAAAAACCAAGATGGCGAGAGTCAAAATGGCAAACTCAAGGCTTCAAAACTGTAGTCCACAAACCAATGGGTGATATCACAGTGACCATGTCCACTTCTTATACACAGTCTATGGTATAACAGTATGTGCATAAAGTACATTCATCACAATATGTGTTGTTTTGTGATCAAGTTTCAGTAATTCACTGAGTTGCATGAACAGCAGTGCGGTGTACTGTAGCAAACAAGGAAACCAGTTTTCCAAACCAAAGTCACCGTTCGGCTTTCTGAGATGTCCTTGAGTATGCCAGGAGCAGTCAAAGTCTTGACTTCTCACCACTCCGAGTATGCTGCACTGTGACTAAAGCTGAACCTCTGACCTCTCAGACACGAACAGAGGAATCTCCTGAAGGGAGAATTAAACGCACATGCAGGGACAACCCAAAGGTTATAAGGTAAATGAACTTTGTTGGAAGGGATATTCTCCACACACGTTTGAATAACAACAATGATGCAGCGTTGCATCTGTGTGGGTGTTTTTTTGTGTGTGCTTATGGGTTCCAATATATCACAAATACGTACAAATGAGTGGGCATGAAAGCAGGTGAGACATTTGCTATTTTTTCCAATGTTGTTGTTACATAAAAGTTTCTCTGACGACGATTTCTCTTCCTTTTTGTGTCCCTGTCAGTATGGAGAGACAGATGAAACTGGACAGCTGTCAGCACATCATGTATCAGAGTCAGATGTGACGTAGCATACACATCATCTGAGCAATGGGATTATACTCAGAAAACTATAAAACAGAGCTGCAAACTGGGATGAGCTGCTGGTTCCAGGACTATTTTTCCTCACCGTAAATCTTCTGTTAATTATATTTTCAATCCTTCTCACAATGGAAACACAGGAGTCTGCTGTATAGTTTTATTTTTATAATAATATGGTTATCAGTTTTAATTATGTAAGCTTGATTTCTGTCAGTGCCAAAATTCTGAAAACATGACGGTGGCCTTTTTCCAACAGTACAGCTGTACTGAAGGAACTGTCACGACTAACAACGTCTAAAATCTGAAAGGACGCAGACATGGTCATGAAATGTCATTGTGCATACAATAAGATGTTCTTGCTTTTGGCATGGCATTAGTTCATATGTGGTCTATAAATACGCTATGCTCAGAGCTAGTGATGTAGAATAAAAAGTGAGAAAGAAAGCTTATAGTGGATGGGTCCAACAAACACAGGACTTTCAACCAGGAGACCAGTGTTCATGTACCAGAGTTATTTTGACGTTAGTGACATGTTTTCCATACTTCTGTTACGTTGTTTCCGTATATATTTTACTTAGTTTTCATACTTATTTTAAGCCTGACTATGATGTTTTTCCTCAAACTAAGTGTCTGTTTTTGTTGCCTCAACCTAACTGCAGACTTTACCATAGTTGTGTTGTCAGGTGTAAAAGTGACACACAAAAAGGCTAAATTGAGTTTTCATGATACAGGTAATATCCTTGTTATGTCCCATGAGGTCAGGTTGAGTAAACTCACTATCGATCCTGATAATACGACATTGTGAACAACACATCAGCTCGGCAGGAGGAGAGCTAGTGAACATTAGCTGCTAGCTGCGGTAGGCAGGACAGTGCTAACGGAGGTGCCATTAATTTAGCTCAGTTCAGTGAAAATGATTATTAGGCAAAGGTAAATTATAACACTTTCATGATGTGTTCAGATCTTGTAAAATTGAGATTTTGGTGAGAAATTTGAATGAATTCAGTTATTTGAAGGAGATGTTTTCACAACAATATAAAATAGATAATAGAGAGAGAATTATGCCGTTTAATTTCCAAACACTCACTCTAAGTGTTTCTTTTCCTGCGGTATCAGATTAGGTATCGAGAATGAAAGAATTTCTCTGGTACTGGTATCAGCTATTGAACGTCTGGTACTGTGACATCCACATACTACAGTACTGATGGTTTCATTTTTTCATTTCTCCATAGTTACGATGAATGTGTTGGCCCAGGTTCGACTCAGATCTACATACCGACAGATGACCCGCCTCCTTACTCCCTGGTCGACCCCTGTCAGACGGGGGCCGAGGACGAGGAGCAGCTCGGCTACCCCGGGCTGGATCCATCTCCGTACTGTGGAGAGACCTCAGCCAGCGCTGCCTGGTTATCCCCCTCCCACTACCCGCTGGGACTACAGGAGCATCAACACATTGCTTCCATCTCCTTTCCACTGGAGGCGGCGCCGCCTTACGAGTCGGTGCTGGCCGAGCAGGGACAGCCCCTCCCTCTCATGCCATGTGACCTTTATAAACACCAATCAGAGAGGGGGGATGAGGGCAACTCGCGGCCGCCAGGGCCGAACCAGATCCTGTAGGACAATTAATTTGTGTTTTTCACCTGCGCTGTTTGCTGTCCCCGATTGAATTAGCACTTGTGATGTGGGGCACAAAATGGCTGTCAGGAGCAGCTGTGACACCAAACAGTGGACACTAATGAGATGTGCACATCTTCCACACAGTTGCAAAGGCTGAAAATTAATTGATGTCTCATTGAACTGAAAATGAAGCCAGGACTCCAGTTTTCAACGGTTTAACTACAGTTTGTTTCCGGACAAAATAAACTGATTGCGTTGTGCTTTGTAAAGTTTCTGTCACAACAGCGTCTCTCATAAAAAGGCTTGTTTCCTCCCAGTGATGCTCCTCTGGACAAAGACCCTCCATAATAACATCATTGTCTTGCTGACTGTTAATCTCTTTTAGAGTGAGGACTGATCATGAAGTCATGTCTGGGGTTTAGACAGCTACACAGTGCTAACAGCTATACTGTAGAAAAAGACAAGCTGATTTTGTCTGTAGAAGAAAGACTGAGTGTAAACATATCAATGTGGTATTTAGTAGTTTAAGGTACACACAAGCACACGGAGAAGTCCCTCCCCTCCCATTTCTTTTGCTATGATCCTCACCTGTCAGCCTATTTCGGTGATGTTTCAGAGTCGAATTACCACTTGTGTTGTAAACGACATCCTCAACTACCAGACCGCCACGTCTTCTCTGTAAAATGTTTAGTCCGGCTTCCAGTGTGGCGGTAGTGTCCTAGTGGTTAGAAGAATGACTTTGTGATGAAATGGTGTGACTGTAAAATCAAAACTAGTTCGGAAACTACCTGAATAGGAAGAGCGAGAATGATATGGAAGGCTTTGTTAAATATTTGTCGCCACCAGAGAGGGAACTTGTCCACTGTTGTAGAAATTGTCACAACTCCTCCTATCAAGGGCTCTGGTTTTAATATCTATATATGAATGAATTACTATCCTGTAACTGGACCCCAGCAGTAACATGTAGCTCGGAGCCCTCCTCCTCCTCCTGATGAGTTTGGGTTGATGCAACACAGACGTTACACGTTAAACTGTAGAACTTAACACTGTTTACTGGAGAGATGGATGCTTCTGCTTTTGTCTTGTTTCACTCTCATGAAAGAATAGCTGGAACCATCCTGGAGGTTTTATCTCATTGCACAACTGGTGTAGCTTTACACACATCTGCATAAGCAACATCTGGATTGTGTTAGCTAGATTTCATAATTCATCAAATTGGTAATTAAGGAAAACTGATCTTAATGTGGTCACACCTCAGATTCGGTTTGTTAATGTGTGTAAATGTGTTAACAGCATGACGGGAGATATAATAATGTATGCTGTTATTTTCAATTAGGGCTGTCTGCAACCAAAGAAACTACAACTACAGTAACATATGTTTTTGTCGTCAACTTCTCCAAGAATCAGATAAAGGCACCACTCTAAATCTTGTGTTTAACAGAGCTGAGTTCAGAAGTTTCTTAGGACGAGGTCATTCGGTGTGAAGAAAGCTTAAATAATGACTGATTGACTAAATATTAGTTGACTAAGACCAAAATGGCTGATTAGTTGAGTAATTGACAAAGAGGTGAGGCAGCCGTACTTCCAGTTATTCAGAGATTAATTGCTATAAAATACCAGAAAATAGTGAAAAATGTCCATCACATAACTAAAAGCCCAAATTGCTTGTTTAAACCCAAAGGTGACCCACTTTACTTTCATAATCAAGGATTTGAGAAATAATGATTAATACATTATAAAAACAGTTATTTTTTAACCTTATCAGATAGGGCTGTAACGGATAGTTTGAAGCTCTCTCTCTCTCTCTCTCTCTCTCTCTCTCTCTCTCTCTCTCTCTCTCTGTAATTTTTCCTGCTATTTTTAGGGTGATAACATCATAAAATACGATGGCAGACATTCAAAGGTTCATTGGAAAACCTCAGTAGAAGCTTTGAATGTAAAGAAGAATGAGCCCTGCTATCTGCTAATGGATTCAATCAACAGATCCTTTCACTTCTATTATAAACAAATTAACATCCAAATAAAAATGTATTAATATTAATGTATCATCTCCTAATCAAAAATATCTGAATAAGCCGTTTAGGTGACTAAATATAAACTATATATATAGAAGGAGAGAAAGTGATGCATCTCAGAAACATTTAAATTGAGCTAATTTCCAAAACAGTGAGCACATTCGATGAGCATTTATAGTTACAGGAAGTAGCGTGAAGGCCACATAAGGAGCAGTGCATCACAGCTTCCAGTCCTGTCTCAGTCAACCATGGAAGTTTTACTCAGTGACCTCTGACCTCTGAGAGGTTTCACTTACTTAACCTTAATCATAGCTTAACCATAACTTAGTTTAACTCTGCGCATAAGTACATACATGTGTTTAAAAAGTATAATCCACTATGGCCACTGGAGAGCCTCAAAGCCCTCTGTATGTTTTATCTGTTCCCATATTCGGTGCCTGTGTCTATATGCCGTGTTTGAGCTTTAATAACAATGAAATGTTATTTTAGAATAATCTGTCTAGATTGTTTTGTTCCTTGATTTAGAAAAGTTGTGCCTAATAGGCCTCAGACTGTTAGCTTGTAGCCATAATATGATTGTCTCAATGCAACTAACCCAGTGCTTTGCACTGTTATATGTTTGTCATGAAGTATTGGTTACTATGTGGAGAATCTACTCATTAATTGAATATCTGTTTAAGTAGTTGAGATGACAGGTTTTATTGAGGCGAGCAAATGAAACACCTTGATTGTTTCCAGATGTTGATCAGGTTTGTGTTGTCTTCTGTTTCAGTTTGGCAGCTGTAGACGAGGTACCTGTACAATTCCCATCCTTATTTACAACTCTATGGATGATATTGTGATGGATCAACCATCTGTAGAGTCACTCTTTGTTAACCACCTTCAATCTTTGCTTTTGCTTTTTTGCCATGCTTCTCCTCCATCCATGTTTACCTCCTTTTCTCTCTCTTCTTTACTCCCTGCAAGATTCAGGGAATCTTTAAAAATTACAATTTTAATGTGCAGAGACATTTACTTTCAGTTCAGTTAGTTCAAAACAAACAAACTGCAATTCTACATGAGGTAATATTTTAAAAATTGATTGGCTTGTAAAGTAAATTTAGGTGAGCCTTAGGCCAATTAGTGATTTAGTGATGATTCAGTCGGTGTTGATGGATTGTAAAAACGAGTGTAATTAGAGTAGTTTTATCAGCCAAGTAGAGTTCAGCTGGTGACCAAGGAATTTCAAGCGTTTACTCAAATGATGTTATCAAATCACACAAGACATGGCAGACGTTAAAGGACCTGACATGTGGTGCAGACACACAGCATGTCCTCAGGATCAATACAGTCCATACATCTACCATTATAGCACTGGCATGTTAATTCATGTAAAAAACACAGACTAACTCACCGAATTATCTGTCTGGAATTATGAAAATATGACAGACTTCAAGAAAAATGTTATGAAATTCAAAGTAATATCTGAAAGTGTGAGTAGAGTTATTTCCAAAAAAAAAAAAAAAAAAGCACAGTGGACCTGGTTTTACTGTAAAACGTACTGTTTTTTAAAGTAGTGGAAGTGTAGTTAAAGAAAGGGTGTGTAGCATTTAGAGGGGTCTATTAGCAGAAATTGAACATAATATTCATAACTATGTTTTCATTAGTGTATAATCACCTGAAACTAAGAATCTTTATGTTTTCATTAGCTTAAAAGGAGTCCTTCATATCCCTCACTCTAACCCTCACCCTCCTAACCCTCACCCTAACCCTCATCCTAACCCTAACCCTCACCCTCACCCTAACCCTCACCCTCACCCTAACCCTCACCCTAACCCTAACCCTCACCCTCCCTCACCCTAACCCTCCCACTCTAACCCTCACCCTAACCCTCACCCTAACCCTCACCCCAACCCTAACCCTCACCCTAAGCCCCTCACCCTAACCCTCACCCTAACCCTAACCCTCACCCTAACCCTATCCCTCACACTAACCCTCACCCCAACCCTAACCCTCACCCTAAGCTCCTCACCCTCACCCTAACCCTCACACTAACCCTAACCCTCACCCTAACTCTCACACTAACCCTAACCCTAGCCCTAACCCCAACCCTAACCCTAACCCTCACCCTCACCCTAACCCTCACCCTAACCCTCACCCTAACCCTCATCCTAACCCTCACCCTAACCCTCACCCTAACCCTCACCCTAACCCTCATCCTAACCCTAACCCTCACCCTAACCCTCACCCTAAGCCCCTCACCCTAACCCTAACCCTCACCCTCACCCTAACCCTCACCCTAACCCTAACCCTCACTCTAACCCTCACCCTAACCCTCACCCTAACCCTAACCCTATCCCTCACACTAACCCTCACCCCAACCCTAACCCTCACCCTAAGCCCCTCACCCTCACCCTAACCCTCACACTAACCCTAACCCTCACTCTAACTCTCACACTAACCCTAACCCTAGCCCTAACCCCAACCCTAACCCCAACCCTAACCCTAACCCTCACCCCCACCCTCACCCTAACCCTCACACTAACCCTAACCCTAACCCTCACCCTAACCCTCACCCTAAGCCCCTCACCCTAACCCTAACCCTCACCCTAACCCTCACACTAACCCTCACCCTAACCCTCACCACCCTAACCCTCACATTAACCCTCCCTAACCCTCACACTAACCCTCACCCTAACCCTCACCCTAACCCTCACCCTCACCCTAACCCTCACCCTCACCCTCACCCTCACCCTCCACACTAACCCTCACCCTCACCCTCACTAACCCTCACCCTCACACTAACCCTAACACTCACCCTAACCCTCACCCTCACCCTAACCCTCACCCTAACCCTCACACTAACCCTCACCCTCACCCTAACCCTCACCCTAACCCTAACCCTCACACTAACCCTCACCCTAACCTAACCCTCACCCTAACCCTCACCCTCACCCTCACCCTAACCCTCACCCTCACCCTAACCCTCACCCTCACCCTCACCCTCACCCTAACCCATGCCACATTTCTACAGTAGCCCAGAACAGACAAACCAAACTGGCTCTAGAGAGAGAATTTCATGTTTTTACGTTACCTGAAAGCCACCGTACATCTCCGACACATTTGCGAAACTGCAGTAACGTGAACCGCAGAGTACAAAACTGTGGTACCGCCAGCCGCTGATTTCCGTTGCTCCTAAAGAAGCATTATTATGATATGGATGGCATCTGAGCGTGGCCAACGGTGTTACCTCGGTTTTGCACTCTGCAGCTCACATTGCCACTGGAGTGAGTGGAGGGCTGTTCATTTGGTTGCAATGTGTAACTACACCACTAGATGTCACCCAGTCATACTCACTGTACCTTTAAAAGACATCAATGATAAATTTCTGATAAACTCTAAGAGTGGAAAGTGGTTGCTTTCCTCTGACATTAATGCTTTTTTGTGTTTTTCTAAATGTACATTTCACTTTTTTTCCTGCTTAATTCCAAATTTAAAAGATATTTTGTTTCTAAGAAAAAAACATGGTCAGTTAAAGAAAAATAATAATAATAATTGATAATAATAATATGATGTTTTTTGATGGACTGTGTAACAGACATGATATTAAAAAGTAGAGTTATGGAGAGAATCTAAAAAACAAAATTATATCATCGTCATAATCATGGAATAATATACCCGTTTCCAACCTCCATACTGCCCCACATTGCTCTCCTTTAACCAGCATTCATTCTAAAATTATATTAATCTAATAATCAGAATAACATAACATAATAATATATGTTTGTACACAAATTATCATCCATGTATTTTGAAAATCTCCATCACAAAAAGGCTCCATTCAGCCCTTTACAAACTACATAGAGAAGTGACCATTAGCAGCCACCAGGGGGCGAAGCAGAGCTGCAATATGACATTCAGCTTTTCACTCATATTCAATAATAATCCTGAATAAGATCACTGGGTCTACTTTACCATATGTGTTTAGTGTGAGGAGTAGTTTAACGCTTTGTTAGATAATAGGAAAAGTACAGATCAGGGTTGTCAGTATTATAGTATTTGTACTAGAGAGCACTAGAGAGAAGTATTTCCTCAGATTGCTCCAGTCTGCACATTTGTCCCAGCAAGGATAGCACCATCCTGTAAGAGTGTAAATGTCTTACATGTGTATCACTCCCCATCTCTCCTCTCCTATCTCTTTCTTTTCTTTCTTCGTCTGTCGAGACGACAGACTTCATGTACATATTAGGAACGGCGGTCAGTCATGTTTCTTTATGTTCTGTATTAGAGATTTTGTTAAATATTTTCTTCTGTAGAGAAGAATGAATAAATCTGAACTCTTATATGAATTCAAGTGGCTGGTTTCATGTAAACCTGCATACAGCACTGACACACAATGCTCTGCCTTTATATCCTGAATCTGTGATGCCTAGCGTTACGTCAAGCTAGAAATACACCATAACGTACGCAAACAACGAATAAAACAGCAGTAAATGTCACAGAATGTGCAGCAGAGACGTAGCATAATAACACTTTATCAGAGAAGACTGAGTCCCTTCACTACTGCGTAGCTTTGCTTTTTAGTGTTTGTATTATATATTCAGGCATGTCAGCAGAACAAACTGAAAAGGGGACAGATGAAGGAAAAGCCAGGAAAAAAAAATGATCTAAAAGCCAACAGCTGTCTTAAACAGACAAAACAAACCTCGAAAACAAAAACTCACATGCTACTTTTATTAAAATTTTCATTTTCTCACAACCACATCTCTTTAGTAGAAATGTTTAAAAAACACCTCATGTGTTATATTAGTGCCCTGAAGCTTCAGAAAGCCATTTTCATACTGATGACTGATGTGAATGAAGCATCTATTTGTTTTCCCTTTCATAAATCATTGAAGTTAAACAATTCCAGGTTAACACATTGGTTCAGCTGTGTAACATCTCAGTAAGGCAGGTTTTATTATTTAAATGAATGTACTATAGTGTAGTTTAGGTAACTACAGGCCTGATGACGAGCTGAGCAAAGTGTGTCACTGCCACTGATGATTATGGATCATTCATTGCTGTGTAATTTAGGGGCTGAGTGTACGGTTACTGTAGTAAATATCTGACAGCACTGATGTGTCTCATGCAGTTTGCAGCACCTATTGACTCTCCTCTCTCCTTCGCCATCTTACTCTATGAGCATATTGCCGGTAGTCAGATTATTGAAAATACACAGGTGCAAAAACTAGAACCTTTAAAACAGAGTAAACCATTGCAAACGTAAAATTTAACATGTATTCAAACATCAACAGTTGGAGCAAACATTAGGTGTTTGCTTTATTTGAGCCTAATAGATCAGATCTAAATCTGAGACTTTCTGGCAAAAATTGAATCGAAGGCAACTGGACTTAGATTTGTCCCTGAAGACGACTGACTAGTCCCCACTAGAGGGGACTAGTCAGACTGCAGCGTTCGAACTGATGAAGCCACTTGGATCAGGGGCGAAACGTCTTCAGGGACAAATCTAAGTCCAGTTGCCTTCGATTCAATTTTTGCCAGAATGAATATGACCTGGATGACTGAGAACCTTCACAGACCTAAATCTGAGACTGTTTTTTACTGTGTATTTACACTTTTGGACTGTTTCGGGACGGACATGGGTGAGTTTGGACTCATTACAACAAGTCTGCCTGATAGAAACTCCACAGCAGAGACAAATACTGACAACTGTGTTGCTGTAAACTGGATCTGGATGGCAGCAGTCAGACCTAAACAGGGTGTTTATCTGCCTGCAGCATCAGCTGGACGATATTCAAGTGGTAAATTGGAACTTTGTTATTCTCTTCTGATGACTTTTAAGGTTTTGGTTTCTAGACAACTAACTGTGAAAAAACAGGACTATCAATCGATTAAAATAATTGTGATTAATCACATGATTGTCCACAGCTAACCACAAATTAATTGCACATTTTTTATCTGTTCAAAATGCGTCTTGAAGGAGATTTATCAAGTATTTAATCGTCTCCTCTTAATATGTTGCTTTATGCAAATATATGTCTGTATGTATTATTGTAAATCAATGAACAACCCTAATCAATGACAGATGTTGTCCAGAAACCCTCCCAGGTTCTGACTTTAGCATTTAGCAGGATTATCATAAAGTGGGCATGTCTGTAAAGGGGAGACTGGTGGGGACCCAGAGAACCCATTTACATCCACACATCTGGAGGTCAGAGGTCAACGGACCCCTTTGAAATGGCATTGACAGTTTTTCCTCGTTTAGCTTAAGTTTGGAGCGATATTTAACCTCCTTTGTGACAAGTTGGTCGATGGATTTTTAGTTTCAGACGATACCAGAATCTTTAAACTGAGCCTGCTACAACCTAAAAATCACAAGTTAATTTCATCCTCCACTGACTATATTTCCGATATTATGCACCTGTGTGGATGTAAATCCCTGAACATAACTTTATTAAAACGTTTCAGTTCAGACTCAGTGTGCTGTAGTTCACGATGGAAACATGCCACTGACTGTACTAATGCTTTCTGACAGCCCTTGCGTGTCAGTTCAGTTCACCCACGTATGAGCACTGAAGACTTGTTTTCAACGCTTTGTGCTTTTGAATAGTGAGTGTTGTATTTTTGGAGTCTCTGATTCCTAAAACTGAACCGAGTGGATTGTTGAGATGCTTTGGACACACAGCCACGCCCCGCCCGAGGCCGGTTGGGCTGGTATATAACCACAGTACAATAACAGTAGCTTCCCTGTTAAAGACCTGCTTCCAGACTACAGCTGCTGAGTGTAAAAGCAGAGGTGAGTTATTATTTAAAATATCTTTTCAAACTTTTGCTGATGGTTAATTTCCATCATTAAATGAAAAGCAGAGGATTGGGCTAAGCTTGATTGTTGCCTTGTAGGAAATGAGAGCTCAGATTGTGGTCCTGCTCTTTGCTCTTGTGGTCGGGCTTCAGGCGGCGCCAACTCTTCCCCCTGAAAACCATAACGGTATTCCTTCGTGAGCATGTTGAGAGGAGCAAAACCAAACACCTTGTGGATCCGTCACTGACAGCAGCTGTGTTCCCATCCCCAGGTCGAGTTCTTGAAGAGGAAGAGGCCTTAAGGCAGATTCTGGGGGATGGTTGGACCGACTCAGGACATGTCACCACGTCAAGTCAATCTCCAGGGAAGTGAAATGTCAGTAATCCCATTACTTCATGTGAGTTAGTTAGTGAGTGAGTTAGATAGCTGACTTTGTTAATCCCTGGGGGGGAATTAACTTTCTAAACATTATTGAAGTTTTCATCTGTCTCAAGAGTGTTGTTCAGACACAGTCCCTCCATGTCACTGTGCTACTGCTGACTCCATGTGTAACGGACTGAGGTTGCTTTGCCACTGGCTTGATCCTCATCTCCTCAGTGTTGTCCTGTATATAACAGGCTCCGCACATTTATACTTTTCTCTGTTTAGAGACTGGTCATTGTTCATTTGTGAAAATGAGATGCTCATCTGAAGAGGTTTATCCTGATAGAACAACTTTCTAGTATATTTTCAGATCAGGTGTCGAGTTTAATGCTGTGGATCCTCACCTGGAAAAAAGGATAATACCAGAGGAAAAAGATGAGGTTGTTGAAAATAAACATTTTCCCAGACATATTATAAAATTACTAAAAATATACAACTAAAATTACATCCAGTTGTCGTTTACGTCCAGTAAAAAAATACTCCATTACCAGTTAAATTTCACTGAATACATTGAAAAGTATGCTATTAAAAGTAAAAGTACTCAATGCAGAGAAATTGCCCTTGTGAGTGTGAACATTAAGCTACATCTGATCATGAGGGAACTTTGTGTATTGTAACAAAATACTCTGCTCTTCTATGTATTTTGCAGAAGAAGAAATCCATCTCCAAGAGTGGAGTCAGCTTTAAAAACCGTCTTCTACTTTTATTTCAGCTTCAGGATGTTGAATAAACAACAATGAAATGCATGTCATTGCGTTGATTGTTTTGATATTTGTATTACTAAAGAGTGTGATTCAGCGTTAGAAGTGCAACAGATTCACTCATAAAAAAAAGATGCAGTTTGAGATTTATTTTTTTCTTTATGACAGTCTGTTAATGTATTCTATCACTATATATAAATATGACGTCCTGCGGGCTGCACGTTG
This sequence comes from Pterois miles, assembly GCA_947000775.1. NCBI lineage: Eukaryota > Metazoa > Chordata > Actinopteri > Perciformes > Scorpaenidae > Pterois > Pterois miles. The sequence goes on along the minus strand of CAMQGK010000242.1, from coordinate 2,831,018 downwards.
GTGCAGTGGTTAGCGCTGTTGCCTCACAGCAAGAGGGTCGCAGGTTCGATTCCGGCTTGGGGCTCTTCTGTGTGGAGTTTGCATGTTCTCTCAGTGTTAGCGTGGGTTTTCTCCGGGTACTTCGGCTTCCTCCCACAGTCCAAAGACATGCTGTTTAGGTTAATTGATGACTCTAAATTGCCCGTAGGTGTGGATCTGTCTCTATGTGCCCTGCAATGGACTGGCGACCTGTCCAGGGTGAACCCTTCGCCCAATGCCAGCTGGGATCGGCTCCAGCCTCCCCACGACCCCTAACGGGAAAAGCGGTTGACGATGGATGGATGGATGACGTCCTGCAGTGGGACCTGTGCTCACAGCCCAGCACCCAGTCTGCCACTGGTGCCAAACCGGTCAAGTTGGATGATGTTACAGGCATCATAATGTTCACCACGGGATCTCCAGACTCTTTCACACCTGTCACATGCTCAGTGGGAACCTGCTGTCATCTGTGAAGAGAACAGAACCACTTCTGGTGTTCTCTGGTGAACCCTGAGCACCCCCTGAGTCTGTTTCTGACAGTTTGGTCAGAAACATGTACACCAGTAGCCTGCTGGAGGTCATGTTGTAGGGCTCTGGCAGTGCTCCTCCTGTTACTCCTCATACAGAGGAGCAGATACTGGTCCTGCTGTTGAGTTGATGCCCTTCTACGGCCCTGTCCAGCCCTCCTTATGTCTCCCGGTATCTCCTCCATGCTCTTGAGACTGTGCTGGGAGACACAGCAAATCTGGAGGAGCTGGACTACCTCTACAACCTGATTGGGCTGCAGGTTCCACCTCATGCTACAATTAGTGACAAGGACACTAGCAGAACACAAAACTAGAGGGGAATCAGTCAGGAAGGATCAGGAGGGTCACCATATGTGAAACCATTCCCTGTTTGGGGGTTGTCTTGCTGTTGTCTCTCCATCACACCTGTTGTCACTGACATTTGCACCAAAGCAGCTGAAAGTGATTCACACTCAGCTGTGCTTCCTAAATGGACAGATTATATCCCTGACGTTTAACTGACTTGGTGTTATACTGGGATCATTAAGTGTTCCCAGCATATATTATGTACTGATCAATAAAACATGAAAAGGACTTTCTCTATCTCACCTAAATCCCACAGCAAAGCCTTTAACCACATATATGTTTCTATAGATAATGAGCATTTGTAATGTAAAATATAATATTTATGGTGGCCAGTCTTCTCTGGAGATTCTCCATAGTAAACTTATAAATTCCTGAAATACATAGAAATTAGGGCTGTGTATTGGCAAGAATCTGGTGATACGGTACACATAGGAGGATGTGATTCAATAAATTGTGATATATTGTGATTCTGTAAGCAAGGTGTTATGCTGCAATTTTTTAAACCTAATTTTAGGAAAGCTGTCACAGTAAAACACTACCATATGCATAAAATACGAGTTTTAAACAAGTTAACTTTTTTATGCATTGGCCTTCATCACAGTCTCTGTAACAATCAACATCATAGCACGACTTTGAATTTCCCCACTGTGGGACTAATAAAGGAATATCTTATCTTATATTTAAGAGGGCACGTACCTTTACAAATGAAATCAAGTTTTATCTTTGCATGTAAACTGCATTTTTGAGAACTGATACAGTATCACAAAGGGTGAGGTTGAAAAAGTATATTTTCTTTCGATATCTTCTTACATCTTTAATAGAAATGTTTAATAAAAAAAGGTTCTTAAAGAAAACAGGGAAGGATCCTGAGCTATAAATATTACAACTGTATAATTTAAGTTAACTCAATGTCGCCCTCTAGTGGCTCATTGTTATAAAAGCATATTCAGAGTCCCCACAAACAGACAAAGTGAAATTATCGAGTAAACCTGGTTAATATCCGTCTTTTGGGGCAAACAGTTGAAGACACGATGTGAAAAGGTGAGAAAAGGCGAAGAGGAAGAGGAGTGAAGCCTGCGGTGTGGTCGGGTTTCACTAAGTCAACAGGCTGCTCTTCTGCCTCCGCATTGAGAAAGTTGTTGGTCCCCGGCTGCCATGTGATCCGTCTCCCAGAATGTCAGCCGTCATCTGGAGCCCGCCGCCCGGTAAACGACACCCCCCTTTCCGCGGTGTCACCCCACTGAACCGCAACACGTCCACGTCCCTGCCCGCCCTTTAAAGTCGGTTTTCAGCGGAGTTTTACCGGTGAACGCGGAGAAGTTTCGGCCCGGAGCGACATGCGCTCCGTAGCGGGACTGGCCGCCACAGTGGCGGCGGCAAGTGTCTTCCTCTACCTGCTGTCCACTCATCTTCCACCGGGACCCACGCACGGCCAGCCGGGCTCCGAGGGGGAGGACGAGGGGGTCCAGGAGTACAGGTAGGGGCAGTGGAAAGACACAATGCGTCTTTTTAAGTCATTTACATTAACTTAAATGTTGTCTACTTAATTAATACTTAATAATAATAATAAGAAGAAGAAGAAGAAGAATTGTTATTATTATTATTGTTGTTGTTATTCTTATTATTTTAGCACAATATTATTATTAATTTATTTGAGTCTCTCCCAAATTATAGGTAATAAGGTGGTTTAGCCTATTATTATTATTATTATTATTATTATTGCTTTTAGCTATGTTTACATGCTAAAATATTTCCATTTCGAAAATAAAAATATATATAGTGGGTAATAAAAATCCTAAAGCAGTGGTTGACTTCCTGGATGTAGTGTGCTTGTTTTTCTGTATTAAATGTGGCTTGGTCCAGTCTCTGTGAAGACTACCAGCCCTTCTGGCTTGTGATCCCCTGTAATGATTTAATGACTTCATCATAGGCCTTAGTATGCTCGTTCATTGTGGGCAGTTCAACCAGTGGTTTACCGTCAGACTGTTTCATTTTAAGCTCGCAGCAACAACATTAACCAGTAATAAAGATCATTTTACGCAGCAGAAATTTATGCTTCTGCTAATTAACCCTTTCATCATCCTGTGACCCTCACCCTCATATTTCCCTTGAAACCACTGGACAAGTTACTGTTTATCTTCCTCTTTACCAGTGCATGCTGGGATATTATCCCATAATAAAGGCAATGAATGAAGGAAATAATCACCTTTACAAATACCAGCCAAGTCTGCACCCATTCGCTTTAAGGGGGCTTTCATACATGACAACATATATATATATATCTATATTATTTGGCATTGATAGCCCAGAGTTCATTTTCAAGCTGTGGCTTCGATGCCTATTTGTGTTACTGACGTTACTGTAAATGGCATAAAACTGTTTTAGACTACAGTCTAATTATAATTTGAACTACAGTAAGTTTGAAACAGCGGTACAGTATTTTAAAACAGTCAGTGTGGTAGTCCATCCATCCATCCATCCATCCATCCATCCATCCATCCATCTTCAACCGTTATCCCGTTAGGGGTCTCGGGGGGGCTGGAGCCGATCCCAGCTGGCGTCAGTATAGTAGTAACACTTTTATTAGTATATCAGTGATCAAAAATAGGTGGACAGATGTGATCACTAATTGGTTTCCACTGTATTAATAATAATCATATCTATAGTACTAAAATATTAAATGTGTTTGATACTCACATCTCCTCTCAATACATAAACTGATCACATTACTCAGTTTGTGTGTGTGTGTGTGTGTCCAAGTGTTTTTATCTATTAGTGTGTGTGTGTGTGTGTGTGTGTGTGTGTGTGTCCAAGTGTTTTTATCTATTAGTGTGTGTGTGTGTGTGTGTGTGTGTGTGTGTGTCCAAGTGTTTTAATCTATTAATGTGTGTGTGTGTGTGTGTGTGTGTGTGTGTCCAAGTGTTTTTATCTATTAGTGTGTGTGTGTGTGTGTGTGTGTGTGTGTGTGTGTGTGTGTGTGTGTGTGTGTGTGTGTGTGTGTGTGTGTGGTATGTTGCAATGTGCCAGACAGTCAAGTGTGAGGTTGTCTGGGGATGATAGAATAACGCCGACCAAGACACTCTGAGGCCAGGAGCAGGGCCCATCTGTGTGTGTGTGTGTGTGTGTGTGTGTGTGTGTGTGTGTGTGTGTGTGTGTGTGTGTGTGTGATTTACATTGATATTACTATGCTATTACATATCCAGTCATTTAAAGTCACATTTGATGGCATCCTGTCTGCCCAGCCATGTGTGTGTATTTCTGTGTACTGTGGCCACGATACACGTCAACTTAATGACATATTATCCGCATGTTTGAAACCAGATAAAACGGACAAAACACTGTACTTTTTCTGACAAATACACAAGAAAACTAAACACAACAAGCAATAGTGACAGCACAAAACACAACAACAACACACCCTGTTTACACAGAGTGGTCCTTAAAGCTGCAGTGGGTAGAAATGGAGCCAATGACTATGAAAAGTTATTTTTATAAAACGTCTCTATATCCTGACAGTAGTACAAGAGACACGTAATCTGAAAAAAGCATCATGTTCCTTCTGTGTCGTCTGGTGATCCTGATGGCATCTGCAAGATGTCACAGACCGGAGGAAAATAACCAATCAGAGCTGATCTGGAGTCAGTCACTCTGAACTCATGCTACAGATTTAAATAAAAAGTCAACTTAGACCATGTTGTAATGGGATCACAGCCAGTGGCCCCTTCCCCACCTCCTCCCGCCTACTTCCAGCACCCTTTGCTCCATCTTCAAACCTCCGCCTTGGTTGTAACTCATCTCCACACCTGTAAAGTTTTGTGACTGCATCTAGCAGTTATGGCACTGTTGTCCATACACAGAAATATACACACCAGGAAATGTCCTCTAAACCTCCTCTGTGGTCGTTCCTGCTGCTGTAGGTGTCCGCAGGAAGACATTTTGCCATAAAGACACAGACTCACAAGGTGCCATGGATGGTAATAAAACAATCTACAACAATAACGACGTGACTGCCTAACTTTAGGCCAGTAGATGGGACGATAACATCTGGTCAGATGACCTCAAGATTCAGACACATATCGGCATACAGAGTGTTGTCACCCACAGGAAAACCAGGAGCACAATATTCAACATGATAATACTAGCCTCTTTTAGTATTACTATTTAGTATTTACCAGCTGTGAGAGCATATAGCAGCTTTTGTTTTCACCCTGTGAGTCGGTTAGTGTCATTACGGCAAAATGTCTTCCTGAAGACACCTGCTGTAACAGGAACTACCACTGAGGAGGTTTAGACTGCTTTGTCAGGCGTTTATATTTCTGTCTGTGGACAGATTTTGTCACCGTGATGGCATCACAATCGTGATAGTCACGAAACTTTACAGATCTGTGTCTGAGATCAAAATTAAGGCCGACTTTGAAGATGGGAGTGGTCGGAGCAGCTGGTGTGATCCCATCACAAGATGGTCTCCAGTTCTTTTTGTCCTAAAAACACGTAGTTTGTAATCCTTCTCAGTCACCACTTAGCTGGTATCAAATTAGCAGCAGACAGCAGGTTATTAAAGTTATTTTATTTTTAAAACATTTTTATAAAATGTTATTTGATGTCACTAAATGGCCCAGAAAAATGCCGACATTTTATGATCCGTTAGTTGTTTCATGCTGAAATGATTAGTCAGTCATCAGAAAATTAACTATTTTGGTCGTCAGTTAATCATTAAATTAATCTATCCAGCAAAAATGCCAAATATTGCTTTTATATATGCTTGTCTTTGTATTATACCTCTGTAAATTAAACACCTTTTGCTCTTAGACAACAAAAACACTGCAGACATCATGCTGGGCTCTGGAAAATTGTGGTTGGCTATTTTATACATTTCATAGTCTAACTAAAAATGTATTTATTAATTTAATTATAGTAAAAACAATCATTAATTGCAGTTAAGTTAGTTAACAACTTTAAACATTAAACCTGATACGACTGGCTTCATATCACCCCTCCGGGTGTGAGACGCAACGTTTCTCATGGGGTTAGGCAGAAGTGAAATTAAAAGTGTCCACGATGACACATTTCCCTCCTTAAATACTGTACATTCATTCGCTTATCTGAGTGCTTACGCATCATCAACCTGCTGACCAATGACAGAGCAGAATGTTTGTCCGCTGACCAATGGAAACGAGGAGTGCTGACGGTCAGAGCAGGTGGTAGAGGAAGGCGGCATCTTGAGTTTCAACGGGGGGATTTTGGTGTGTGTGTGTGTGTGTGTGTGTGTGTGTGTGTGTGTGTGTGTGTGTGTGTGTGTGTGTGTGTGTGTGTGTGTCTTCGTGCCCTCTGCTCAAGTCTGCAGGCTGCAACACTATTTCTGTCCCTCAATCAAATGTATCCTGTTACCCTCCAGCTCACTTCTCCTTCTTTCTGATGTGATCGTCCTTCTTCTTTATAAACCTGCAGCTTTGTTTTGTTGTTTGAAGCATGTTTGTTTCACTCAAATTAAAAAAAAAGACATTTTCTCTTACAAGTTGTGTCTCATCATGCAGATACTTTTCAGCTGCTGCACCAAAACAATGAAAGTGAATGGATTTTTAAAGGGTAACTGGACCGTATTTCCCCATGTGTTTGTGTCTAAGTGTCTAATGGAGACAGTTTGTGAAACTGGTCCGGTGGTGATGGAGAACGCTGCAGCCACGAAACGAGCTGCATCACTTGAAGCCCCTCCAGTCAGTTTACATCGTTTGTGCCGCTGACATGATCAGGATCATTTTAAGTGTCTGACAACATCATGGAAAGGACTCTACAGATAAATAAATGTTGTTACCTTTTGTTTCTTCGTCAGTTCGTTATACAACAAACTCAACCACTCCTCTCTTCACTCTCAAGTTTCCACTGTTATCTTCCAGTAACAAGTCACATGACACAATAACAAATAAATTGAAAGGTAAGAAAAAGGCAAAACAAGCACTTATACTGAACATACTGTACATTAATGGTGAGGAGTGGCCCTGAGGGATAACGTTACTACATACAGCGTACTCCCTTAATACTGGACCACTTTCAAAACTGGTGATCATTACACAAAAACATGGGTCAACAGCGTCCAAGTTGAAAAGTTAAAGTTGAAAAGACTATATTCTAAAAATCCCAACAGCAACTTGCCTTTCCAGACAATAATGTTCATGTCAGTCTGGATAATCCACACATCTCACTGTTTTCTTTGGACTTATTTTCCACCAAAGAAAAAGTCCCTATGAAAACTGTCCACAGTGAGATCTGTGGGTTATTAACGGGGACATTTACTATAATGGTTTGTCAACAAATGCTAATTTTCTGGTGCATGATGAAAGGTAGAGCTAGACCGCTAATTAACCTGATATTAGCTTAGTGCAGATACATTTGTAGTGGAGTACTGTCACAGTGAGGACAGCAGGCAGCAGTGGAAGGACCCAAACAGCTGATGTATCGTGCACAAATGAAGTTACAGGCAGGTGTTGGTAGGCAGACAGATCCAGGTCCAGATCCAGGTAAAGCCACAGGATGCTGGAAAACCAAAGCACAAGGTAAACTAAGATAAACTGGCAAAGGAACAAGGCTGGTATCTGTAGTGAGTGACTGATCAGGGAAGTGAGAAGCAAGAGAATAAGGAAGTCTGGTGATAAAGGATGACGGCACTTGGTGGACAGGAATGAAATGGCAATCAATGGTTTTAGTGGGAATGTGGCTGCAGAGGAAGAATGTGACATGAACTGGATATGTTGGCCAAGAAGTAAGAAAGTGCAGCACAGAAATGCCAAACTAGGTTTTTACTGGATTTTTAAAACTCAATACATTTAAGTATAGACTCAAAAACCCAGTATTGTTCAGGCTGTAAGGAAGGGCATTCTGGTAAATGTAGGAAATCAATAGCCAAATCAGAAGCAGGTTGTTGGGGAAAAGAGAACAGCAACAACAGAGCGAATGAACATTAGACATCACCGACTGCTCTGTAGGAGCTGCTAAAGGCTGAAGGAATCAGTCGACACTCGAGGTTTTGTCCTGCTGTCTCTCTCCATCCAGGCTGAAGTTCCCGTCGGACCTGGACGAGCTGCGGGAGCTCGCAGAGATGCTGAAGTTTTATAAAAGAGAACATCACGGCTACGTTCTGCTGCTGTTCTGCAGCGCCTACCTCTACAAACAGTCCTTCGCCATACCTGGCTCCTCCTTTCTGGTGCGACACACTAAACAAACATTACATCGAGAGATGATACGCTCAGTGTCTGAAAATATCGTACAGTTTGGTCTAATAGGGTTTATATCTCTGTCTTAAAAAGACATTTTGCTAATTGATTTATGGCAAACATATTTCTGACATATTTAGGTAAGAACTTGCTAGAATCAAGTACCATTTTCTTGTCTAGTTTCCAGATACTGACACACTGAAGAATGATGCACAGTGTTTGGCTGATGCAAATGACTTAATCTATCCCTCCCTCCTTCAGAACATGTTAGCTGGAGCGATCTTCGGGCCCTGGGAGGGTCTGGTGTTGGCCTGCCTGCTCACCACTGTTGGCTCCACATTCTGCTTCCTGCTCTCCTCTGCGTTTGGAAAGCAGTATGTGGTTCAGCTCTTCCCGGAGAAGGTGGCCCTGCTGCAGAGGAAGGTAGGTGCCTCCACCCAGTGCTAAACAAGAGGGGATATATCAAGAAAAACTTTTTCAGCGTTTGTGCACATACATGTGGGTATCTGGAGCGCCTACCAACCCACAAACTGTGAAATAAGACATCCCAGTCAGCGTTTTGTGGGAAGTCCGGATCAGGAAAGTGATTCAATAAGTCATTCAGCTCTGTCTCCCCTTCCTATGTTACATGTAATGTTGATGGTTTCCAGATGGCTTCCTCTGGAGGTCTCTTCTTAAAGCGGCAGGCGCTAAAACAGCATTTCAGACAGGGGGTGAATACAGGTATATTCAGACTGACAGGATGAGAAAAATAATGTGTGTTTTTTTTACATAAAGCATGTAAACATCTAGTAGCAGGAGTCTTCTTTAAGAGTCTACAGCTTGCTAGCAGCTCTGTTAGGCTGTACTCAATGCTAATGTCAGCTAGCTATCATGCTCACAGATTATGTCAAGAAAGGTTGTGTTTATGTTCAGCATGCTAACATGCTTATTAGAGCTAAAATCACAATATAGCTGAGGCGGATGGGGATTTTGCAGATATTTGATCATAAAACTAAATATTCAGCCAGTTAGACCAGTGTCAGGCTATTACATAAGTATTATCGTTGATAAAAGCCCCATAGATGTGGGTCAGTAGGGGCCTACTACACCTACTAGTAGGTTTTATCACAACAGCGGCCTTTAGTGCCGTAGTCATTATGACAGGAACAGAAGTGGAAGTCAGAGGTTTTTTATGCCTAAACCTAGAAGTTGTAGTTTTGTTGTGTAAACATAAAGAAGTGGCTGGGCCAAACCTGGGCTGTATATATTTTTATTTTATTTTTCAGCACATTTCAATGGTGTTTTAATATCTAGTGAAGAGCACATTACAGCAGAGACACAAAATACAGAAATAAATGTTCATATAACTTTGGGGATGGAACAAGTATTAAAAAATAATTAACTTTAACTATTTAAAACAAAATCTCCCTCAAGTTTATATATCAGTGGAAACAAACAGCTTCCTCTTCATTTTTGTAAAAGTTTCATGTTCACTTTTTTGGTTGAGCATTTTGCAGCACTGATTAATGATAATGGTTAAAGAAAAGGCAAAAAGTGATGGAAGAATTATTTTACTTTCTGCTGTCTTGTCAGTCCCTCCTATACTGACCGTACAGACTTTACATAGACAAGTAGGAACCTGTTGACGCTCTGTTACCATTTTCATCTACTCTCCTCCTCATGGTCTCTCACCATCTTTGACCTTTCCTCTTATCCTTCCTTCCTTCCTTCCTTCCCTCTCTTTTTCCTCCCTCTGTCAGGTGGAGGAAAACCGTAGCAGTTTGTTCTTCTTCCTCCTTTTCCTTCGTTTCTTCCCTATGACTCCTAACTGGTTCCTTAACATCACCTGTCCCGTTCTGAACATCCCTATGCCCATTTTCTTCTTCTCTGTGTTTATAGGTGAGACCACACACACACACACACACACACACACACACACACACACACACACACACACACACACACCCTGCACGAACAGCCATAAACACTGACGACTCAGCCGCTGCTTCCTCCTCCAGGTTTGATTCCCTACAACTTCATCTGCGTTCGCACGGGCTCCATGCTCTCAGAGATCTCCTCCCTGGATGATATCTTCTCCTGGGGGACGCTAGCTCAGCTCCTGGCCATCGCCCTCATGGCTCTGCTCCCTGGAGCGCTGATCAAACGGTACAGCAAAGCTCACCTCAAGGTGGACGGCATGGACAGTAACGGATCCAGCCAGTCGGATGTCAAGCAGGATCGGAAGAGACGATGAGGAATCGTGGTTTGGGGTTCCCGCACATCATGTCAGAGGGGTTGAGATGGAAAAAACCACTCTTCACTGGGAGGCATGTGACCTTTTGTCCACTTCAGCCTTGTGATTTCTGTAAGTCACACCAAAGGCTCGTCATACTTATAGTATGATCTGTTCTGAACGTTTGGAAATGTCTTCAGGTCATGTTGCACCAGGCTTCAAGACTACAGTTTCCTTTAGATCTCTAAATGCTATTACACAGAGCTAACGTCTTCTGAGATGGGCTCTGAAGTTCCTTAGACTTACAATAAAATAAGGTCTTAAGTTGAGGCTGAATGGTCGCCCAGTAGTTGACATCCTGGAGAAATACTGTGATGATGATCGGAGTTACAGTAACACAGCAGCTTTAGTGAAATCACTGTGATCATAGATTTGATCGAGATATTAAGACACTGAGGAATGACTCCCTAACGTGACTCTTTTTAAAATTTCTCCAAACTATATCTTCAATTTCAGTGAGTCGTTGAGATAAGATAAGATGAGATGAACCTTTATTAATCCCCGGAGGGGAAATTCAGGTGTCTATTTCAGCAGATACTGTTTCTGCTGTCATGCTGTCGGTTTCACAGACTGTGCACAGAGATGGACGATGTGACAGCTCCCAAAAGGGAAGCCAAAACATCTCAATCAGCCTCTGATGGCTCGCTGCTGTATAGATCATAAAGCCTCCTCCATGTTAAGGCCCAGACTCACCAACTTGGTGTGGGACACACTGCAAAATCTAGACTGACAGACGCTCACTGCCGATTGTCTGGTGTGTCGGGACCTTTAGTGGATGGGACATGCGCCAAACCAAAAAGTACACGTTAACTTAACTTTCCCCAAATATGGTTTCTGTTCTTATCACACTGCTTTTTGTTCAGATGTTCATTTTTCTGATCAGTTTGGTTTTAATTAGATATCTATAAAAAGGAGGTGAGGCATCATGATTGGCCTGATTACTACTGTGCACACTCGCAGTACAAATGGCATCTAAATGTCAACACAGCAGCTCCTGTGTACGGGATATTCTGGCTTCAGTTCACAGTTGGAGGAAATGGAGATGCATCATCCATCTTTATGTGCGGTCAGCTGACCATCCAAGGGCAGCCTATCATGTGATTGACCCTTTTCACAGCACACATGTTGGCTTGATAAAGCAGGAAAAGTACAGGTGTAAATAATCACATTAACAATGTCTCTGTTCCAGTTATGGCTCCTTCAGATGTGGTGGTGTTTAGTATTTAGTTGGGCCCATATGAACGCCCCCCTCATGTCGTATTCACCACCTCATAAGTGGAAAGTTTCTGAAAGCTCCGAGTTCACGACTTGTGACGTGTTTGTTGATGTTGTGAGTAAAAGTGGAGCCTATGGAAGTTCATTTATCGCTGCATACTAAGTTAATATTGTAATTTTAGTCATATATTGTTTCTCTTGGTAATTTTATGTCTGAGGAAAATGTGGATATTCCCAGCGACCTCATCTCTCTCCTCTGTCATTATGCCTGAGCATTTCCTGCGTTACGTTCCCCACTAGCTAGCGTGCTACATTGTTAGCCCCTGTGGCTTCTAGACTCAGACAGTAACGTTAATATTGCCGTTGCTTATCAGCGGTGTTCCTCACGACTCACCACTTGAATGCCACACTTATTGTGATGTATCGACATCCCATTTCGTAAACACAGTAAACACGACCTCATTAGTGTCCCATGTCAGTGAGCCTGCACAACAAAGAACATATACTGCATTTCAGAGAAGTGAAGGTTAAATGCTCATTTTACATTGAAAGTGACGACCCAATACCAGTAAAACATCCACCTAAAAAGTGCAAAAGTAGAACAAAATTATTTCTAGTGTCATATTCTACCAGTTTTGAGCAATAAAATTTTATAAATATAATAAGCATCTTCAGTCCAAAAAACACTGGCCTTTTCTTCTCTTTGCATCTATACTCTTTGTACACAATATGCACCTTGGAAAAGGCTCACCTAAACAGAAAGCAGCTGTCATTAATGGTTTTATTCTACTTGTGCTTTTCCCGCTTTGGCAAGTCAAAATGTCTGCTGTGAAAAGGGCCTATAACCAGTTAGTCTTCTGTTGTGTGTCCTGTTGTTCTCAGTCCAACACGACTGCAGTTTTTTTAAATTTGGACCTTCTGTCAAGTTATCAGTAGAGCTTGAAAAGTATTTTCCTCTGTGTAATAATAACTATGTAGTGTGGAGCTGTATGTAGATGGAGATCAGACAGTTATCCAGCTCGACAATAATGTCTCTTCTCCTCACGTTTGTTTACTCAGTGACTCGGTTGCAGCTGACACTCTTCCAGGATTGCATGGAGATGTTTTTAGCATATTTGGATTTTTAAATGTCTGAATGTGTGTTGTCCTAAAGCACGTACACATGTCTTAATGTAGCTGTGGCTGCAGTCACAGGTGAGGGTCACAGTAGCTCTGTGTTCACACAGAGATCTTCTCATGATGGCCTCAATAAAGTGAACACAACATTAATTTGAACAGCAACATGCTGTAATTTGGTCACATGGCCACATTTCCCTTCTGTGCAAGTCTTCTGACAGATGAGGCTAATTGCCTTAATCAACAGCACCTTGACATCACCTGGGGGAGATTACTACCTCACTTCTTCGCTGAACTCAGCCAGCTCAGGCTTTTACGATGTAGAGACTTCAGTTTTAATGTTTTTGTGTCGTAAATCTACTGTCCTTATTTGACTAAATGAAACTGGAGTTTCATCCTCTAACACCACCCAGTTAAACTCCTGTTTCCAGGATAATTAAAAGGCTTGCTTGCGCTTCAGCTCATAAACTTTGTTGAGATAAGATAAGATAAGATAAGATGAACCTTGGGCATGAGGTGAGAAGGAAGCGAGATGGCTCACTCCTCAGCTTCTTCCATCAGGAGTTACAGGAGAAAAGGTTACGTCTGATTCTTTACCACTTGCTCTATTGCTATGAAAGGTATTCAACGGCAAGAGACAAATATATTTTTTTTTTTATCCTGTTTGAATTGCTCCACGAATCACACATACAGTATGATGTTAAAACATAATTTTGCAAGTGAAGACTGAAAATATATAATTAGACAGACGATATGCCTGAAAGTCACGTAGATCATCTTTCTCTCTGAAGCTACGACGTCTGTGTGTTTCCTCCTGGGATGAACTCACACCACCAACAGGTCTGATGCTTCTCTCGCTTCCCAGCTCATTAAAAGACCAGAAATTAACACATAACACATCAGGTCAAATTACGTTACATCTGTGTGTGGGTCATAGTTACTGTAAGTTAGCTCACTAGCTAGTGATGGTGACGTACTCGACCATATATACTCTATTTATTTCAGAAAAAAAGGTCCATGGGGGCCGTCGGAAGAGGAGGGACTTCGCCTCTCTGTCAGACGAGTGAGTAGCCCAATGTGGCTTCTTACTTGCCCGGAGCAGGCAGGAAGTCCTGACTGTTGAGCCTTGATTGAGGCCTGAGTCTTTCATCTGCCATCAGAAAAACTGATTTCCTCTTTATCAGTATTTCTTTTGGAGACTGTCATGAGAAGATCCTGGTGAATATGAGGCCTTTCACTGAGTGTGATGTTGCACTTTATGTTGCTATCAGTGTAACTGATTTACTGTTCAAGTTTGGATTTGTACTGTTTATTTATTTTTTAAACCAGTTTTTTGCAGAGCGGAGAGTTTGTAGAGAACAGTCTTTTTTTTTGGATCATCTACTGTATTATTTATGTAGGAGCATTTCATGATTGACCTAATTGAAAAAATATCTTTTATACACAGATACATGTTGTAGTATTTTGGATATCAAATCTCATACAGCTTGAAAGTGTCTTGAAGTTCAGGATTTTTTAGTTATGAAGTTATGAAGTTTTTATCCATCAGTCCAGCTGCTCTGGACACAAGCAGTGAAAATGTTCTCGCTCTGTGAGCTTGGTGGTTGCGTTCAGTGTTGTGGATGTTAAAAGAAACCAAAAGTGCCAAATAAAACAAATTCAAGCATTTTTCTTTTCATCAGCACAGTCCAGATGCAGTCTTATGAATACCATAGCAAGTGCTGTTAAAGTTAACAGGACAACATGTAAACAAAAATCTGTCCCAGCCACAATTAGATCTTTTGAAGGTTGCAGTGGGCTTTTAAAGGTAGAGAGAAGATCCTGGTCTCATATAAAACTAGAAAACCTAGAGAGTCCATCGGTACCAACCAGGTCAGACCAGCTCGTAGTGAAATAACACTCTAAACTCACGAGGAAAAACTGTCATGTTTTCAAAGGGGTCCGTTGACCTCTGACCTCCAGATGTGTGGATGTAAATGGGTTCTCTGGGTCCCCACCAGTCTCCCCTTTACAGACATGCCCACTTTCTGATAGTCCCAGTCAGTCTGGATCAAGTCCTAGTCAAGTCAGCACTCTGACACACTGACAGCTGTTGTTGCCTGTTGGGCTGCAGTTTGCCATGTTCTGATTGGAGCAGATTGTTGATGCTAAAGTCAGAACCTGGGAGGGTTTCTGGACAATATCTGTCATTGATTAGTGTTGTTAATTGATTAACAATAATAAACATATACATACATTTACATAAAGCAGCATATTTGTCCACTCTGTCCACTTTTTAATCAATTGACAGCCCTAGTTAGTATTTTTTTGTTAACAATTTTCCCATCTTTGACCAAAAAGTTAAAGAAAAAAACTGCCCCTATCTCTTCAGGGGAGGCAAAACCTCTTTTTTAAAATTTTAATCCAACATATTTTTTGGGAGAATGTGTAAACATGTAATAAAGTCTGTAATGTCTGTTCATGGTTGCAGCTTTCAGTTTTGAATTTGAACTGTGACAAAGTGAAACGTGGGATTTTGGATGCAGACAGTGGTTTATTTGTGACTTCCTTGTGGTCACACAGTTGATGACCCTGATTGACTTACAGCACTGAAAAACATCCAGTTACCAACAACAGTCACACCTCATGTTTAAATTTCTCTCAGTTCTTTACTACACACTTACACACACACACACATAATGTACTGTCGAAACTCAAAGACATTTTTGTTCATGCACACAAACACACACCTTCACATTGGCATCGGCAGGCACTCGACTCGGTAAACACAAGGACCTGATGAGAACTGCATGAACTTAAATGTGCTGTTAGTTGGCAGAAGACATGCAGAGAGACATATATATGCACATTAGATTAGTTTCTGGGAGGTTTGTGATTTAGAGGAACGGAGGAAAACCTTTCTTTGGGCATTATGCTTCAGGTGAAAGGTCAGGGGTCACTGTCGGGCCTCATTACTAACAGGGCATATCAGATCACAGCCTCAGTTTGACATTAGTGGGTCTTTCTCCCTGCTCATATGTACATATATCACCATCCATCTATCTTCCACAACCCTGCCAACACACTGTAAACTCCATAGTGACAATATCACAAATCAGCAGCAACGTAACAGGCAAACATTAGTTGTAGTGTAGTCAGTACAGCCAGTCGCTCAGTGGGAGCTGAACAACCTGTGAACAGCTCAGTAGTGGTTATGACTTACCGTGAAGCCTACACTCAAAGTTTCAGTCATTTCTGTGTATAATATAATGCTACTGTAGTGTAGGACTGCAAGCGCATCAAAGTGTAACAACATAAAATGAAAATAAATCAAATATTTTCTAAATGTTTTAGATAAAGGGCTCTGGTGAATTTCTAATGTTCATCATTTAAAAAGGATGGTTCAGGTGTTTTGTAATGAGATACTTATCCATAGTCAGTGTATTACCTACAGTAGATGAGGCAGGAGTACCACACAGGAGTAAAGTAATGTACTGCTGTGGACGGGGCAGCACAACGTGTTTTAGACACCTGAAAGAAAGGCTCGCCTAAAAAAATGAATATCAGTTTAAATGTACACCATATGTATAGTATTTTTGCCTGTTTACCCTCCTGTGAGACAGTACTCTGACAGGAATCTGAAGCCGCTGTATCCATCTGTGCTCTCACTAAATCCACCAGACTCCATTGAAAAGAACTGAAACTCAGTTTCAGTGTTTACTATTTTTACAATTTTTAAAATACATACTTTTGAATATTTTTTCATGTACCCTGTCTATGCAGTCTGTGTTTCCGATGGGGAATTTAAGCAGCTATCTATGCTCTCACTAAGCAACCAGGCTCCACTGAAAAAAGCAGTAATTTTACCACGCAGAACACAGGAGGTTTGCTGGGTTGCTCCCTTGATCGGTTGGTCCGTTTGTGTTATTGTGTGACGATTGTTTATTTTGGACCAAAGTTACACATGGTGGATTTGGCAAGAGCATAGACGGATAAAACGGCTTCAGTTTCCCGTCAGAGAGGGCTGTCTCACGGCAGGGTAAATCAGAAAAAATACACTAAATATAACGTACAATTACACTGATACTGATTTTTTTTTAGGTTAGCCTTATTTTTAGGTGTCTAAAATCTGTTCTGTACTGCTGTGGACGGGGGCAGCAGTACATCCCTTTGCTCCAGTGCTGGTTCTCCAGTCTGGAGGTGTTCCAGCCGCCATCTCCTGTAGGTAATACACTAACTATGGATAAGTACCTCACACAACCCACTTCCAAATACAAACTATCCCTTTAACTACATATTTGAGGTTTTCAGAAACTTAATTTTAGCAGTTTATGTGGGATCAGTCTCCAAAAACAGAGTTCATGTCTGGCCTGGGCTAAATTCTTGAACACCTAGCTAGTGCCAGATTTGGCTGGAGAGGCATCTGTGCAAATTTTCCCAACATGGCTGAATGAATCCATGTAGTGGTGAGACCACAATCAGTCCCAAACAAATGTTTTCAGATAGACAACGGCAACACAATTACACAACCTTCTGCAGCATCATCATCATCACGAGACAAACATCCAGTGAGTTGCATAATCAAAAAAAACATGAAGAATATTATTCAGTCAGTGCAAAAGTTTCAGTGCTGAGCAGAAGTCTGTGCTGCTCTGAGTCATGCAACGTAGACCGAGTGGTTAAAAGACAGAACGTGCAAAACATTTAATACCGAAATAACATAAAACAGAACGAACAGGCAAGAATGCCATTGGCTTTCAGTGAGCCCTGCAGCTCATTGGCTAAGAGGTAACATACAGTACCATCAGTTTAGTGGTCTGATCTTGTCGAATGTTAAATAATACGATACTTGAGGATGACAGGCTAATGAATGGCAACTTGTCTTTAAAACAAATAATATTGGTCCTTCACACAATGAAAGTCACAGAAACCACACTGATCATATCTCAAGGTGACTAAAATGAAAAAGATATGATTAAAGCCAGCTCAGGTGAGAGGAGGGCCGTCCTCAATACCATCTGTTAGGCTTCGAAGCTTCGGTGAGAAATGTTCGAAGGTACCGTATTTTTCGCACTATAAGGCTCACTTAAAATCACCCAACTGTTTAACTCAGATACTGATGATGAAGGATTTGATGGATTTGTGGACGAGGAATGAACTGAAAAGTGAGCGTATTATTTTGTATTTCATGTGTTACAACTGAAAAATGTTGAGAGTTATTGAAGTTATTGAGTTATTAAATGAACTGAATAAAGTTTGACTTATCTGACCGTTTCGTTTCGCTTACTGCACCTTATAATCCGGTGCGCCTTATAGTGCAAAAAATACAGTATTCAATGCTTCGCGGCGTGGCGCAGCAGGCTGACATGTTCTTCTGTCTATCTCCATCTCCCTCGTTTCAGTGCTGCTGCCACACTACTATACACTAGGGGTGGGGTGGTGGGGGGTCAATTCACCTATGTATCCCGATTTTTTTTTTGTTTTTTTTTAGTCATTTTGAAATTGATTTTCTAATACCAGAATCAGTATGTATGCAGAGGTAGAAGGAAGTTACTGCTCCTTTCTGCTGTTTGTGGGTCCTTTCATGTGTCTTTCAAATGTTGGCAACAGGGGACAATCATGAACAGCAACCAAAGTAGTCAATCAAAGCAAACGCACGTTCAAATAGCCACTTCCTCCACGTCTGATCTCCTCACTTCCTGTCACATGATGTGGGACCATCCCTCCCCTCTCTCTCTCTCTCTCTCTCTCTCCCCTGTGTAAAGCGGTACAGCAGGGTGGGTTCATCCCTGAAGCTGTGCTGACCTGTCAAGTGATCTAACACTCCTCCCTGCTGGAGTCGAACGCCGTACCGCAGGGCCTCGGCTTGCCCGGCACACAGGCCTCGCTCAATCAGCCAGTCCACCAAGTCGCTGCCTACAAACACACTTTCACAACGGGACCGGGGTTGCTCATGGAGATGGGGTGGGCTCAAAGCAAGACCACGCTGGTGTAGGTAATGAGGATTAGCTGGGTCATGAGGATTATGCTCCTCTGGGATATCAGAAATATGTGCTTGGTTTTCGTTCTCAGGCTCAAGCCGGGGTTGGGATGGAAGCACAGATGGGCCGCAGGATTCAGCTGGATTATAAATTTGGTGAACCTGGTGCAGATTCCGCAGCTCGTGGTTTAGTTGCTCCTGAAGATCCTGATGTGGGTGTAGGTACTGGGGATGAATGGAGGGGGAATGTCTCAAGGCCCCATTCTCCTCTTCTGGTCCTCCTCCTCCTCCAAACCTGTCATTATCAGAGGAAGGATTCACCTGTCGAAGCGCTCACACTCTCCCCTGAGCCACTTAAGAGGTAAGAGAAGAAAGAAAAGGGCAGGCAAAGGGAAGCAGGGAGCAAAAAAGGAAATATGGAGGGAAAGAAAGGAAATGATTAATATGAGAAAGGAATAGTAGAAAGAATTTTATGTAAGAATAAAGGAAAAGAAGAGCACCCAAGACTCATGAAACAACCAGAAAGTGTTTGTCAGTAGAGTTTTGTAGTGGCTAAATTTCATATTCAACATTAAAATCATTGTAAGATTTCACATTTCTTACTGCTAAAAAGTGAACAAGGGAAACGATCTAAATAGTTGAGCTGATTTTGCTCTTTTCTGTTCTTAATAATTAGGTTACTACTGTATTTGTATGGCAAAAGCAGCAGTCATAGCTAATGCTTCTTCAATAAAATGATTTATATCTGCAAAATTAAGCATGTACCACAAACTGTGGTGAAAGGTACAATCAGAAATAGGAGCAGAAAGGACATTCCCATTCAAATCAATGACACAGGACAGTCAGAGTGGCGGCCATTTTTATGTGTACCGTTGTTACCACTGCAACCGTTGCAGCAGGCTAACTTCTGTATAAACTTCCGTAGGTGTGACATGCAAAACAACAGGGGTGGGAGGGAAATTAAAAAAAAAATAAATAGATTTTTTAATGCTAGAATCGATGTATTTACTTCATCTGAGTCTATGTGGAGGTGGAAGGAATTTACCGCTTTTATTGTTGTAGGCTGAGTAACGTGACATCATATCCGCTCTGTGTTCGCCAACAATAGAAAATGGTGGAGGGTGGGCGTGGATCCGACCTCCACCCTCCATGTTAAATTCAGCCTGGTAAACACTACACATCCAGTAAAGGAGGGAAACACTTTGGAAAAGCAGAGCTAGACATCACGGCTAAAGCTGCACGCTAACTCCGTCACGGACGGGAAACGTCATCGTACGGCGGTAATGTGCGGTCCGGCCGGCCGTCGCTCTCGTCTCCGTGGTCCAATGGGCCGACGCTACGACTGTAGAGCGCCATACACTGACATTTATGTTAAATGTACTCAGGTGACCATGGATGGATAAACAGAACAGAGCTGACGGAGAGCTAGAGACCACCTTGGAGAAGTTAGAGGAAGTAGACACCTGGGACTACGTCCGCTTTTCAAAATAAGGTGTTAACAAAGGGAACTGGATCTACAAAATCCATCCATGGAAACCAGATTGATGGATTATATTCAGCAGAAATACAAAATATTACATGTCCCTTATAAATTAAAAAGAAAATACCATTAATTTGTTGTAGAAATGTCTTTATTCTTTGATTTTTGAGTCTGAGTTGAATTATGTTACGTATTATATATTTATTTTTTTGTACAGTATTAGTTTAAGCAGACTGTGTTTGTCTATTGTTGTGACTTAGATGAAGATCAGAACACATTTTATGACCAATTTATGCAGAAATCCCAAAGGGTTCACTGTAAGTAAATAAGAGAGTAGGAACGGGCCTTAAAAACATTGATACAGCTGTGAATACCTGCACTGATGGCGATGCAGCACAGCAACATTGAGTGGCCCGAATGATAACAACTAAAACGGGTTAATGTCCAGTCTACTCCTACCACACTGTACACTATACTGAAAATATCTAATGATACAACTTGAATTTGTTTTGAGCAAAAGAACTGCTTGATGGATGAAGAACCTCAGCAACAGCAGCAAAACCAATCAACAGATACAAAACATGCAGAGAGGAAACAGAGAAAATCATCAAAAGTCAGAGGGAAACTAAATAATAACACAACAGTAATGTTGAAATGAACAGGACTAAAATTCATCTGGCACAGCGAAGCAGTTCAGGTCCAAAACAACAACATCAGAGCTGAAATAAAATCTCCACTCAACTGTATTTCCCCTTTAACAAAAACATATACAGCAAGCAGAAGATATACAGAGGAAAAAAATGAGAAAAATGTTCCGCACATATTCAAATTCACTTCCCAAAGAGAAGATAAAACATCCTGTATGTGAACATTAGACACAACGCTGTACTCATACCTGTGCGTGTGCACTATGTCTTGTACACACTGGTCTTTGTGGTAGCGGACAAACTGGGTACAGGTGAGTCGGACCTCCTCTGGTACACCTGAGGGACTCAGATCCTCAGCGTCCCTGCCCTGCCACAGTCCAAGCAACCTGACACAGACACAGTTCTAGTTATGTTTCTCATTTGATCTCATATCAATCTAGAAACCATGATGATAGATCATCTGCTGGTCTCTCCATCCCACCTCTTCTTGAAAGGCAGGATGATGAGGTGTCTGTCCAGACCAAAGATCCCAAAGGACAGGAAACCCTGGGACAAAGAGAAAGAGGAATGTTAGCTACAGTTGGACATATTATTTTTGCACTCATAACAACTCATGTTTACACATTTAAAGGGCAGGTTCGTCTGCATACTTTCCGTTTTTTTTTTTTTTTTGTTAAATGGAAACATCCGTTCCGCTGTGTGAAAAAAGCAGTGAGGTAGGTTACCAAAATAATCAATAAGTATTAATAAGGTTATGAATAATGTGAACACTAACACTAACTCAGTCAAAGTTAACTGTGCTAGGTCTGGAAATAACTGAAAAGGTTTGGTTTATTTGAAGTGGGGTTATATGTACTATATCTCCTGCGTTCTGCTGGATAAAATGACTGTTCTTGTGACTGCAGTCTGGTGGCTTCAAGAAGCGATACAACGGTTACCCATCGAAAGGACTGTCTGATGGTGACATAAAGCAGCTTTTCAGAAGCAGCAGAAAAAAAGTATTTTACCCACCTAAAAAAAGAAAAATCTCTATCAGTTTACGTGTGACGACCCCTCCACTCCACTAGGTGTGCTGTTGCTGGCTCTTCTTTGTTTTGCAGGGTGGAGGATCGTCAGGCTGATGAGCTCCACCTGGGCTCAGGGTGGATATAAGGGCTCCCTCCTTCCCACAGAGGAGTTTTCTCATTTCATGGGTGGCACCATTTTGATTTTGTTTTGCAGCAGACATTTTCACACACCAACGCATGCCTACATTACTGATTTTCCACTTTTGTTTAGTTATTTATTGTTCTATAAATCATTGCCTTTTACCATTTTAAAACTTGTCTGGTCTCCTGTTTAGTTTCAGCCTTTGATTCGGGCTGTAACAAATGGGGTCTCGTCCTAACTTAGCTGACCCAATTCAGACTGGTAGAGTGCAGTCGGTTCTGCTATTTGTTAATGCACGATTGGCAGAGACTGGTTTCATGAATGAGATAAGTTGTAGCCTAGGAGGTGCAACTCATTTTGTAAACTGAGTTGTGCAATCTGGTTTTTTGGGAGATGTGGATGAGTGTGCTAAGCAGGCTGTTCTGCTGTGTTTCTGGTAAATATCAGCAGCTGTATTCATAAGTTGATGATTTGTTCTGGTGTGTTTGGGTTGCTGAGTGGTGCATGCTGGTGTTTTGACACAGGTTGGCAGGTGTGAGCCATCAGCAGTGACTACAGGCTCCTATAGTGAGGAACATTTTGACTTTGTGGAGTTTCCCTGAGTAGACATAGCAACGTAGTCCATTTGGGCTGCTTGGTTTGTTTTTTTTAGTTTATTTTTGTGTGGTGTGTGGTCAGAGCAGTTGTCTCAGGGACACATCCAGAGCTGTCAGGTGGGTAACCACCTTGCTGGGAACCTAACTGAGGCTCCTGTACTTAAAGAGCCTCCCACTAATCTGCATGAAGACTAGGGTTCAGTGAGGTGGAGTAGTTTTGGATAGGCAGTTTAGGTAGAGGGGAACTTCCACAGTAGCTTAGTGCACTAATTGACCTGTGCTTCTGGGGGTGGGGGGGTGATGACCCCTCCACCCCTCCACTCCACTAGGTGTGCTGTTGCTGGCTCTTTGTGTTGCAGGGTGGAGGATCGTCAGGCTGATGAGCTCCACCTGGGCTCAGGGTGGATATAAAATCTCCCTCCTTCCCACAGAGGAGCTCTCTCATTTCTTGGGTGGCACCATTTTGGTTTTGTTTTGCAGCAGACATTTTCACACACCCACGCATGCCTACATTACTGATTACTGATTTTCCATGTTTGTTTTATTTATTGGTAGTTCAATAAATCGTTGCCTTTTAACCATTTTAAGACTTGTCTGGTCTCCTGTTTTGTAGAAGCCTTTGAGCCGGGCTGTAACATCGTGTTCTCTATATATTTTCACACATCTACATCAGCTCACATTCTTAGAGCAGCTTGGAACAATAGCTTTTTTTACATTAAAACATGCTTACTTCAACCAAAATTTGAATGCTCAGATTTGAATACATAAGGAACACCATTGGGAAGCTACAAAATATGAAAACCTAAAAAAATAAATAAATAAAAAAAAAGATGGACCCACACTTCAACACACCACACTCAGTGGTACCTGTCCATAGTTTGCCACAGCACAGAAGAACTGTAGTTCGAGATAAAGTCTTCCTGGATCTTTGTTGAATAGCCACCACAGACAGCTGGACAGGTTCTGCATACAAACAGAAACACTGATTAATCAGGCAACAGGACATGCATCTCCATAGTACTCAACTTTGTTTGTCATATTAAGTTCTGGTAAACAAAAGCTGAAAATCAGAGTTAGAAACTAATGGGCATGCTCTCTGATATGAAGCTTCCATCACCTCAGTAAACTGACGAAACACTGTAGTATGAACTCCAAAAACACAGTCCTGTCATCAGCATTAGCATGCTTCTAGATTCTGGATGGTGTCTGTTGTGTCATTTTACAGGACTCCTATTGACTTCCAGCTAATTATTCCTGATAATCACACTCAGACATTCACACAGTTAATGTTTTCTCCTCACCGCTAGCAGACTGACGAAGAGCAGCAGACAGAGCAGAACGTGTCTGACCGTCTGTTTATCATCAGTGGTTTGAGGTCCAGGTGGCGGCAGGTTCAGTGGCTGCTCGGAGGAGGAAGAGCCCTGCTGCAGCTGCCCGTCACACAGCGGCCCACTGTGGCCTGGACAGGAAACATAACCGTTCAATTCCAGAGTGATGGGAGAAACTCCTCACTGCCTGATTTCCACAACTCCACATGACTGCAGAGCTTTCATTATTGATTGAAACAGCCAGTGTTTTTCCATTGTTTTAACATCCCATTGCTCACAGTCAACTCAAATCAATTTTATTTATCCAGTCCAGTATCACTAATTTGCCCCTGGGGGCTTTGAAAGATGTCTGTGCCAATTCTAAGTTATAGAGGTGTAAAATTAATCTCCACTCTCTATTTCATTATACAGACTATTGCTGGGCTGCATCTAACTTTTATTATTATTGTTGAATATTCTCGTCTCATGTGAAAAAAATGCTAATCAGTGTTTCTCAAAGCCCAAGACGACGTCCTCAAATGTCTTGTTTTGTCCACAACTCAAAGATATTCAGTTTACTATCATAGAGGAGGAAAGAAACCAGAAAATATTCACATTTAAGAAGCTGCAATCAGAGACTTTTGACTTTTTTTTTTCTATTAATTTTTTATCAATCTGATTAATCCATTATCAGAATAGTTGATTACATTAATAGTTGTTTCATTTCCAAAATGTATTACTATGAAAGAGAGCACTGAAATGTGCTCTTTTCTATCTTCTCTTTGGAAGAATAGCTTTACTCACAGCTCATGCAAATAAAATGTCACAATTTACATTGAATAGATGGAAAAGTACATGATCAAATGTGTGCTCGTTACCTGTAATGCTGGTGTGCTCCCTCTGCGTGCTGGCTATCATGTCTGGTATGGGCTGGAGAGGAGAGAAACTGTGGAGGTCTGGCAACACAACAGAGACCGTATACATATTTATGGGATATTATCTAGTGAGTACTGATTGTTTTAAACTGGTTAAAATTGCTTTAGAGGAAAAATATAAGCAGAATCTGAATCTTTATTTATTGGTGGGTGTATCAGGTATACACTGGGAATTTGTTTTGGTTTGCTTTTGCCAATAAGCAGTAAAATATAACAAGAGGAACAATATACAAACATGAACTATCACTTAAAGATATAGAATAAAAAATTAAAAATTAAAGAGAGAGAGCCCTACTGCTATGGGGAAAAACTGTTTTTGTGGTGTGAGGTTTTTGGTCCTGATGGACCCTGGAGAAGGTGTTCAGGATGGGAGGATCGGCCACAATCTTCCCTGCCTTCCTCAAGGTCCTGGAGGTGTACAGCTCCAGGAGGGAGGGAAGCTTGCAGCCGATTTAATCTGTATTACTGGAACAGATTGGAGCTACCTGAGTTGATGCTGCAGGCAGGTGAGTTTTCCACCTGTGGCTCCTGTTGTTGTTGTGGATCCTCCAGACCACCAGGGGTCCTCTGCTCATCAATGATGCCTGTTACAGCAGCTCTGCTCAGGGCCGTGTAGCCGCTCTGCTCCCTGTCCCCCTGGCTGAGACCCATCAGAGATACTGCACTGAGCACCAGGCTGACTGCAAGCACCACGGCTGTGCTGATGATCTGGAGGACGAAAGGACTGAAAATGAAGAAAACGTCCTGGACTGCTCTGATTTAAATTTGAAATATTTAAACATGAACTAGACAGACTCAAGCAGAGTAGAGAAAGAGAAGACAGGAGAAAATAGATTTACCCAGTACGGAGTGAAACAAAGAGTGAACAAAACGTAATGTGGAAGAGCAGCAGGTGTTTTTCTCACCTGAGCTCTGCCATAGAAGAAGGCAGAGTCGATGGTATCAGTCCTCTCTCCTGATATCAGAAGACCCCCGACCATCAGGAAGGGAACCCTACACACACACACACACACACACACACACACACACACACACACACACACACACACAAGCTTTGTGTTTTAAATCGATACTGGATGCAATAATCTACAAAGCAGCTCTGTTTCTCTGTAGATTATCATCAAACTAAAAATGATTTCATCCTCTCCACAGAAAATCCCTGACATGTTTGTGTGCGCTGACCTACCCCCACCCCAAAATCATGAATACTCCTGGTCGGAGTCTCAGCAGATCATCTCTGTTCGTCAGAGCCAGACAGAGAGGGATTAAACCTGAAAAACAGAACAAAACACTTACATGCAAGCACCAGGGTGTACATACTGAACAATTCATTTTAGGATTTAGTTGAATGTGTCTAAAGCCCCTTTCAAACTGAACAAAAAAACCCCACTAACATCTGGCTTTTGTTTTCAGTGGGAAAGGTTACAAACAGCATTCATTCCTGTGAAAAATGACTCTGTAGTATTCACGGGAATTTATCAGTTTATTTCTGTCCCTTTGTTGTTGATGATAAAGGCATACTTGTCTCCTGCTTACTATTTTTTTTAAATTTTCCCACATTTAAAAAACTGCACATACACTATTAAAATGTATAAGTGATGAAAACTGAGGTGTTCTTAACCACTTACAGATACACACACTTACCTGTCCAAATGTAGGTGCTGTAAAGAGAACCGTAGAGCAGAGTGAAGGTGAGAATCTTGCCGATCAGATTATCGTCTTGTTTCACCAAGAAGTTCCACAGGATCATACTGACACACACCAAAAACTAGAGTAGAGTAGAGTAGAGTAGAGAGGTTAAGGTAATAGGAGTGACTAATGGGCTCAATGAACATGTCCTGTATAAACGAACAGAGACAGAAGACAGAGCACACTCTGTTTCACTTAAAATCAATAAGATGTTTTAAGCTTTAAAATCACTTGACTGACCTGAGCCAGGAAAAGATTTAAGGCAAAGAGGTGAGGAAGTCTGTTAAATTTCCTGCTTAACAGCATCACCACTATGGTCCACACCTGAGACAAAACGACACAGGCACATGATCACACCTTGTTTTTTTTACTGTACTATGGATATCACTCACTCACTCACTCATCATCATCATCCTCTTATCCGGGTCAGGTCACGGGCCAACAGCTCCAGCAGGGACCCCAAACTTCCCTTTCCTGGGCCACATTATCCAGCTCTGACTGGGGGATCCTGAGGTGTTCCCAGGCCAGTGGGAGATATGATCTCTCCACCTAGCCCTGGGTCTTCCCCGGGGTCTCCTCCCAGCTGGTCATGCCTGGAACACCTCCCTTGGGAGGCGCCCAGGAGGCATCCTTACCAGATGGCTCCTTTCAGCAGCTTTACTCCGAGTCCCTCACGGATGGCTGAGTTTCTCATCCTATCTCTAAGGGAGACGCCAGCCACCCTTCCGAGAAAACCCATTTCAGCCGCTTGTAAGTGCGATCTAGTTCTTTGGGTCATGACTCAGCCCTCATGACCATAGGTGAGAGTAGGAACAAAGACTGACCAGTAGATCGAGAGCTTTGGTGCAGTACAGCAACTACAATACAGCACCACTGCACTGATGCTCCGGCCAATCTCACGTTCCATCGTCCCCTCACTTGCGAACAAGACCATGAGGTACTTGAACGACTGCATTTGGGGTAAAGACTCATTCCCTACCTCGAGTAGACAATCCATCAGTTTCCTGCTGGGCTATCACTCTTGAATTATTCATCACTGCTGACATGTAACCTAACCTAATGAAGTCTGACAAATAGTTCTCGCAACTTTCATTCCTCATCATAATTTCCATGATGTGTCTGCAAACATACTTACCAGTGCTACGAGGCTGATGATGCTGATGTTGAAGCTAACGTTTTCAAGCTCCGTCACCAGGGGGGTCGGGTCCATCAGAGGGATTGTTAATAACCAGGCCGACACATACATGATGGGTGCAGACAGAAACGTACTGATTACCATCCCTGATGTTACCTACAGAAAGGACAGAGAGAAAGAAATTGAAAACACAAGGCACAGCATTTACCGATCATGTCGCATGTTTTCTGGATACAAGGCATTTATGTTTTCTTAATGTAACACAAATCATACTTGGATCTGACAAATTTAATTTAAAAACTTAAGAGGGTTGGAAATTTGTTGTCTCAAATAGGAATAACCACCTTCAGAGGATTTAAAAATGTATCTGGCACAGAAATCAATATTTTCTTCACTTTTACCTTTTCCTTGATGATAATATAATAATGTAAATTCTAACATCAAATATTAGAATATAGCGGATACAGTAAGGCTTAAATTGACAAATATTATAATGAGAAAATATTATCCACCTACAACACGTAACTGGAGTAAAAGAATGTAACTGGCAGCGTCATAGTGTCGGGATGAATACTGAGTATTGTGGATACAGTTGAAACTGTTAAATGCCGGACTACTAGAGCAAAAAATTGTAATTTTCTTGGCTTGTGTGTGTGTGTGTGTGTGTGTGTGTGTGTGTGTGTGTGTGTGTGTGAGAGAGAGATGCTTTTATGGCTTATTCTTGTCATGTGACCTGACCAGGAGATAGGCTTTTTCAGTCAAACGCTTCAAATCACGCTTCAAACCTTAAACTGATGTTTTTAACTAGAGCATCCTTCTTGTTTTTTTGTTGCTTCAGTATTGTTTGAAACTAATTTCTGACCAAACTGCAGTTTAAAGTAGGATTACTAAATCAACGGTGCTTACCACCTCTAGCTCGATGTTGTAGTGTGCAGCGTAGATGGCCACACTGGGTGCGGTTGGGAAGACTCCATATAGGAATGCAAAGTTAGACAAACTAGTGTGGTTGGCACTCGTGCTGTTCGCTCCCACATCCAGAATATCCACCATGTCTTTACAGACCAGCGGCATGATCAGGCTGGAGAGAGGCAGACAACGAAATCCATAAAACTCCATTAGACCTCACTAATGTTTAAGCAGTCCTAGTTAATTAAGATAACCCAGCAGAGATGTAAAAAAACACAGTATAGCAGCCCTGCAATAAATTTGTGAAGCTTATGTTTTTGATGACCGTGTTACATGCAGCAGTGATTCCCCAAATTTCAAATGATCGGGAAGAAGCATAATACAGAAACTAGGGCTGGACCCTCTTAGTTGATCAGTCAACTATTTGCTCGTTTTGGTTTTATTTAACTAAGGTTTCATTAGTCAACAAGACTTTTTATTTGCCCTCTAAGAAACTTATGAGCACATGCACATCTCTGGTAGTCACAAGCTTTGATACAATGCTTTTGTGTGATTCTTTGTGGAGAAACTCAGTTTTACAAATCTGGCAATTTAATCAACCAATCGATAAGTGGTCAAAGTCGTGTGGTGTTAGTCAACTAAGAATTTCTTTGGTCGAGGACAGTCCTAAGAAATATTTACTTGGAGAAACAAATCTCACAAGTGCCTATACAATAAAAAATGCCTCTTCAATGATAATAAAATGATTCTTTGATAAAGAACTGTGTATGTAGGGGTTTCAAAGACAATAAACCAATAAACCATAACCTTAACCCCCCATAACAACTGCTACAACAAAGGAGATATTTAAATGCTATGATTTTTGAGGCTGTAGTTAGTAGTGGCACTGCACTGAACAGCATTATATTGAGGCTAATCAATCTGCCCCTTTCATATATGTATTATAGCTAAATATAGTAAAAACTATTATAAAACACTTAAATATACAGTAATATACAGTATATGCTGCAAATAAGCCCACCCAAACATTACATAACAGATACACAACCCCAGTCCTGCTTACAGTTTGGCTGTGATGAGGAGAATCAAGGCAACTCCAGTGTCTCTGGTTAGTTTTCTAAGCTGGCCGACCTGCCACAGAAAAAGAGAGATAACTGAACCCTGACAATATCCTTCATGTTTACAGAGGACTCAAAACAGTTGAAAACTAGGTTGCACAAAATAAATTATACTGAGGTAAAAAAACAACTAAAAACTAAAGAAAGACTTAAAATAAGACAGTACAGAAGACTGAAGAACAAACTACCATAGTGAGGCCGAGATAAAACAAGGCTGCCCCTCCAAACGAGTTAGCCAAGCCGTCTATGAACTCTGACAGCACTGCAGGGATCTGCTGGCCAAGGGCAAAGTGGGAGATGATTCCCACTATCACCATGAATACTATCGGGTTCTTCAACACCTGCAGGGGCGACAGAAAGAGGGTTAGATAAAATCAGCTGGTAACAGCTTCAAGTGTAACTAAGAAAACTTTATTGTAACCTCTAAAGGCTGTAAAATGTGTGTTATGGGCTGAGAGATACTGCAGGTCCTTCTGCTGCTAGAACACTTTACATCAACATCCTCTATAATAAAGGATTATCTGACCTAACATAGACAACCGGTGAAAAATACTACTTCATTCCCAAGGTTGGACTCATAGTTATCAACATAAATCCCATTAGTATATGACTGCATGAAAATAATAAGCAAGATAAGCATATTGTTTGTTTTCATGATCGGCACAATAGTGCATCGCTTTAAAAGTTGTGACCGCAAGGAACTGTGGGGTGGCATTATCTCCTTTCCTTTGGTACAGGATGGTCCAGTTTATCCTCTGCTAAAGAGACGCATCTTTCCTTGGCATTTAGAGAATTCAAACAGCTCTTATTATGGCTGCTACTGAGATACTTTCAGGTCATTTCACTCTGTCAGGAACCTTCCTATGCAAAAAAGACTTTCCGACCACAGCCATGGTTTGCTCTTCCCCTGTATACAGTATAGAATACCTGTAGGACTACAACTCCCAGGATGCCAAGAGTGCTGTGTGAATGGCTGGCCTGCCTCCACCTCTGCACCTCACAAAGAGCGAAGCCAATGGGATTGAGGAGCATGAGGGAGACCGGGGCAACTAGATAGATGTACTGGAGGTACTCTGGATATGTGCTCCGATACAAAGCATCAACTAGAAATACAGAGAAGGAGAGAGGCATCATTAATAATCACTAATTTCATCACTGACAATTTGTATAGAATACATTAGTGTTAGTGATTTGTGTGTACCTCACCTATGGGATATCCTAAGGCAAAGTCATTGCTCTGTGTAGCGAAGATGGCGTACAAGCCAGCCTTGCTGTATCTGCAGTCTGGACTGGCCACCATCAGAGTCAGCACACATACCAGCACAAACACAGTCACCTACACACAGTATGGGGGTATCACACTCAGGTTGTGCTTAATTGTTAGGTTATTTATCACATTACTCTCAAACCACCATGATATAAAAAAGAAAGTACATACACATATTGTAAAAGTGTAACCTCACACATTCAGATGCACAGACACCAACCTTGGCAATCAGAACACTCCAGAGAAACGCCCAGATGACGTCTCCAAAGTCCAACAGCACCATGTTTTTAAAGAGCAGAGCTGGAAGAGCAAACTTGGACACAAAGTTCCCCAAACCCTTCGCCTGGCTCTCTGTGATGATATCTGCCCTGTAGTTACAGTAGGAATGGAAGAAATAACCATGAACACACAGAAAAGCCACAGATTTAGTTCATTTACCACTTTCAGAATTTCATCGTAGGGCTGCATCATTAAATATATAGTATAATCGCAATCATGATTGTTTTTGGCTTTCCACAATTAAATGAATGTGACCGACTGTGATATTAATTAGTATATAATTCATGCTCTTCTCATAGAAAACTCTGCTGCATATCAAATCAAGCTCTTCCTAAACTAACAGCCAGCCAGGGGGTGATCGAGATGTTTTGGCTTCACTTTTGGGAAGCTGTCATGCCGATATGCTTAACCTACAGCAGCAGCCTGTGAAAAGCTTTCCTGAATGTTGTGGTTGTAGTCCAGCGTACAAGAGTAATATACTGTACAGTAGACGGACAAAATGAAAATGAACTGAATTCAAGTAAATAAGAACCTTACTGTAATTTGATGCAACGATTTGTTAATTAGCAGGAATGTAGCACAACTTGGAAACAAAGCAGTGCTCCACATATTTAGATGTGAAATAAAAATATCTGGTCCCCAAAATTAATGAATAATCATGATAAGGAATCATAATCTCAATATTGCTCAAATTATTGTGGTTATGATTTTGGCCATAATCACGCAGCCCTATTTCATTGGGTGTCTCTAAAATCCCTGCATACAGCAGAACCTCAACACGCTGACTGCATACCTGTAAAACAGAATGAGACAAAATGGTTATAGGGCAGTAGCGGGTCAACTGAAGCAAGCGTGTAACTGCTGGTGCACAATCCTACCTGCCAGCTATGTAGCCGCACAATATGATACCAAAGCACTCAAGGAGAGCTGGGAAAAGCTTGTCGATGGACATGTGGGGCCCCACAGCAGAGCCTGCCAGGGTACTGTGGGATATGTTCTTTCCGTGGATCAACACGTAGCTGTTGGTAGTCTCCATGGTGATGATGGGATGGGGGTCAGAGCAGTCAGGTGACGGCTGGTGAGTAGACGCACTCTGGGGGTTAAAACAGAAAAATGTAGCCAGTAGTAAGCAGGCAAGACAGAGATATATATAGTCTAATAATAAAAATCTGAGTAACTGAGTACAGTTAAGTTACTGGAGTGAACCTAAAAGAAGACTGAATATTTTGATATCTAAAGCCCCCCCCCTCCAGCCAGTTTTACTTCCTGCTTTTTAGTTAACGTTCTTTCTCAAGCTGAGAATGCAGGTCTGGTTAATACCGAGACATAATTAATCACCATGGCAACCATACTGCATATTTTTTCTACCCAGTTTAAATGAATTTAGTGTTTATCAGATCACAAATGAGACCAGAATTATCTCAACACAAGGACTCTCTCTCTCTCTCTCTCTCTCTCTCTCTCTCTCTCTCTCTCTCTCTCCCTTTCCCTTTCTTTCTTTTCTTCACCGTCTCCTCCTGGTGAGGCGGTCGTCTGGTTGCTGCTCCACCGAGTACGCCGGCCACAGCGTACTGGAGGACGGATAGACATGTTGCAGAGGTTGTTGCTGTTGGGACGTTTTGGAGGCTCACCGTCCACCAGCACCGGTCCTTCTCATCTCAGCTCCAGCACCAACACCGCACTGGGCTGCACTGTGATTCGTTTATTTCTCAGACAGGACTACTCTCTTGTTTTCTGTAGGGCTGAAAGCTGTGCTCCCTGTCATTCAGACCTGTTAGTGGCCTGTTGGCTGCTTTCTGTTACTTTATCTCCAGCAGGAGGAGAAGGTAAAGAAGAGGCCAAGTGAGAGAGACAGTCAGAGTGTTGTGTGTTGTGTCAGCTGGTGGGATTTCATGTAATTCACTGAGTTGCCTGCATCTGTTCAACACAGACAAATGCCATAGTGAAAATAAACAACAAACTAAAATAAGGTGGAGAAAACTAAAAA
The DNA here is from genome assembly GCA_947000775.1 of Pterois miles. Classification (NCBI taxonomy): domain Eukaryota; kingdom Metazoa; phylum Chordata; class Actinopteri; order Perciformes; family Scorpaenidae; genus Pterois; species Pterois miles. Next base: position 2,797,860 of record CAMQGK010000242.1, on the reverse strand, counting down.
TAAAATGAAACCCTCAGTTAGCTGATGCAACAAGTCTAAAAAGCTAACGTACAAGAAAGACAAACTGACGGATAAACTCAGACGCCAACGAGCATGAGTGAACCTGCAGCTTAGAGGATGACCTTTGACCTGCACCTTCTACTATAGTCATCTGTCATATTCAGTTTACCAACAGTCTTCCTCTTTATTAACTTTGAGCACTACATTAATAGCCGTATTATATAGCCTTATATAGCTTTATTTTTCAAAGAAGGCCAACTGTGTGGCTAATCAACTTAGTAAGGATATGAGTAGCAGTCTCCCAGGGTGCCCAGATCCCCTACCTAGTGCCGCCCCTGTTCTCATTTAGCTAACGGTATACTGTTCGCTCATGTCGAGTCAACACGCCTCACTCAGTGACAGTAGATTTCTGCTATCTAACGACACTCTAGCGAAGCTAACTAATTAATGTTATGTCACGTTAAACAGCCTAACTGCTTTTCATGACAGTACCAGCGTCACTGCCAGGTGACCGTTAGCGCTAGCTAGCTAGGTTCATGCTAAAAACATCAGGGGCTATAACGTTACAACGGAGGGCGCGGCAAGCTTTACCTTCAACATCTGGCCTTAATATATCAGAAACGACTTGTTTAGGAATGTAGTGCTTACCTCTGTCACTCAGAAGACCATCTCTACTCTACATTTCTACGACTTTCATCTGCCGTGATGTTTGAACGACCCCGTTTTCTTGACGTTTGGGGGTCTGCTCCTGAGTCTGACAGCTGCCGAGAGTGGCAACGCCCTACAAGAACGACTGACACACGATTCGACCAATCATCGATGAGATTGACTTCAAACTCCAACTGTGATTGGTTAAAAGCGTATGGTGTAATGCTGCATTCACGTGATGCGGGAAATGATCAAGTCTTGGACCTCAGTGCTCATTATGTGTTTTAGAGCAGCATATCAGCTGCAGAACTAAAGCAATATCAAATGAACTCTTAACAAAGGCCAAGTGATCGGGATTTTGTCATTCATCGGTTAAATACTGTCATAATATTCCTTCAATGAAGAGGCAACAGTGCCTCAAAAAAGGAAAGGTGAAGAGGGTTTTAATACTCTATTTATCTGCACTATAATAACATTATAACATTGTAAATTGCCTGTCATGTCCTTGTACCTTCCCCTTTTTTCAGCTGTGTGAGGGTGTTATTATCCTCTACATTAAGATTTTGGTGAGTTGAACCTATGCAGGGAAACCCTTGGATTTCAAATCCAACATCTTAAGATGGGACAAAGAGACCTGCTAGGATGGGGGAAAGACGGGAAAGAGGGATGGGCTAGAAGAAGAGTTTACCAATAAAACTGTTATATTTCAATATTGTCCTTTCACTTATTTTCAACCTTTCTTCACTAAACTTATTGCTTTTTCCTAGAGAAATAACACATTGACAGTTAAACTGTTGCTTCTCAGATTTTATTGTCTGCAAAACTATAAAGCATTGCAGTTTGTTATACATTGGATTTATATATACCTGACAGTTTGGTCAGAAACGTGCACACCATTAGCCTGCTGGGGGTCATGTTGTAGGGCTCTGGCAGTGCTCCTCCTGTTCCTCCTGGCACAAAGGAGCAGATACTGCTCCTTCTGCTCCGTATTTATTCCTGGACCAAATGTATATAATTACATATAATTATATAATTACATATATATGCTATGCATATACAATACCCTCCCACCTGCTGCACTTTACTTATTACTGTTTTACTTACTTATTTTATTGCCAATTTCCTTTATTGCACCTTCTTTTCCTTCATTGCACCTTTTCTCTTTTACTTTTTACCATACTGTATTCATCTGTACTGTTGTTACTGCTGCTATGACACCCGAATTTCCCTCCGGGGATTAATAAAGGTTCATCTTATCTTATTTTATCTTATACCGGTCCTGCTGCTGGGTTGATGCCCTTCTACGGCCCTGTCCAGCCCTCCTCATGTAACCGCCAGTCTCCTGGTGTCTCCTCCATGCTCTTGAGACTGTGCTGGGAGACACAGTAAATCTTGTGACCTCATGTATAGATGTGCCATTACATTTGTCTGAACATCATTTTTTGACATGTGTATTTTATTCATAAACAATTCTCACAGCCAGGAATTTGTTGAGGCAGTTTTCTGGAAACACTCATCCCCTTTACTGTCATACTGCAAACATGAGCTTCAGTTTTAGCACTGCAGGGAAAATTTCACCGCCACAGCATAGTTTTTAACGTTTCATTTGCACTAAATTTTCCCACCCATTTTAATAGGCATTGAAGGTGTAGGCTCGGGGTGGCAGATGGACAAAATCTATCACGGTATATGTAATGTCAGTGTTATCTTTATTATGTTATAAAAAAGCTAGATGGGAACTATTGGCTTTGGCCAATATCATAAATTAAACAGCTCACAGTCAAGGTTCATGGACCCTAGGTAATAATGGTATGAAAAAATATTTATATAGCACCTTATAACAAGGCAAGTCATCCTCATGGAGGATTATTTTCTGATGATCTTAAACCGCATCCTCTCCCAATTTAGATCCGGTTCTGGATCCCTGATGGGAGTAACATGAAAAGCTGGCTGAGTGGTTACAAGGGTCACTTCATCTGCTTGTCTGTGATCAAATGGTCGTCCTTATAGTCCAATAAAAGTACATTTCACTGCAGGTAGAGCACATAAAGCATCTTAAAGCATTTTATTTATTGATGTAAATAGGTTTACTTCCATATGATTGTCTTTAAGAAAAAGTTTCTTTGACCAACACATGATAATAACACATCATACAAAAGACCATTCAAGGCCGTGCTGGGTGAAGCAAAAAACAAAACAAAAAACAAAACATAATACTGCACAGTTCTGAAACATAACTTACAATAATACAGTCCTTCAATACCATTTGATTAAATCATACAGATACATACATAGGTCATTCAAAGTGAGGCAACGCAGCTTTTAACAAAACAGCAAAATAAGAATCACTTCTAATGTAAACCAATGCTGCTGTGAGACCACACCATGTCCTTTAAAACATCTCAATCATAAACATGAAATGCATGCTCACATTTAACAATCAATGGAAAAGTACCGTTCAGTGGTTCCAACAGAAACACACAGATGTAAATATACATACTGTTTTAGGCACATGTGGCTTTGGCAAATTAAACACCCGCGTTTCCCCTGATGTTGGTTATGCACCGGTGGCAAGAGGTTGTGGCCATTCTTAGTTTGGTTCCATGTCTGTCTATGAACTGATGTTGTAATTAAGACATTTAACTATACTAAATATTGCAGATGTGGCAAAAGAGCAGCTGTATTGCTTCTGTTTTTACACCAGCAGAGGTGATCCAATCCAGCTGAACAAATATACATAATTTAAGGCACAGAAGGCTAATTCCCTTAACTCTTGTAAGCAGCCTGAAGATACAATCCTGAATAGAAGAAAGGCACCAGGAAAACACTGGAACAAAACGGAGATAGACAGCTCAATGTTAACACACTTGAGCAAGCTGATTGGTTGCATCATAAGCCCTGCACTGTAACCCTGGGACTCCAATGTTGACAATAATATTGCAATAACATGTTCATTAAGCTTTACCTGTAAAGTCACACAATGCTACATGCCAAATGCTGGTATATTTATCAAGTAAGATTTTGTATTCTTGTATAAAAGTGTAGCTGGTTGGTCAAATATAATATCTAGCAAGCAATCTACCAACTGCAGTAAGCAAAGGATGAAACCGTTAATGGAATAAAGTCAATGTGGATCAAGGTTCATGAAGATACTGTTGTTCATAAGTGATCTGTCTCATGGCAACAAAAAAAAAAAGCGTCCAGCCACGGCATGGCTGGAAAACACATTTTTTCCAAGTGCCTAAGTATTTTTTTCTTTTTATCTGAACACAGTGTACCGGAGTATGAGGAGGTTTTTGCTCTTTGAACGCTGCCATTCTGCAGCTACAGAGGCACATAATGGAAACTCCACATTGCGAGTCTGTCCTTTTACTTGGTCGACCGTACTTCAGGTCCGTTTTACATGGTACGGTCCACAGATGAAACCACATGCTGCAGGTAAAAGCACAATGAGCGCGACAGAGACAGGTATGGAAAGAGAGGAAGTAGCTCCAGGGGTTGTGCTTGCTGCCACACTTCTTCACCTGGGTATAGGAGGAAGAGGGGGAGCTCCTCTCTCCTTTTTACCAGAACCTGGAAAGAAGCAAAGACACACAGGAGTTGGTATTTCTGCAGCCTCCCAAAGGAGATTTAATTTTCTTCCACCAGGTGGCACTGTGTCACAGACCAGCTGGTCTGTAGCTTTTTCTTTAGCTCAGAGGGTACTATTCCATCTGATCGTCTGTATTAAAAGGAACAGTGTGTAGTATTTAGGGGATCTACCTATTGACAGACTATAAAAAAAAAGGAAATAAATAAATATACAAAAATACACTGTCACTTCCTGAGAGCGTCCTGGTTTGAGATGCATAACCATAGCAACCTGTGCCAACAGGTTTGGTTTGGTGACCAAAATGACAGTTTGTGTGATTCACAAAGTCTGAACTATGTTCTGTGTGTTTACGCCGCTGTAGCATCCAGTGTTTGTAATATTTCACTGGAAATAGTATAAACTTCACATACCATTAGTGTAAGAGACATATCTTAACAGTCATGGAAGAATATAAGAAGAATATACTTGGAAGAATGTAAAATGTTTTTTTTCACAATAAGAAACTGCATATTTGTTTTGTTATTGATTTGTAGAAGTAGCACTCCTGTAGACATCTAAATGACCAAAGAGTCACATTTCACTGAGTCGATAACAGAAAAACGTCTCTGGAGCACCACAGGTTTTGACCTGGTTCATTCAGTAAACAGTTAAAAGTTACCTTGGAGACACGTTCAGTTTGAGTCAGGCTCATTGCTTCTTCTTGTGGGCAAACACAGTGTCAACGTTTGGTCAGAAAACGCTACAGTGGGTTTCATAGACACTAAAAAGTCTCACATACGGTATTAGCGTACTGGATAGCCTGTTGGTATGAAATTCTCAGACAACGATTGACTCTAAAGGGCCATTTACGTTTTCACGTCGGCCACCATAGTTCTCCGCTTGAGGCCGCTAAATCCTACACACTAATTTTAACTAATTTAAACCTGCATGTCAAGATCACACAATGATCAAACTGTGTAACTTCAGGTGTAAAGATTTTCACATTTAAACAAAAAAATAAGTGATTTCATGGTGAATTCTACTGATCGAGAAAATTCAGTGGTTGTTGAGTGTGTGAGTGAGTGTGTGTAGGTGTGCGTGTGTGTGTGTATGTGTGAAGTGTGTGAGGTGTGTGTGTGTGTGTGTGTGTGTGAAGTGAGTGAGGTGTGTGTGTGTGTGTGTGTGTGTGTGTGTGAGGTGTGTGTGTGAGGTGTGTGTGTGAGTGTGTGTGTGTGTGTGTGTGTGTGTGTGTGTGTGTGTGTGTGTGTGTGTGTGTGTGGTGTGTGTGAGGTGTGTGTGGGTGTGTGTGAGGTGTGAGTGTGTGTGTGAGGTGTGTGTGTGTGAGTGAGGTGTGTGTGGGTGTGTGTGAGGTGTGTGAGGTGTGTGAGGTGTGAGTGAGGTGTGTGTGAGGTGAGTGAGGTGTGTGTGAGGTGAGTGAGGTGTGTGTGAGGTGAGTGAGGTGTGTGTGAGGTGAGTGAGGTGTGTGTGAGGTGAGTGAGGTGTGTGTGAGGTGAGTGAGGTGTGTGTGTTTTGGACTGACCTTTGCCATCTGTCTTGGCAATCTTGCTGGGGTAGGTCTTCTGGAAGGGCACGTAGGGCTCAGGTGGAGGAAAGTCCGACACTGGATGGAAGGTGAACCGACACTCCAGCTCATCTGTTAATAAAGAGAAATGGAGGTCAGTGGTTCCATCTGTAAAGACTGATAAGGAATATAAATAAAGGTCAATAGGTTCCTATACAACCTGAGGAGAGCTCAGTACTAAAAGGTAAATTAAGTTCAGAAACTTTCATGACAACCTAAAATAGTTATTTTTGAGCTAATTTGATATCAGCTCCAAATGTATAAACCTGAGAAGCGTTACCTCCTTCCTTTCCTGTGTCGCTGAAGGATAATAAATTATAAACCTTCAAGTAATTTCAAGATTAAAACAAATGTGTGAAATAATGTATCAAGCTTTTGTTGGGAGTGACAATGATGGACAGGAGTAGGAATGAGTATATCAGGAACAGCTTAGGTTAGACGCTTAAACACAATAAACACAAGACAGGCGAGATGGAGATGGTTTGGATATGTAAAGGACAAATGCTGCGTATACTGGGAGGAGGATGATGATGATGGAGCTGCCAAGCAACAGGCAAAGACGAAGATGCAGAAGACAGAAAGAGCTAGAAACAGACGATCCGATGTGGTGACCCCGAACAGGAGCAGCCAAAAGACGAATTCATCAAGCTATATTTTACTGCAAATATATTTTATAAACTTCATTCTGTTCCAACATGTACTACTGAATATACAGATTTCAGTCAGTAATTTTTAAAGATCTGATATCCAGAACTACAGAGTATTTATGTCTAAAATCTGTTTAAAAGCATGACATATAACACAGAATATTGTGGCTTCAGGTCAGGAAATGAACAAATGATTAAAACAGTTTTTTTTTTTTTTAGAGCAGGACATTTAAGACCCCTTGTCACTTCCTTTGTCCACTGACTTCAGCTCAAACGTACTGGCTTGGTTCAGTGAGATAAAAAAAAACAGAAACGGGAGGTCAGAGAGTTTCTCTGCCATAGCTGAACACATTGGAAGTCATGTGGTAAAAACAACATTGAGGGCGACAGATTTCTCTGGTGAAGACTGGGAGAGTGGGACAGTCTTTGAGGAGGACAGTCAGCCCTCTGCAGGCTAGAGACCAGGCCCACTCGGTTTTCAGAAGGGTCACACATTAAAAACAGGGTCAGACATTAAAAACAGTCAAGTGTCAAGTGGCTGGACATTTATATTTCCTATCTGATCTGCAAACTTAAAATTAAATGTGAAACCAGCACACCATTTTAATCTCAGCAGATGTTTCAATTCAGTTTGACTCCTCTGAATTTCCTCTGCATAAACAGCCTGCATTAAAACATTTTAACAAATGAGTATTTCTGTGCTTAATAAGACATAACTAAGGAATGGGCTAATTAGCCTACTAATAAAATATGATGAGCTACATATAATCAAACAAATGCCTATAAACTTGGTGCTATATTAGCAGGTAATTTAAATAAAAACAAAATGATACCTCTTTTAACAGTGTGAATCAGCATGAATAACGTGAGTGACAATATTGATGGATGGGAATAAACTCTCTTATTGTTAGAAATGTTTTTACAATATTTTTTTTCATATTAATGAATGATCAAAGGGCCAATTTTGGATTTTTAAAGGGCCGGATTTGGCGCATGGGCAGCCAGCTGAATAGGACTGGCTTAGAGTTTATTATCTGCCTGCAAAGTTACCACTGGCACACATGAATTTACATATTAGACCCGTTTTTCTAAATTATAGGGTTTTTATGAATAAAAACTACTTTTGCTCCATTCTCCTCATTGTCTCCTTTATGCTCTCCTACAGCAGGCACTATTTATTTTACAATATTTTAAAACAGGACATTGTGTCCTCCCCATTCCCATGCAAATTAATGTATAATACTCCTTTAAACCATACTAGCACCTTGAGGGATTTACTCACCCTGAATCTGGTTGTGGTGGGAGTTTTGGAAGCCATTACCCATGGGTGCTGGAGGAGGAGGGGGCCCTCCGATACCCGGCCTGTCCGGAGGGAGGGGAGGTCTACCGCCAGGTCCCCCACGAGAGGGCTCCGGGCCTGGCCGTCCAATAGGAGAAGGAGCTGGTGATGACCTCACACTGCCCCCACCCATGCTCCGACCTGAGGGAGGAGGGGGAGGAAGAGGCCCTTCGGGAGAAGAAACAGAAATAGAAATGTTAGTAATATGTTACATGAGTCACACGGTGTCTTTCTCATCTTTTTCTTCTGGTTTGTATGCAGCAGTGACCCACTGTTCAATTAATCAATCAAGGTTGTTCACCTGTGCGTGTGGAGGACTGGTTCCTTCCAAGAGATGGAGGTCTCTCGTTGGGTGGAGGAGGGAGAGGTCCTGTCCGACCATGTGGTGGAGCTGGACCATGGCTGACAAGGAGACACAAAATTTCATACTATATAATATTTGTGGTAAAAAAAAAGAAGAAATCAACAGAGTACAAGCAGTTAACATCTTCTACTCCACCCCACTTTACCATAGACCAGTTTTTGTTTTTGTAGGGGGTCCAGGGGGTCTTTAGGGGCAGATAGGAGGTCAACAGTAGATGTCACATAGAAGTCTTGAACATCATTTGAAAGCTGGAAGCTGAAGATTAATTTGTGATGCAGCTCAGCTCTGTGTGGCAAGTTCATCTCGTCATAGATTCAAATGTTGAAAGTTTAGATTGTATAAGGGCTAAGACCATTATGATGGACGTATATGAGGACCATTCCTGTGCTATATATTATAGCTCATAAGTTGTTGCAGCAATGTTTGGGTTGATAATATTTTGTTTTACCTACTTGAGAATTAATAAAAATGATCAAAAATAGCACATTAAGACACCAAGACCTTGAGAAACACCATAGAAAAAGCCATGCTGTGATTTGGAATCAAAAACATTTGACATTTGGAGATTTCTACAAAAATGCATTTTTTTGGCTGGCGAGTACTACCGTTTGTGAAAGAAAGTGTACAGAAACCCCCTTATAGTCAGTCTACCTAGGAAAACCATCCATCCTTCCATCCACGAGTCTCAGCTTTCCAAATACTTTACTGTATGTGATCCCAAGACTACTGAAGGACCCCAGTATGCAGAAACCATTAAAAAAAAAAACCTGCATGGTTTTTGCCCCAAACTGCATGTGATTATCATAAAGTGGTGGGCATGTCTGTGAAGGGCAGACTCCTGGGTACCCATGAAACCCATTTAGCCTGAATTCAAAGTGTTATTTAGCCTCCTTCCCAACAAGCTACCAATGGCACCAATGGATTCGTTCCACTGTAACTCTAAAAAGACAGTAAAGTTGGGCAAAGATGCCGCAAAGGAGGTAAAACAGATCTCACTACAGAAAGTGGCATTCATTGTACCTTTGCTTCTGAAACGTCATTACAGCTTTGACCAACAAACTGTGAAAATGAATATATAGTGAGTGAAATCTGAGGCGGGACATGATCACCTGCCTCTGCTCTACAATGGATGGTTCCCACGTGTTAACGCACATAAGTGTGTAAATGTTAAGCCAGACGGAGCTAAAAAAGCAACTTGATTTGACCTAACATCTTTAGATTTTAAAAAGAGGGAGGCTACAAAAAGTTTGCCTGATGTGTGCACTGCAGCATCACAGAACAGCTATTGAAAATATGCAAAATTAATAGATTTGGTTATCAAGAACATTGAGTATCTGATGCTATGTACATGCCTGGCTTCAATGCAACTCATCCATTAACATGAGGGCTGTCAAAGTTAACGTGATAATAACGCATTAACACAAATTCATTTTAACACCACTAATTTCTGTAACACATTAACACAATCAATGTTTCAGAAGTTGTAACGGCTCCGTTTTAAAGCTAGACTGATGATACTGGTATGTTATGAAACTAGAAAACCTGATGAATCCATCGGTACCAACCATGTCATAGTAGCATGTCTCGAAGGAGGCTAACTGACGCTAACACTCCTACTGGACAATATCTGTCATTGTTAATCGATTTCCAATTATATCTACATACATTTACATAAAGCAGCATATTTGTCCACTCCCATATTGATAAGAGGATTAAATACTTGACATATATCCCTTTAAGGTGCATTTTGAACTGATAAAAAAATGTGATTGATTTGTGATTGATCGTGATTAATTATGGACAATCAATCCTAATTAACATCTAACAAATATGCATTAATACCAGAAATAGTACCTGTTGAGTGACAGGTTCCTCTGGGGCAGACGAGGGGTGCTGTGGTCGTCTCCTCCAGCCGGGGAGGGTGGGAGAGGAGGGGGGCCCGGTCGGCCCGGCGGGAGAGGGGGCGCACCCCCACCAACTGAGGAACGAGAGGCAGAGGAGGAGGAGAGAGAAGACGAAGGCTTGGAGTTGACAGAGGGAGGAGGAGGGGGAACATCACGGGGCATCGATGGCCGATGGCCTCCTACAGGAGCGGGTGGTGGAGGGGGTCGGTCATCAGGAAGTGGTGGCCTTCCTCCAGGAGCAGGTGGTAAGGAAGGTCGGCTGCTGTTTGGGGGCGGAGGAGGTGCAGAGAATCCTGGTCTTGCCCCAGCTGAGGAGCCTCCTGGTGGGGGAGGGAGAGGTCCATGTCTCCCTGGTGGAACACTAGGAGGTGGAGGTCCGGAGGCTGGGCTGGGCCTGGGTCCTGCTGGGAGTGACGGTGGAGGTGGGCCACCACGAGATTGGAAGCTCTGGTTTGGTCGAGGTGTGTTGGGTACCGGAGGAGGGGGGCCTCCTGGAGTGTCTTGTCTGGATGAGAGATTTGGCCGGCCCTTGGGAAGATCAGGGACGTTGCTACGGACACCAATGGGGGCTCCTGGGAGTTTAGGTGGGCCAGTGGAGCCTCCACCCCCACCGAAGGGAGTGGGCCCACAAGAGCGGCCTCCTGGGGGGAGCACGGGTCCTCGGCTGGGTCCTGAGTCTGAAGGACAGAAAACAGCAATAATGAAATGTTACTAGATGCTTTCTGTCTTCTTCATTATCATTTTTATCCATCTCCATCTATTCCTGTTTATCCTAGAAGGTGACAGGAGCCGACCCCAGCAACCACTGAGCGAGAGGCGGGAACACGTTTAGGAAACCGCCAGTCAATCACAGAATCGATGGCCCCACTCCACACTCACAAACTCACAGACTTTGAGTCCAGGAGGGTTTAGGGTTGTCCCGCTGTCGGAGTCACCAGTTAAACGAACCTGCAACTTTCATTTATAAAATAAATTCATTTACCATTTTTACCACTGTTTGCTGTAGACCTCAGTTTTGGCATCCCTCCTGCAAACAGGCCTCCTAAACCAGAAGGAGCCCCGCCACCAAAACCTCCTCCGCCACCGCCTCCTCCACCTCCTCCCCCGCTGCCTCCTCCTCCTCCACCTCCTCCTCCTCCTCCTCCTCCTTTTGGTTCTAGGAGGTTAAACAAAAAATAAATATTAAATGAACTGTTCATTTACAGGATACATTTTCTTCATATAATACACCCTGTTTTACTGCACATTTGTATAAAGATGTGACTAATCCTTTAACCATCTCTGCATCAGTTTATTTCCCCTGCTAATTATTATTGATTATTTTTTGGACAGTGTGGTGTTTGTGACTCTAGTTGTACTGTGGCGTAGTGACATCTTGTTTTTAGGGCTGTCAAACTTAACGCAATAATAATGTGATAATTTCTTTAATGCAATGACAGCAATTTGTGATTTTTTTGGTTGCAGCTGACTTTAAAGCTAGACAGAAGATAGTGGCATCTCATGAAACTAGAAAACCTAAGGAGTCCAGCGGTACCAACCATGTCATACTAGCTTGTAATAAATAATGCTTCAAACTTGCGCTACATTTTGGTGGGGACCGTGTTGGGATCTGAGCATATTTTTTCTGCTAAATGCAGTACCTGTGAGGGTTTCTGGACAATACTGGCAATTGCTTTGTGTTGTTTATTGATTTCCAATCATAAATATATACATACATTTGCATAAACCAAGCATATTTGCCCACTCCATGTTGATAAGAGTAAAACTGGTAAGAAAATGTTAATTAAGTGATTAATTTGTGATTAATCACTATTACCTATGGACAAACATGATTAATTGCGATTAAATATTTGAATTGATTGACAGCGCTAGTTGCCTTATTTCCCCTGTTTTTTTTTTTTTGTTTTGTTTTCCCAAGTTAGTGGGACCAACCTGGCTATAAACTACCTTTCCTCTCTGTGGGGACAGCAAGGTAAAGATAAAGTAAAGGCAGACATAGTGATGCTGTTAAAGCGGTCCTGACTTACTGTCCAGTACGGGTTGACTGCGGTCATTGGTAACAGTTTTCTTTAATTTGGAGCCTTTGCAGATGTCGGAAAGCAGAGCGTTCCTTCCAGACTGCTCCGAACGATTTAAGGCTGGCTTCTCTGTGTTGGCCTGAAACACACATTAACACATACAGGGTCACTGAAACAGAGTAAAGCTGCAGAAAACTACCGACTTCTTTGAGTGTTAAATCAACAGGAGATGATGTGTTCAGATATGATTTATCCACAAGATGTCTCTGCTGAGCAAGGTCAGGAGGACAGCAGATCTCTGGGCACTGAGACAAGAGACAGAACGACTTACAGAAGAAAAGGTGGGAGGAGGGGGAGGTCCTGGAGGTGGTGGGGGAGGAGGAGGGGCTGGCATCTTCCTCTCTCCAATTTACTCTGTCTGCACTGGACGCTGCACCCTGGAGGACACACACACGCACACGCACACACACACACACACACACACAAAGTCTGAGTAAAGGAAATTCAGAGATTTATCTCTAAACACATTAGAAATGTTGGACAACAGTTCCTGAAAATCTGAAAATGCTGTGAACATTGTAATACTGGATTGCTGAGTTACACCGTTGAAGAGTTTTCCTCCAGTTTAGTGTTCAGGACATTTTAGGCGGGCTGACAGCAACACTGAGCCTCCTTAACACGACTATATAACAACTACAGAGCATTAGCATCAGTGTTCTCCTGCTCCATCATGACGTACTGCAACTTACAGTTTCTAGCTAGTTACACCTTCATCAACACCACCCTTCAAATACATCTTCCCTGGATGCCAGAACGTGCAGCTCGGTCTTTAACATCACTCTACCTGTCTCCAAAAGAGCAGCCCGGGGAAATGTAAAGCTAGCTCAGTCGGTAGAGCACGACTCTCATAATGCTAGGATTGTGGATGGGAGCCCCATGTCGGGTGTCTTTATTTGTATGTCTGTTTTTGTATTGTATTGTATTTCTATGATTGTAATCCATCCCGTGTCCTATGTATATTTATTCTTGTCTGGCAACTTCGCCCTGGGTTTTTCCAAGCTGACCAGTTGTGGCGCACGGCCTTGGAGAAATGCGCCCGGTGAGGGCTAGCCAGCGCCGGGGAGAGGTCCCGCTTTGGGCTGCATTCCCTAACAATTTGACACCGAGAGGACTGGACCCTGGTGCGACAGGGGCTGTGACCAGCCTCACACCGTCCACAGGCAGAAGGACTCAGGCGCCCCAGTGACACCGGACAAGTGGTCTTCTGTACACTACATTTCCCCAATCCGTCCGTTGGACGGGGGTTTCGCCGCTAGGCTCTTCCCTCTTCACTCGCCGCTACTGAGGGAATCCTGACAGGCTACACCTTGTGGCCATGGTTTTATCGCCTTCAATGGACACACCCCCAGCGTCTCAGAGCAAAGAATACGGCTTATTTTTACATAATATTAAAAGCTAATTTTATGTACTTGGCAATTTTTTTAATCATTCAAATTTTTTGGCTGGGTGATTAGTAACACATTTTCTGTGGTGTCACAAATCCAGAAGGCCTTACACAGACTCCTTGAGACATTTCCAGGGAGTCCCCATAAACCAAACGCTTACCTTTATCTTTCCACCTACAGGACAGACATACAGCAAACTAGTTCACAGATGGACAACACTCAAGCCGAACCCAGGTAGTGGTTCTCATGCTGTTTGGTGTGCAACTCATATTTAGTCAATAGCACTGATGATGAGTGATTAAGTGCTTAAATGCTGGGAAAACCCTCAACTTCGCTCTGTGAATACATTTTGTCCACAGGAAGCAGTGGCCACTAGTTAATTTCACTTCCTTAAAGCGGCAGTGTTTAGAAATGGAGCAAATATGATCTAAAAAAGTTACAAAACAGCCTCCGTGTCCTCCGGTGCTCCTAATGGCATCTCCAGGATTTCACAGACCAGAGGACAACAACCAATCAGAGCAGATCTGGAGTCTGGTGTCTCTGAGCAGCTATCAGTCAATTCTGATCAAACTAGGCAGCGCTGATCAAATACGAATCAATATTCTGTTACTGTAATGACTATTTCTCTCCTCATGTTCTCAGAAACATCTTGTAGTTACTGTTTACCTGTAAAATGAGAAGGTTTGTGACCCAGCAGCCATGTTGAGATCACCAAGCACCACCCACCAGCTGGAGCACCCCAACCAACAGGAACGCTGTCTCTCTCTGAAATGACCCGTGATTGGTCGAAGTCTCGTACTGAAGCATTAAATGTGTCTTGGTGACACGTTTGACAATTGGTTTATTGAATATAGATTTATATGTTTTTATTATATATTTTTATTTTTTTATTTTGTGGGGGTTTTGTTTTGCTTGATTGACAGGGATCTCAAACTATTTGTACATGTCCACCGGTTCCGTAGCTTCCACGGTTCCCATTCATTGTCTATATAAGCAGCTGTGCAATGCAATCGAGAGATGTGATGGCCACGTTGATATTAAAAACCTGCAGTTAACGGCCCAAAACATGAATCTAGATCTGCTAAACCCCCTAGGTGACATGAGAAGAGTCAGATATAGCACTTCCCCATCTAAACTGCATGGTCTGACACACACCACAAACCAATACACATGAATTCAGAGTATAATATATTAGTGAAGTATTATAAAAGGGTTTACATTATTTATTCAAACAATCACATGAACGTGATGGAATAGTGATTACTGTAACTGGCAGAGATGCATATATCATAGAAGTGATGCCATGCTTATTGTTAAAGCCAAATTTATTCACATTTATTATAAACCTAACCTGATAAAAAACCTGATTAAAAAACATTTTAATCATAATTCACCGACAGCTACAGGCCTATCGGATCAGTTCTACAACATTCATTTACTTCAAGGAACTTTCATTTTGTGTTGATTTTGGCGGTCCCTGTGGACAAAAGTGGTAGTGTTTCAGAGCACCAGAGTGCCTTTAGAAAACCTCTCATTTTACTGCAGCAGGGTCTACGCCCATGCGGTCCTGGTTCTGGTCCTTCCGTGCTTCCTTTCCCTCAGAAAGGTCAACAGAATGGCCTGGGTCTCCAGCAGCGTGGTGTCTGTGTTGGCTCCCAGCAGGGACCGCCGGAGCAGCAAGGCCGCTCTCAGAGCTGTCGAAGTGAAGCTGGATCTGGGACTGTCCACGGTGGGCTAGTCTCTGCCGGAGGCCCCGCTAGAGTCTGAGCTTCTGGTGAACCTCCGTACAGTAAATCGATTCATCTGATCTCCACGGGGAATCGGACACCGATGACAGGCATTAATAATAACCATAGAAATAGCCAATCCTCTCGCTGATGATCTTTTTTACATCAGTATTAAACTGAGATGGTTTCTTAACCAGTTAAAAGTTCCTTGAATTAACTTTAACCTGTTTGATCTTTGAGGACAAGAACTAACTTTAATCAGGTAGAGTTTAGCTCAGGTAAAATGCCATGAAACAATAAATAGTGTATAACACAATTCACACCAAAATCAGCCCGTTTCCCCTCACACAGCTCGGCCTCTCAGTTCATTTTAAGTTACACACTCCGTCAGACCATCCTCTAGGGGCCTCTTACTTCCTGTATGCTGCTGACAAACAGGAAGTCACCACGCGGCTCCACCGCCGCAGCCATCCGGCTGCCAGGATGATGATACCTCTGCATCTCGGCCACACATCATTTTGACATTCTCCTCCTCCCTCTCACTTTCTGTCTCTCCGCATCCCTCCCTCATACTCACTCACACTGCATTTGTTCATCACCATTCTTTCTCTTCCTTCCTCCTCGTGCTCGCTTTCTTCTCTATTTAAAGCGTCTTGGCATCCCATCAGTCTTCTTTTCTCAGTCTCTGCCACTTTCACCCTGACTCCGTATCATTTAACATCTGCTTGGTTTGTCACCTTTAACGTCTCAGACTGAAAACTGAGACTGAGATCTGAACTCTGCTAGTTTCGACTGCTCACAACATGCTCCATTCACCTCTTCTGCAGTACTCCAAAGTTCATGCCGCACCAAAAAAACTAAGCAGAAGAAACCTTGAATGTCTTAAACCAGGCACAAACCAAGATCTGCTGGCCTCTGTCTCACACCGACGTGAGACGTGAACTCAGGCCTGAACACCTAAATCCAGCCCAGCTCTTCATACTGACGACCGACCTAAAGTAAAATACTAACAATACGTTAACTAAAAACTTAGAAATAATTATCAGCGGTAGTATCAATAGCTATCAATAGTCCAAGCAAAATGATATACATACAATACAGATACATAAAATATCACATGTAAATGTGGTTAGTTCATGTTAGAATATAATGAGCCCACATATTTCTAAACAGTCTGGTTCAACCAACATGAAAATCTGAAGCGATATTAATGGTCCCCAGAGGATGAACTCTGATAACTGATGACTTCTACATCCACGGAGGGCTGGATGGACAGATGGACTTTCTTGACCCAAAATTGGGAAATTATAGTGTTACAGCAGCATGTTATTCAGGAACAGTAAATACATGGTAAATATGCATACAGGCACTAGCGATAAAGATCAATAGAATACACAATATAAGGAATATATTATAATACACAAATGATTAACATTAAAATGATGGGTGTCAAAGTTGATGTGATAATAGCGTGTTCGTGCAAATTCATTTTAATGCCACAAATTTCTTTAACACAGTAAATGAAACTGATTTAGGTTGTAGCAGCTCAGTTTTAAAGCCAGAGTGATGATCCTGGTATCATATGAAACTAGAAAACGTAATTCATAACCATGTCATACTACCTTGTCGTGAATAAACGCTCTAAACTGGCATATGTGGATGTAAATGGGTTCTCTGGGTCCCCACCAGTCTCCCCTTTACAGACATGCCCACTTTCTGATAGTCCCAGTCAGTCTGGATCAAGTCCTAGTCAAGTCAGCACTCTGACACACTGACAGCTGTTGTTGTCTGTTGGGCTGCAGTTTGCCATGTTCTGATTGGAGCAGATTGTTGATGCTAAAGTCAGAACCTGGATCATTGATTGTATTGATTTGCGGTGTGTGTCAGACCATGCAGTTTAGATGGGGCTGATTTTGGTGTGAATTGTGTTATACACTTGATATTGTTCCATGGCATTTTACCTGAGCTAAACTCTACCTGATTAAAGTTAGTTCTTGTCCTCAAAGATCAAACAGGTTAAAGTTAATTCAAGGAACTTTTAACTGGTTAAGAAACCGTCTCAGTTTAATACTGATGTAAAAAAGATCATCAGCGAGAGGATTGGCTATTTCTATGGTTATTATTAATGCCTGTCATCGGTGTCTGATTCCCCGTGGAGATCAGATGAATCGATTTACTGTTTAGGTTCACCAGAAGCTCAGACTCTAGCAGGGCCTCCGGCAGAGACCAGCCCACCGTGGACAGACCCCAGATCCAGCTTCACTTCGACAGCTCTGAGAGCGGCCTTGCTGCTCCGGCGGTCCCTGCTGGGAGCCAACACAGACACCACGCTGCTGGAGACCCAGGCCATTCTGTTGACCTTCCTGAGGGAAAGGAGGCACGGAAGGACCAGAACCAGGACCGCATGGGCGTAGACCCTGCTGCAGTAAAATGAGAGGTTTTCTAAAGGCACTCTGGTGCTCTGAAACACTACCACTTTTGTCCACAGGGACCGCCAAAATCAACACAAAATGAAAGTTCCTTGAAGTAAATGAATGTTGTAGAACTGATCCGATAGGCCTGTAGCTGTAGGTGAATTATGATTAAAATGTTTTTTATCAGGTTAGGTTTATAATAAATGTAAATAAATTTGGCTTTAACAATAAGCATGGCATCACTTCTATGATATATGCATCTCTGCCAGTTACAGTAATCACTGTTCCATCACGTTCATGTGATTGAGTAAATAATGTAAACCCTTTTATAATACTTCACTAATATATTATACTCTGAATTCATGTGTATTGGTTTGTGGTGTGTGTCAGACCATGCAGTTTAGATGGGGAAGTGCTATATCTGACTCTTCTCATGTCACCTAGGGGGTTTAGCAGATCTAGATTCATGTTTTGGGCCGTTAACTGCAGGTTTTTAATATCAACGTGGCCATCACATCTCTCGATTGCATTGCACAGCTGCTTATGCTGCTTACCTGGGAGGGTTTCTGGACTATATCTGGCATTGATTAGTGTTGTTCATTGATTTACAATAATAAATATATACATACATTTACATTAACAAATTGTTGGCATATTTGCCAACTTTCATGTTGATGAGAGTATTAAATACTTGACAAATCTCCCTTTAGGGTTCATTCTGAACAGATAAAGTGTGATTAATTTGCAATCAATCGCTTATTGACAAACTTTAATCATGATTAAATATTTTAATTGACTGACTAATTGACTTGACAGTTTTTTGTTTTTAAATAAAAGTTAAATGAGGTCGTATACCGATGTGCAAATTCAGCATGTGTAAGTTTACTGAACAAAACTGAACAGAGTGTGGATGAAAACTGAGAGTTCTGTTAGATACCGATCAGCCATAACATTATGACCACCTCCCCAATATTGAGTAGGTCAGGCGCATCCCACAGATGCTCGATTCGACTGACACGCAACCGGCCATCCACATGATGTAACAGAAAACATGATTCCTTCCTCCTTTGCTTCGTGGTCCAGTTCTGATGCTCATATAGGAACCAACAACTACAGATGTTTCTATTTGGCCTCGTCCATGACTGAACCCTCTGTGGCGAGTGTGTGTGTGTGTGTGTGTGTGTGTGTGTGTGTGTGTGTGTGTGTGTGTGTGTGTGTGTGTGTGTGTGTGTGTGTGTGTGTGTGTGTGTGTGTGTGTAATGGAAAACCCCTCCTTGGTTTTAGGTGGCTGACGGTTGTCATTTTCATGCTCGGAAATCACAATTTGTAGCGCTGACTAGAAACTGAAAACTGAGTCCATTTATAAGCTGACTGTCTGACTGATACTGAAGCAGCTCTGAGTGGATGCAGAAAGACATCAACTTCCGCCAGAGGAAACAGGCCTGTGTGTTGAAATTTAAAATGCACATCTCTCTCTCTCTCTCTCTCTCTCTCTCTCTCTCTCTCTCTCCGCCTAATATTAGCTAAGCATGGACAATGGCTCCTTTGAAAGACAGAGAGTAGTAGAGGGAGATATGAGGGTGTGGATCCTTTGAAGAGACACCGACACACGCACACACACACACACACACACACACACACACACACACACACACGCACACACACACACACACACACACACACACACACACACACACACACACACACAGAGAGAGAATAACACTAACATATGTTTCAGTTTACAAACGGCCATAAAAATGCTTCTTCATCCTGCCACTGAACCTGCTGTGCTGCTCAACCTCATTAGAGTTGCTGCACACCGACACACTGAATGGATCATCTCAGCAGAGCACAAATGTCTGATTAACGATGAATTCAGAAGTTCAGTACGTTCTCAGATTTTAGTGCTTCAAGCTACTATGAAGAACTTTACGTTTGTGTTTGGTTTGGCGGTCCCAGTGGACAAAAGCGGTCGTCTTTTCAAGCACCAGGGTCCCTTTAGAAAACCTCTCATTTTTACTGCAGCAGGGTCTGACTGCCAGTCTTCTCGCTGACGGTTTTGTTTACTTACGTAGGTCATACAGAGGCATCAGCATAACACTTAAACTGTTTCATAACCAGTTTAAGTCCTTCCTTAATATACATGGCTGGAGTTCATTTATTTCATACTTTGGTGGCTATAACGAGGTTAAGTCCCACCATGGGACCTTATTTCACAAACAATATGAATGGTAAATGAACAGTCAACGGAGAGAGACATATAGATTTTTTATCCCAATTGAATAGCACCACAAATCACGTTTGTCAATTGACTTAATTTCAACAAGTCAAGAAGGTTGCACTAAAACTAAATATGTATAAATGACGTATTCATTTGTGAGAGCCTGAAGTTAGCTGTAGCAGGTTAGTGGTTCATATGGTGGGCAAGTAAATGTTACAGGAGGAATGTGGTGAATCGTCATTGGTTGTGTTG
The DNA here is from genome assembly GCA_947000775.1 of Pterois miles. NCBI lineage: Eukaryota > Metazoa > Chordata > Actinopteri > Perciformes > Scorpaenidae > Pterois > Pterois miles. Next base: position 2,777,728 of record CAMQGK010000242.1, on the reverse strand, counting down.
GTGTTTGTGCTGTGATGTGATGTGCATTTGGCAGCTTGGCCTGTTAGCTTTGGGAACATAAGCGCTACAGTTCACGCCTTGGTCGGTGTGATCTTTGTTGTAGTTTGGTTGCCTCTTTGAGCTGTGCGTCTTGGGAAGACTTGGCAGGCTAGTGAGCCGTTGGATGCTCCTTTTAGGTAGCGCTTATATACGTTCTGTGTGTTTTGGTAGCTGGAGCTCAGGGTAAGTCCAGTCTGCAGGTTTTGGTAGCCGGGATTTAGCATGTCACATTGTCTGAGATTTGTACATTGTTTGACGATCTGTATGTTCACTGCCTGGTCTTGTATCTCCATGTAAGGACCAGCTCTCCAAAGAACATCTTGGTTTTAAATCTAGTATTGTACCGTTGCTCTCTCTTAAATGCTTCTCCAGGTGTCGGAGTTGCAGGGTTGCAGCGTGGAGAACTGCTCAGTATGACATTTATTTTCTCAAATTACTGGGCTATGTAGTTCATTGTATTTTGTAAGAACTGTGGTCTGCCGGCATTCCTGGTGGGAAATTCATGGAGGGCTGGCGACCCCTCCACTCCACTAGGTGTCCAGGAGTCATCTTGCTGGTTCTTCTTTGTGCTGGAGGTCGTCAGGCTGATGAGTCTCACCTGGGCTCAGTGTGGTGGGGATATAAAAGCTCCCTCCCGTCCCACAGAGGCCTCTCTTCCTTGGCTGGTACAGCTGTTTTGGTTTTGTTTGCAGCAGATATTTCCACACACTCACACACGCCTTCATTGCTGATGACTGATTTTCCACATTTGTTTAGTTAGTTATTGTTAGATTGTTAATGCCTTGAGCCAAATGGGTTAATCAGAAAGACGACACACCCAAATGTCGTGTCAGTGTTGTCTCTCTCTGTAGCTCACAAAAAACTTAATGATACCATGAAAAGACTTTCGAGACTTGCAAAAAAACCCAAACTTTTAAATTGACAAACATAACATGTGACTCTTGGTGCAATTCAAACAGGATCAAAAAATGATTAGTGTCTCGTTTCTGACTACTGAATATTTTTTTTTTTCCCAAAATAAGATCCCATGGTGTCCACCAGAGGGGACTCACCTCTCTATAAAGTCAAATATCACAGTCTGATAGCGTCTTAACAACATAGACATTGTCTGTGTGTCTCCAGGTCAAAATATAGGTGTGTTCACACTGGCAACATGATCACTTCATTGCAAAAGCAACAGTCATATACTGACTTCAGCTGCTTCCCTCCCAATACCATCCCTCCACCAGGCTAGAGCACACCTGGGTTTACATTACATTACTTTACATTTAGAGTTATTTAAGACTGTCTGACTTTGAAAGAGAAAAATCACAGGTAAAATAATAAGAGTAAAAGTAAAAAAAACAAAAACAACGAACTATTAAATTATCTTTAGTAAGTAGCTCACTGAAGTACTATCAGAAACGTGGGTTTCACAGGTTGATGGTGGGTGGGAGTGGGTGTATCATTCAGAGGAAACCTCACATCACTTTTAACTCAACTCCTCCCAAGCTCTCAACGATATAATCTTCCAGAAACAACAAGACAAATCAAGTGCACCTTGTGTAATTTAACAATTAACAACATTCAAACAGAATAAATCCAAGGCTGTCTCCTCTGAGATCAACGTGAACGATTCACAGCACTGCAAAGTTCAAAATCTGAGCCGGCTGGACATGAAGTCGGGGAAACTACTCGCTTTGAGTGCAGCACAGGGTAGTAATAAATGTGTCGGCTGTGCAGGAACAGTGCTGAATGGCTAAGCTAACATCCTGTGGTGTGTTCACACACACACACACACACACACACACACACACACACACACACACACACACACACACACACACACACACACACACACACACACACACACACAGCAGCAGCAGATGTGGTTCTATTGCTGTTGTTTTAGACTTAGACTCTGCAGGTTAATTTTACTTCTTGAACATTGTTCAAATAAAGAAATTAAAGCTGAATACATTTTGTGACGGAAACGTTCACAGATGAGCGTCTCCTATAGAGAGACCTTGTGTGTTTGTCTTGTTAACTGGGGGATTTCTTTTTAACAAGGACTCTGTGTGAGTGTGTGTGTGTGTGTGTGTGTGTGTGTGTGTGTGTGTGTGTGTGTGTGTGTGTGTGTGTGTGGAGTGTGTGAGTGTGTGTGTTTCCTCTCTTGATATGTGTGGCGTGTGACCAGATGTGACTGAAGTATGTTTAAAAACAGACAAAGTTTCTGCAGACTAAAGTTTCCTGCTCATGTGTTAAACAGATGCTTCCATATTTCTTTGTTTTTATATGATTATTGTCTACTGACTCACTTTGTGTGCTTCTTCTTGTCAATATTTTTTGTTGTACTCTTCTTCGTGATGTCAGCTTACTTTCCCTTTTGTTGGTTCCTTTTATCATTTTGTGTTATTGTTGTATCTGGACTTTATGCAGACACAAACAATACTGCACAAATTTACTGATGACAAAATGACAGTTTGATTCGGAGCTAAAACTGTTCATTACATTATTTTCTACAGTTCAGTCAGCTGACCTTGACCTCTGACCTTCCTGTAAAGTGGGACGTTAGTTAGGCACTGCCTCCATCATCTTACCGTAGTCCCATTTAAACAGTCACAAGATGTTTCTGAACAAGGAAACCCTGCCAGGTAGTAGCTCTGAGTAAAGTTAGTCTATCACTCCATACTCATAATCTGACTTCTGTCATGTGGTTTGGCATTTAAAATGACTGATGGCATTTTTGACGTAAGAACAACTTTTTTTAATCGCTCATAAAAACAGCTGCAGATTGATTTTCTGTCAATCAACTAAATGTTTGATCACCTAATAGTTTCGGCTTTACACACAGGAAACAAATTGTCTTGGTTTTAAACAAGTCTGGGCTGAAGTCCTCTGACAAGCTGCAATAAAACATATCGGCAGACTTTTTAACACATTTTCATCATAACATTGCAACGGGGAACATTATCGTGACTTAAAGACACGACTCTGAAATGTCAAAAAAAAAAAAAGACATCAGTACTTACTCAGTCTGTGTCCATAGAAGAATCAGCAGGATGTTGAGAAGACAGTAGAAGAAGCACCTTAGTTCATTCCTCATAAAAATACAAAATGTGAAGAGCAGCCACATACAGCTGAAAACAGAAAAAAACGGAAGATTAGCAGCATCTAAAAGTCTTTTACAGAAACACTGTTCAAGTCGAACTTCTTGATTCCTCTTCCTCTAAACTAACATCGCACATTCAGAGAAGTCACTCATATACAGCATACACACACACTCACACACACACACTTCCTCTTTTCCACTTCCCCACCTGGTGGTGGTGTGTATTTATATGTGTGTGTGTGTGTCTGTGTGTGTTATTACTATTTTCTCTTCAATTAATTATCTTTTGAGGGCCTAAACCTGCACAGAAAGTGATCACACTTTGCACACTTATCAGACGTGGTGAAAAATTTGATATTTTAAGGGGCCATCAAAAATAGCTCGTGAGCGGCATGAAATTTACATAGTGTGAACCGCCGACGAGCGGAAAGGTGTGAGGGCCGTTCGTCGCTGCTTGCAGCTTTAATATTATTTTTTATTTCATTTACAGCACATATTTCTGACACAAATTGGTCTAATTAGTGACACATGCATAAAATCAAACACAGCAACTGGTTCCAAACGTCACTGTTTGTTTTAATGCCTTACTATAAATAATTAGAGAGTAACATGTCATTTTTTAAACTTAAACACACTCATGCATCACTATTGACATGACAAAACCACACAGCCAATGTAGGTGCTCATGCATGACATTCTTCTCTAGTAAACATGTTGTTTGCTTCGTAAGGTGCCGACGTCCACTGGGCCAAACAACAATAAGATCCATGGTCGTCATTGAAATCAGACCACACAGAAGTCTCTCAGAGGTTATGATATATAATTACTATACTACGTCCGATAAATCAGATCATGACTCACGGTTGGCTACACTGCATACGTTCTCTGTAAACCCTGGAGACAAAAAGAAAAGGAGAGCCCATAATGTCCAAAGGATGTGACATCAGAGTAAAAGTGTTTAGTCGTTTGTTTTGTTGTTTAGCAAAAGAAACTAATCAGTTTATCATTCTGACTGTGTGAAAACATGCACGCACTGATGACCACATTGGAGAAGTAAATATAAAGAAGTAGCTGTAAATACTGAAGAAGAGGAGAGACAGGAGGGAGGAAATGAACTAGGATGGATTAGAGGGAAATCACAGACACAAATGGATTTTCACTGATTCCTATTCAAATTTGTCATTTACTTGGAGTTCACCGGGTTTTCTTCAAAACGCGTTCTGAAATATTTCAGACATGAGAAAGCGTCACATGCATGAAGAAAAACAAAGCATAAAAGGAAAGCTGTCCTTGATGTTTTATTGTTAGAAAATGAAGAACAGCCTCCATTTAACTGAAAGTGAATTGATCCCAGCCCCTACAGCTGCTGGACGAAAGGGTTAGCATAGCTCCGCAGCAGCCACTTCCTGTGCTCTCAGTGTCACACTTCCTGCCTCGCAACACAGTCAGCGGCGTCCTGCCAACCCGCCGTCGGCCTCACTTCAGTACTCTCTCTCTCGTCTCCTCTTTCCAGCCAACGACAGCTGCTGCTCAAAGAGACACCTTGGCCTTCTCCCCTCTACTCAGCTGGTTTTCTTTACCAGGCTCCAGGGGAAAATGTGTCTGAGCTGGTACTTCAGTTAACCATAAAAATAACAGCGTTCCCCACAGTGTTCAGGCCATTACAGACAGCGGCTGCATCAAGAAAGAAAGTGCTCACACTGTTAAATCAACGCCGAGCCTCGACACCAAGCAAATGTGCAACAGGAACTTCATGCGACTCCACATGTAAAGCTGCAAGAGCCGTTTGAATCACTGCCAGTACTGGAACTGCTTCTGGTAACAGAACGACACAAACATCCAAAAGTCAAACATACGTCCACATCCCCCACAACAGATTAAAAACTAAACTTTATTTCCCATAGATCTGGGCTGTTTCCAATATCACTTACCATGACTGAGAAAAAGAGAACAAGACAACCCTCCAACCCTTAATTCTGCTGGTTGGACAAATCAACAGAAATTACAATACAATCTGCCCAAACTCATTATGTTCAGTTTTTTTGACTGAACTCAGTCAATCTTGGTGATTGTGGATGTAGAGATGTCGAGTAATTATTGTGACTATTTTCCCTTTTTGCTGAAATGCAGTTTCTTTTCTTGGTACGATGCCCTTACCACATTACCTCATGCTGTTGTTATATTCATGAATCAGCAATTCAGACTGCAGTAAATGAATCAATTAGTCAGCTTTAAAGGAATAGCACAACATTTTGGTAAATCTGCTTCACTCAGTCACTTTCTGGCAGACAGTTTGATGAGAAGATTGATATCACACAACTACACACTTTGGTGTTTGTATGAAAAGAAACAAGAATTTCACATGTGAATTAGTGAGCTTCAGAGGTGCTCGTAGGAGGATTTTTTTTACAATTTGTAACCCGTTTCGCCGTTTCCAGTCATGTGCTAAGCTATGCTAACTGTCTGCTGGCTGGAGCTCGCAGACTGTATATGACGTGGACATAGTGACCGTGACTTCACCCTTTGTTTTGTGGACTACTGATATGAGACCTTGAATTTGGCATTGCGGCCGTCACCATCTTGTTTTCTTGCAATCCTAAGTGACAGAAAAAGGTGGAGCTAAGAACAACCAAACACTGAATAAGACATTTTTAGGGGACCAAAATGTTAAAATTAACTTTGATGAACTCAAAACACACTGTGAAAGGGTTTAAATTATAAGACGAAAAAAGGGACAACACCCAGACCGGATAACGCTGTGATAGAGATCACAAGCTATAACCCTAAAGCCTCCCCCTGCTTTATGGTCTGTTTGACTCTAAGTGGGACCATAATTTACTAAAGGAACATCATGCTGTATTGAAGAAGACTTGAAACTAGTGATTGAGACCATAAACTCATGTTGACAATGATTACTGAGGTAATAAATCAGAGAGAAGTAGGATCATTTTCTCATAGACTTCTATACGCTCAGACTTTGCAACCAGAGGAGTCGCCCCCTGCTGGATATCTGAAAGGTTTAAAGCACTTCCACATCCCGGAGTCGCCCCCTGCTGGATATCTGAAAGGTTTAAAGCACTTCCACATCCCGGAGTCGCCCCCTGCTGGATATCTGAAAGGTTTAAAGCACTTCCACATCCCGGAGTCGCCCCCTGCTGGATATCTGAAAGGTTTAAAGCACTTCCACATCCCGGAGTCGCCCCCTGCTGGATATCTGAAAGGTTTAAAGCACTTCCAGATCCCGGAGTCGCCCCCTGCTGGATATCTGAAAGGTTTAAAGCACTTCCAGATGCCGGAGTCGCTCACTGCTGTAGCTTCATGTTTAACTGATGATGATGAACTGAAGTGTGGAATCGATCTTCTCATGTAAATCTCCACCAGAGAGAGGTAAATTTCCCAGAAATCACAATCAGTCGCATCACAGTTTGTGTTTTCAGGACAACATAAGGACTCGTGCAGAGGTGTAAAGAGGCCAGAAGGCGGCCGTCCAAAATGCTGAGTCATTAGTTACACTGAACCGTTATGTATTGTGTGGCAAGGGCGAAGATATCAAGTATCATTGCATGTCAGGCCTATTCATTTCTACAGAGTTTCTGCCATCTACAGCCTGGTGTCGCAACAGGAGCCGGACTGTGTCTCAATAAGATTTCCTCTTTGTTACTCATTGACATCAGCAGCACCATCAGTCCATGTGTCTCAACAGACTCGCAAGTGTCAAGTGGGTTTTCTTATCTCACCACAAAACCAGCTGGGGTAAGCCTAGTTCACATCACTAACACAGAGCTAAATGGCAAACAGTCCTTAGACTCATTAGCCTAAACAACTACAGAAAGAGACAGAAGACGGGAGAAAAGGTCCCCCATCCTGTCATCATGTCACACAGTCACATGAACATTAGTGCAGCTCGCCTGCAGGCGAGTCAGTCACTTAAGATGCTTTGTGATCACACATCACACCACATATGACTCATATACTGTAGGCCAAGCACAGATGCCACAAAACATCCTTCAAATGCTCTGACTGGGTGAAAACTGACTCTGTTTCATTCAAATGCCAGAGTCTTACACACATTTTACTGTGCTAATATTTGACAATTCCTCTGGCTGAGAATTCATTAGACTATGTTCATAATCGTCATTATACTTGCATTCATATAACAAGGAGATGTTATAATTCAAATGATGGGACAAAACGAAATAAAATGTAGTTTTAGCTTAGCTTTTTCTCACATTACCCAAGAATGCAGCGGTGGTAGAGGGAATGAAAATGATTAACAACCACCTCCACTTAGCTTTTATATCTTTTAGACTGTAACTCTGCTAGTAACAGCACTCTTACAACTCTTCAACACGCTGACCACATACATCACTTGTGTTAAAATTATGGCCGTTAAAGACTTTGACTTCTTGCACTTACACCACACGAGGCGTACGGTCATGAGTGTCTGTGTTGGATGGACAGAGAGATGCCAGGATCACATGCTTCATGCAGGAAACGGAGCTGAGCACGAGGACCGAGCACAGTGTTGCATTATGTTTCTACTACTACCCACATGTGCCGTGCAAAACACGCTATCTGTTCATCGCTGAATGTGCAGTAGGAAATGATGAGACGCTCTTCAGAACATCTCTGAATTTATTTTAAGAGAAGACACAAGCTACGGTTGATTAAACAGCAGAGCAGGGAGACGTGGCGGAGATTCACCAGCCCCTCACTTCCCAACAGCGCTGGGTTCGTCCCACTGAGCTCTTGAGGAATGTCAAGAACTCAGAGCTACATTAAACTAAAACTAGTTCTGTGACTGAGCACCCGGATGAGAACACAACCAGAGGCAACATGAGCATGTAAACAAGGCTCTGCTCTGCTGCGCAACAACCAAAACCTCAACCGGTGTTTTTTATGAAACCCTAACATAAACCGATGACATCCAAGAATTACTGAACAGCATCTGCAGAGAGCTGCTGCTGGGTGACCGCCAGCACAGGAACCAGCGTAGTCTAGAAATATGGACGAACACATGCAGGCCACGAGTCTATACATAGGTTTCTTATTATTGCATCTAATTCCTCTCAAAGAGCTGGATGAGGTGAACTCAAACAGCCCACAGACTTAGAGGGCCATTAACATAGCACTGCTGATTTCAGCCACAGGCTTCGGCAGGGACTTTTTTGTGGCCTGAGGTAAAGTTTAGGTGAATGCACCGTCATGGCTGTGCTGTCAATCAGGCCAAACACACCCCAAAGGAGTTCTGGGCAATATGGCCAAAATCTTCTATCCCAATATAAGTCATTTGATATCTCGTTGACAATATACATCATGACACACTATAGCATGTTGTGTAATTCAATAGTCTATATGAAAAAGCACATGGTAAAGCCTATTTTGTATACTCCTGTGTGAATTAAACACTTGACAAACATACTTCAGTATTTTCAGTAATTTAATAAAGACCTAGCCTATATTGTGATTCAAATAATATAGAAAAACAAATACAATAGACATTTTTATATCAGAGCCTTTTGTATCAAATATATCATCATATTCAACCCGTTCTCACTTCAAAAAACGCTGTTTGGTGTAACGAACCAGGCTTTCAACTAACTCCAATGGAAACCAACCTGCTGTGTCATTCGACGGTAGCTGGTAGTATATGGTAGTATTAATAGAGTGACGGTCCTCTCAGGATGGGCAGGAGGGTCAAACAAACACAAGACCTTCAACCAGGAGCCTGGTGGTCCACAGTGAATGCCAGTAATACAATAAAGAATAATTGTAAAAAAAAAAAAAAAAAAAATATACAGAATAGTACCTTGTCGAAAATATAACTTAACAAAGAGCTGGGGGTGGGTGGAGTCCCTGAGGGTGGAGGCAGCTCTGCTCTGGACTGTGGTGGTAGATGCTCTGCAGAGAGGGCAGTGGAGTCCTGGTGGTCTTCTCAGCAGTCTTCGCCGCTCTCTGCAGGCGTTTGCGGTCCATAGCAGTTATGCTGCCGTACCACACAGTGATGCAGCTGGTCAAGATGCTCTCAGTAATGCAGCTGTAGAAGTCCTGAGGATCTTAGGTGACATGCCAAACGTCCTCAGCCTCCTCATGAAGTGAGCCGCTGTTGAGCTCTCGCTTGTTAAATGTCCTCGTAAGGTCCTCACTGATGTGGACACCCAGGTATTTAAAGCAGCACCCTCTCCACTTAAAGCTCTTGGATGAACAGTGGCTGATGAGGTCTCCTCTCCATCCTCATGTCCACTATCATCTCCTTCATCTTGTCTGTGTTGAGGGTGAGGCTGTTGTCCTCGCACCGTGACACCAGACTGGCCACGTCCCTCCTGTAGGCCGCTTCCTCCCCACCAGTGATGCGTCCTATCACTGCGGTGTCATCTGCAAACTTCAAGATGGTGTTGTCCTTATGGGAGGTGACACAGTTGTGGGTGAACAGAGTGTAGAGGACGGGGCTGAGGACGCATCCCTGTAGGGTGCTAATGTTTGTGATGACACTGGCTGATGTCCAATCCTGACAGACTGGGGCCTGCCAGTCAGAAAGCCCAGGAGCCAGTCACAGAGGATGGGGTGCAGGCCGAGTGTGGACAGTTTGTGGGTGAGTTTGTGGGGATGACCGTGTTAAAAGGGGAGCTGTAATCAATAAAGAGTATCCTGATGTAGGAGTCTTTATTTTCCAGGTGGAAAAAGGAATAATGGAGGACAGCAGCGATGGCATCTGAGGTGGACCTGTTGGGCCGGCAGGCATACTGCAGAAGGTCCAGGGTGTCCGGTATGCTGCTCTGAATGTGGGACATCACCACTCTCTCAAAACATTTCATAATGATTGGTTACACTGCCTAAACCTAACTTCCTGTGAAAACAGAACTTTATTTTGAAAGGACACTACACCCGTAACCAGCGTATATTGACACGCTGTTCCTGGTCTGTCCAAAAGTAACGCTAGAGGGGTACCCTGTGTGTCAGTCTCCGATGCCGAGGGGCAGTAAAAGGCGAGTTGGGAGGGAGAATGTGTTGTTGTGTTGTTTCATATTGTCCAGAAATACCCTAAAACATTCCTATCTTGCTTTCAGATCCTCTTACAATAAGTTCAAAAACTGGCACTAAGACATACATAAGACGAAGTGAAATCAGTTGCTAATTTCTTGTGGAAACAAAAATGAAATGACTGTATTTAAATAGTAGTAGTTGGGGTGGCAGTATCTGCCCCTGGTTCCTGCTGATGAGCAAGTCAAAAGCTCACAGCAGTAAAAACTGCATCTTTCAGTGGTTGTTGGCTGAACGAGGCTCAGTGGGACCTTATGAGGATTTACAGCAGAGCGGCTCCAGTTCACACCAACAACATCTTAAACTTAATCTTAAATGGGTTCATCTTTTTCAAATCGAATCACATTAGCAACCCGTGAAAGTGATCCTGAAGCATAAAGACTAACGAACAGTGACTAACTGTACTGGAACACGTCACACAAATGTCAATATGGTCACACCCTTGAAGGTCAAAATCCTACTGATATGACTGCTAAACACTGTGAATTAACTTGTGTAGATCCATTTCAGCCATCGTGATTACAGCTACTCCAAATGTCTCTTTTTCGAGATAATCCTGCTCTATAAACTCGGGATAAACTGCACAGTAGCTTACTTCAAAAGTCTACTGAGGTATATGAGACATTGTTGGGCAGTTTCTGTTTTTTAGAGCTGTAAATACATTTAGTAAACCTAATAAAAAAATCCCTGTTGATGAGCGAATATGTATGTGCATACAGGTACACACAGACCCCAACTTCATATTCCTATCTACAGTTAAAGCTGTCACAGCATCACTTTCACTATAAGATTATTGTGGCGAATTCATAATGAATAATGATATTATCATGAAATTTAGGCCAACTGAAGATTTGAATTAATTATTTATTCGAAAATTAAATACAAATAAAATAAGTCAATGAATAAATTAAAACTGTTAAATTCATCTTCAGCTTAATATAATTAATATTATAGGGCATTTTGTTTATTTTTTGGCAAATGAATTACACCTAAAATACAAATGCAGGGAGGTGGAGAGAGTCTGTAATTATAACTGTAAATATAAAACAATTTGAGAGATGCTGGATGATTTACACAATATTATGTATATTATTAACATAATATCAATGTTTATTTTTTAAATATTATTGTTATCGTCAATATGCACAAGAAAACTGTCTGTCATATTATGCAATAATTCAATATTATGTTTTATCAACTTCCAGCGTCATGTTGGATTATTATATAATAGGCTGTAACTAATTGTTACTTTCATTGTAGATTACTCTGTCAATTATTTTAGCAATTAATAAATTAGTTGTTTGGGTTATAAAATGTCAGAAAATGGTGAAAAATATTGATCAGTGTTTCTCAAAGCCCAACATGACGTCTGCAGATGTCTCACTTTGTCCACAACTCAAAGATATTCAGTTTACTTTCATAGCGGAGGAAAGAAACCAGAAAATATTAAATATTGGGAATGCACCGACACTGATGGCCGACCAGATATCAGGCCGATACTGACTCAAATAGCTGAGTCATGTATCTGTGACAATGACGCTGATCTAGTCAATTCAATATTTATATACAACCTATATACATAAATTGTTGAAATTTTGACCAATTTGTTGCTACATTAAAAAGGTTTACACTTGAATTGGAGTTATGTGAAGATTTTTTAACCAAGTTACTGGTGAACAATTTATTACTTTAATTAGGAATAACAATAATTAAAATTATAAAAATATGAATTTATGTATTTATTAGTTACATTTTGTATGACAAAGTTAGGAAAGCAAAGTTTAAGTTTTTTAATCAATAATCAAAATAGTTTGTGATTAATTTATTAGTTGACAATGAATCGATTAATCATCGCAGCTTGAATATGACCACACCACAAATAACAGCAAACTGTAATAAAAACACATTTTCTTAATTTAAATATGTGATAAATTTCATCTGATGTAATGCATGCATGTATGGAAAACAGTGCTAAGCTCTCAGTGCTAGGAATGCAGCGATCCAACTCGTTCAGTCCCGATACCGATGGTGATACCCGGCTCTGGGTTTCGGCCGATAGCAGGTTTAATTAATGAGCTGTACGCCTCACTGTGTGGACGTGACTGGGATCATACTTTATGTGTACGACAACATCAGGCCTGCTGTTCTAACTTTGTAAAAACTAATGTGACCAATAAACCGAGAGATATAAATGTATTTAATTGTTATTTGATGTTTAAAATAAAACAAAATCCAATGCAGAAACAAATTGGTCAAAACTTTAAGAGGAATTCAAATAGCAGTATATAGTGTGTAAACATAAAATTAATTTGAATAAATCAGCCTCTTTGTCCTGATCCAGCTATCTGAATCAGTGTTGGCTCGATATTCGCTCCAGTATCGGTACAACCCTCGAATGTTTGCCACACTATGACACATATACAGTATATCTCTATCAGAGAGAGTATTCTTATTTATCCAATCCTTCGCTCACTTATCGTCAACTGCTCATCCGGGTCGGGTCGTGGGCCAACAGCTCCATCAGGGGACCCCAAACTTCCCTTTCTGGGGCCACATTAACCAGCTCTGACTGGGGGATCCCGGGGCGTTCCCAGGCCAGTGTGGGGATATGATCTCTCCACCTGGTCCTGGGTCTTCCCCGGGGCCTCCTCCCAGCTGGTCCTGCCTGGAACGCCTCCCTAGGGGAGGGACCCAGCCCTCATGACCACAGGTGAGAGTAGGAACAAGTTTATCTACTATTCAATCTTATTTCAACCAACAGTATGTTGCATGATTGCATCGACCACACCAGGCACCACAGCATCTAGTCTGCAAACAGAAGAGACTCTTCATAACAAGTCAGTCTGGCTATTTGAACAGCCTCTAACAGTCCAGGCCGGCTCGGTATGCGCTCTGTAAGAAGATGAGTGAGGAGGAAAGCAGTTTCATTATCCTGTTGCCCATCAGATTAGTGTCATGTGTTAACTCGTGAATTCGTCCTTTCACAGTGAGCAGCTCTCTGCAGACTCAGTGTTTATGAAGGTATACGAGCCAAAAGGCATTCTGTCAAACAGGTTACCAGCAAACACTCACACATAACCAGTCCCTTTCCCTTCTCTGTTTCCGACTCAACGCAGGGCCTGGTGAGTGCGGCTGAAGTCTGCAGCATATCTTTGTGAGTGTTTGCAGCCACCAGTGGTCCCTGAAAAGAAATGTGAAAACAGTGTGTTCCCTCAGCTCTTCCTCTGCAGCTCTGCTGGCAAAAACACAACTGAAAACACATGACTAGTGTTCACCATGAATACGTGTGACCAGCTCCAACCCCACAACAGAGCAGGCTGTGAAAACACCAGGACTTTTAAAAGAAAAGCACTAAATAGGACCATCATTTGTGGGCAGAAAGGACCAGCCCTGGCCTGGTGCCAACCGTCCACCAGAACCCTGGACCGGGTTACAAGACGTTTGTAAGCGACTAGAGGCTTCTTCAGACGGCTAACCGAACAGCTGGGCTCGGTTCAGCAGCCATCTCTGCAGGACAACAAGCCCCAGCTGCTTTCTGCATGATGACAACTTCTTTTTGCCTGTAAACCGAACTCGGGTCTCACGGTTTCCGCTTCACTGAAGCTCCTTTCCTCACAAGCACACAAACAATCAAACTTAGCCCGAGCCTGGGCAGCCTGGTGTTTGCTTTACGTACCTCTGTAAGTATGAACTGCTGTGCACGGTTATTAATCTTCATCGACCGTCAGTACGCGGCGGTTGGTGTCGAGCAGCTCTGCAGCCAGTCCTGAAGAGAGCCGAGGACTGAGGCGGGCAGGCAGGCTGAACTGGCCCCATCCAGAGCCGTATGTACGGGGGGTTGAGCTAAGTCTCTCCTCCGGAACACACTGTGAGGAGGAGGAGGAGAAAGGAGGAACCGATGACACCACAAATATTACACAGCTCACTGAAAACAGGTTTTTCTACGGTACAACACACATTTAGTTAAAGGCCCCTTATAATAAAAAGTGATCTTTTCATGTGTTTTTTATTATAAAGCAGGCTAAAGTGTCAGTGAGTTCAGTCCATCAGGAAACACAGACCCTATTCAGACACTGTGCCTTTAAACAAGCCATCAGGATCTCTGTACGTTTGTGATGTCACAAATCTACAATATATAGTTGGTGCCTTCAAACATGGTGGTGTTTACGAGTTGGGTCCATATGAAACCCCCAAGTGGTATTCACAACCTCGTCGGAGCAAAGTTTCTGAAAGCTCCGACTTCACGACGTGTGACGTGTTTCTGGCGTTGGGAGAAATGGTGGAGGCCATGGATGTTCATTTATCAGTGCGCAGTTAATTATTAATTAAGTTAATATTGTACAGTATGTTGTAATTTTAGTCAGTTTTTGTTGGTAATTTTATAATATAAACTCTGAAAAAAAGTTTGGGAATTTGTGTTTGGTGGATTATTTCTCTGTCGTTACAATGCTAATTGTCGTTACAGCGCTAATTGTTGTTACAGTGCTAATTGTCGTTACAGCGCTAATTGTCGTTACAGTGCTAATTGTTGTTACAGTGCTAATTGTCGTTACAGCGCTAATTGTCGTTACTGTGCTAATTGTTGTTACAGCGCTAATTGTCGTTACAGCGCTAATTGTCGTTACTGTGCTAATTGTCGTTACAGCGCTAATTGTCGTTACTGTGCTAATTGTTGTTACAGCGCTAATTGTCGTTACAGTGCTAATTGACATTACAGTGCTAATTGTCGTTACAGTGCTAATTGTCGTTACAGTGCTAATTGTTGTTACAGCGCTAATTGTCGTTACAGTGCTAATTGTCGTTGCAGCGCTAATTGTCGTTACAGTGCTAATTGTCGTTGCAGCGCTAATTGTCGTTACAGTGCTAATTGTTGTTACAGCGCTAATTGTCGTTACAGTGCTAATTGTTGTTACAGCGCTAATTGTCGTTACAGTGCTAATTGTCGTTGCAGCGCTAATTGTTGTTACAGTGCTAATTGTTGTTACAGTGCTAATTGTTGTTACAGTGCTAATTGTCGTTACAGCGCTAATTGTCGTTACAGCGCTAATTGTTGTTACAGTGCTAATTGTTGTTACAGTGCTAATTGTCGTTACAGCGCTAATTGTCGTTACTGTGCTAATTGTCGTTACAGCGCTAATTGTCGTTACTGTGCTAATTGTTGTTACAGCGCTAATTGTCGTTACAGTGCTAATTGACATTACAGTGCTAATTGTCGTTACAGTGCTAATTGTCGTTACAGTGCTAATTGTTGTTACAGCGCTAATTGTCGTTACAGTGCTAATTGTCGTTGCAGCGCTAATTGTCGTTACAGTGCTAATTGTCGTTGCAGCGCTAATTGTCGTTACAGAGCTAATTGTTGTTACAGTGCTAATTGTCGTTACAGTGCTAATTGTCGTTACAGCGCTAATTGTCGTTACAGCGCTAATTGTCGCTGTATTTTGTCATCGTGTCGTGTTGAGCTCAGAACAAGAGTCAACACCAACAGCTGAATACACTGTGCTCATCCCACAAATGCATGATCCTTCACAGTTGGACATCATTGTGAAGGTAAATATACAGGCTTTCAGCCAAATACAATGACAGTTAGCACTGGGAGAAATAATTGACCAGAAAAAGACTTTTTTTTTCCCCCAAGTTTATAATGTATGAAGTGACAGGTGTCAAATTAATTTGTTTGGCTTTAGTTTTATAACAAACATAGACACACCTTAGCTAAATGTTATGTCCTCGTTTTAGAAGCTCGTTACTTAACAATAGATCATAAGATTTTTTTGTTGCTACGCAACAATGTCATCTACTGTTAGGATGGGCAAAACATTTAATCAATTACTTTTTAGATATCATAATAGCATTTCTCCTTGTCAAAACTGTAATCTCAAAAGACAGAATGATAATTAAAGATATCCACAAAAACATTCCTACTAGTAGAAACTGTATCTCTAGATATCTAAGCTACATTTGTGGATATCTATAATTGCATTGTTCCTAGTCATAATTCTAATCGTCATAATAATCTAGTCATAACGCCAGCTGTGTGCAGTGGTTAGCGCTGTCGCCTCACAGCGAGGATCGCAGACCTGAATCCAGCTCGGGGTCCTGGTGTGTGGAGTCTACATGTTGTCCCCGTGGGCCTCCCCATGGTAGCGTGGGTTTTCAGACATGCAGGTTAACTGATGACTCCAAATGCCCATAACATGTATTTATGATTATGGAAAATCTGGAATGGTTTTTCATTTTGGATATCTGAAATTAAAATGACAAATGGTAACCATTAGATTGTAGATATTTGAAGAATATTGGAGTTTCCCAAGTAAGAATTGCAGATATCCAGAATGTTCTGTCTAGATATTAAAAATGCAATTGTGGATCTGAAATCAAAAGCCCAAAACTCATCACTGGCTCAGGTATCTGAAATGTTCATTTTGACTGGGAAGAACTGAATCACATATGTCTACAATACATATCCAGTTCAACTACTAAATGTTAAAATGGCTAAACACAGGCCACCCCTCCACTCCAGATATACTGGTATAATCCAGATTATTCTCGGTCAAAACACATATATGCTGTATTTTGTGTTTGTTTGTCAGTAGGCTATGTTACATTTGGAAAAGTTTCCCTCTGTTGCTGTGCTGAGCTGGCTTCTTCTTGTTCCTCTTCACCCTCTGATGGCATGTTTTGGTTGACTGAACCCTGAGTATGCACGGCTCTGGGTTCTGCTAATGCAGCTGTGCAGGCTGGGTCTCTTATCCGGGGTTTTAGCAGTGATGCAATGTTTCCAGATGTGGAACAACAAAAAAAAGAAAACTTGTATTAGGTTAGCCTATAAGGAACAGCAAATATTTATCCCCTATCTTGGTTTGTTTGATTGTTTTTTACTGTTTAAACCTTTACTATGATTTTACAATTATAATAGAGTTAATTAGCGTATTTTATGCCAGCACTAAACTGGTGCATTTGGAGTGGCACCAAATGGCACACTCAAGGCAAGATTAAAGATGGGATTACATAACCTTCTTTGTCAACTTTAGTATTTTATTTCAGGCAGTAAAGGCTACACAGTAAATGTGTGACAGGGTGTTTATTGTGAGGTTGTCATACCATTAAAATGACATTTATTCAACAGACATTTAAGTCCAAAGTAACTAGTACATTTAACCACAATAGGAACAAGAGCTATCCAAAGTATGTTCCTATTATTTTGTTGTGTAGGTTTCTGAGTAAAAGTGACATTTTTATAGAGTGTAATCATTTTTACCCTCTGCTTATGTTTGTGTAGCTTACATCACTTAGACACAGCCTGACACATTATCCATTTAAGAGAGATGTGTGGCAGTATTACTTTCCTTATTTGTATAAGATCTTAATGAGCTTGTCTGGTTGAATAAGACTTAAGGCAGAGCCTAGCTGCTTAGTGAGTTCAGTGAGGTGGGTGGACAAGCTTGTTTGACGACTCGGTGCTGTGATTCGCTGCCAGATTGCCTCCTCAGATCTGATGGACAGAGACTTCTCATTATCAGCCTCCTACGCTGAATTTGCAAGGACATGATAACGGTGCCTCCCGCTGGATGAACGCAGACATTAAATAAAGCTGCTCCGTTGTGTGGATAGTTCAGGACAGTCAATCTTTTTTTTGCAATCTTTCCATCCACACTAACCCACTTAATTAAAACGATCTTGGGTGGGGATGTTTGATTTTTCACAACACTTACAACACCACCACTCCTATACAGCCTCAAAAATAATCGTACAGCTGAGTCAAGCCCTCTCTGACAGGGCCTGCTGCTGTGTTCAACTGCATTAGTTTACACTTTATATTACAAATTAGATTGGATTTCCCAAAAGAAACCACCTCTGGGCCTGTGCAAAGATAAGATCAGATTTATGCTGACTGTTTTACACAACTGTCTGAAGTACTGGATGGATGACAACTTTGTGCAGCTGCTCTAAGACATGAGGTCCATTTCGTCAAATGGGATAGCTTCAAGGTTTCCTCTGGTCCTCTGGACGGTCTAATCTTAGACATCTAGTAGTAATATTTCATCAGTCCATGTGCTCTGAAACATATCAAACATGTATGTTTCTTCCATCTAAACATTGCTGGGCTTATGTCTGTTGTATCACATCCTGAGCTAGATTCAGGCGTTTATATCATCTGCTGCATTTCCCTTTTCGTCCGTCTCCACATGGTCCAGAACGCTGCTGCGAGGCTGTGGGCCAGGTCCAGCAGGATGACTCACGTCATATCTATTTTGTTTTCTTTATTTTGTCTTCCTGGCTTCACTTTAAGGTTTTGGTTTTAGAGTCAGGCACTGGGGTACATCTCTGACGTGTTCCTTCGTTCTATCACCACCAGGTCACTTCGGTTCTCTAACCGGGGCTTAAGATAAGATAAAATTCCTTTATTAGTCCCACAGTGGAGAAATTTACATG
Organism: Pterois miles; assembly: GCA_947000775.1. Lineage (NCBI taxonomy): Eukaryota > Metazoa > Chordata > Actinopteri > Perciformes > Scorpaenidae > Pterois > Pterois miles. The sequence continues at coordinate 2,759,124 of CAMQGK010000242.1, read as the reverse complement.
AGCTCGACTGAAACCTGAAGGTGTCCATGCTTTGAGTGATGGCTCCGACACTGTGCTCTTCCTCTACACATTAGATCTGTGCTCTCTGCTGGCACTTTTATTTAAAAAGCTAAAGACGTACTCACCCAAACTGTCCTTTGTGTTGTAAATTTATGGTTTCATCTTCTGTTTTGATTGTTTTTTTTTACTGTTTTATGGTTTTGTTTTTAATATTTTTTAAATTGAATTCCTATAAAGCACTTTGTAAATTGTGTTCTATGAAAGGTGCTACACCAAATGAAGTTATTATTGTCTGCATTTCTGCTCTTCTATTTATATAGGTCTCTAGCATATATAAAATGTGTGTTGACGTTAGGGCTCAGCAATATATCAATATTATATCAACATCGAGATATGAAAGTAGATATCGTCTTAGATTTTGTGTATCATAATATGGCATAAGAGTTGTCTTTACCTGGTTTTAAAGGTCTTTACAGTATTATATATTATATCCATATTACTGAAGATTATTCATCAAAAATCTCATTGTGTCATTTTTTTTTTTTTAAAGCACCAGTAGTCAACCCTACTCGTTGCAATATTGATTCATGGGTATTTGGTCAAAAATATTGTGATATTTGATTTTGTCCATATTGCCCAATCCTAATTGCCATTCATAAATTGTTTCAAAACCTACTAACTAACTACTACTAACTACTTCAGTGTCTGACAAAATTATTTATATCCCTGAAGAAATACGTTAAAATTAAAACACACCCAAATATTTTCATCATTCAATTTTAATTTCTGATCTGTACATAGTTAATAAAATGTCAAAAGCATCAATCTTATATAAAAGTGTGGATTGTTGCTACAGATGTTGAGTCCAGATATTGTTCTAAAAATGATTCATTGCATATGTTAGAATAATAATATAAAACAGGAATTACACTCAATGACCTGACAGGCAGAGTTCCTAAATTTTTCCCACACTGATCACTCCAAAATGCACAGATGGAAGTAGAATAACTAATACTGCATGATGATTTGCAGTTTTTATTGCTTTCTTTCGGTGGACATATTCAGTGACTGGGTTTGCTGCATCAGTGGACACCAATTGCAGCTATTCACACGTGGACTGGTGATGTGTGGCCAGGTAGGGAGCTAGACAGACACATCTCGGTTGTCAAAGACAGAGATTGACAAACACGATTGGCTGAAAGCAGGTGACGACAAAAGCTGACTGGCTGCTCAGATGCCCCTGATGGGGGTCAGGCACTGGTTGACCACCTCCAGCAGTGAGGAGTTCTCCAGAGCTGCTGCTACTCGCTCTTTGTCTGCCAGCTGTTTGTTCACTGCACAACATATAAGAAAAAAAAACCCACTCACATAACATACACTCAAGTCCTCACATTTAACAGCAATATCCCATCATGCCTGCTGTCTCTGTGTGAAAGTTACCTGCTTCCTCTGAGGCGTGAGTCCCAGGAGTGATGTGGACATCAATCTGAGCAGAAACAGAGAAACACACAACGTTTGGACTGGAAAAGAACTAAACACTAATGTACACACACACACACACACACACACACACACACACACACACACACACACACACACAGACATACTTTGAACCGGTCTGGCAGGGAGCGCAGCAGCTTCACTTTGATTGACAGACCAATGAGTGTTGCCATGCTGCAGTGGGGGATGGTGGGCGTGAACTCGATGTCCACTGTGCTCTCTACATCATCAACCTGAGAAAAACACACACAGGTAGAAATAAACAACATAATGAATGCTACTAACTTCTGCTTCCCTTTTTAAGGACGTAGGATGTTCATGCAGTGAGGAAGGCTGGAGTGTGAAAGTTAGTTTACTTGTTTATTTCTTTTGTAAGTGCAAAGTACAATGATGGAGTAAAAGTATGACCACTGCGTAGTAAATAAAAACACAATTAAAGGTGCGTACCTTGACTCGGAACTGCTCCACGACATTGAGTTCCTCCAGAGACAGAGGATGCTCTGGGTCATTGATGGATCTGATCAGATGTAGCTTGAGTTAAAGAATTTAAAACAGCACAATAAAAACAACTCATGCTGCACACTGATGTAGTCAGGATGTTGTTGTTGTCATTATTATTATGTGTGGATTTTACATGTTCTCCCCATGTTAGCGTGGGTTTTCTCCAGGTTCTCTGGTTTCCCCCCACAAGTCCAAAGACATGCAAGTTAACTGATGACTCTAAATGTCCTGTAGGTGTGAATGTGAGTGTTAATGGTTGTCTGTCTCTACGTGTCCTGTGATGGACTGGCGACCTGTCCAGGTGAACCCGCCTTCGCCCAGTGCTAGCTGGGATCGGCTCCAGCCCCCCACGACCCCTAACAGGATAAGCAGGTGAAGATGGATGGATGGATGGAACCTAAAAATCATGAAGCAATAAAGGGCACAAGTGAATTAAGAAATGTTTCTCACTTATTTGATAGTAAATGTAGCTTATATGTGTTTTAGAAATGGAGCTAACATCTGAATATTTGTTAGACATGTACTGTATACATTATAGAAACTGCTTTTAATCAAGCATTAATTAAACATCCCATCAGGCAGTCAGCAAAAAAAAAATACAAGGCAATGATAAATGAAAGAATGTCTTACAGATTAAAATCACTTAAATATTCTTAAGGGATGTGACTCATAAAGCCACATAGTGACCAAAAACGTTGTCTAATACAAGGTGGGCGCGTCCTTGGGTTGTAGGCCATTCAATCAATCAATCAAGTGTCACATTGGCTGCAACTAATGATAATTTTCACTGCTGATGAATCATCCTCTTAATTACTTCATTCAGTCTATCGAATGTCACAAATTAGTGACAAAATGCCCCATTTCCCAGAAACAATGTTCAAATCACAAACATATGAATGAGGGAAAAACAGAAAATTCACATATTTAAGAAGCTGGAACCAGTAAATATTAGTTGTTTTTGCTTAAATAACTTAAATGATCAATCATTTTTCATAACTGATTAAATTTCTCATGGTCAACTAATTCAAGTAATCACTGTAAAAAAACTGTTATGTACATACAAACCTATTGCTTAAGATGACGCTTTATAAAATACTGCAATACTTACGAACTATAGTTATACCATATACACAGACATACATCAGTTTCTATACTGTATAACAGTATACAGTTACTCAAGTACTGCAATGGAGTAAATTTGGAGGTACTTGTGTTACACTTGAGAATTTCCATTTTATGCAACTTTATACTTTTACTCCATTACATTTTATATGCAGTAGTAGTTTTAATGTTTTGATGTGAGTGTGAGTGTGTGTGTGTGTGTGTGTGTGTGTGTGTGTGTGTGTAACTTTAGTGTGTGTGTGTGGGTGAGAGAGATGAGCTGCAGGTGAGCTTGGTTGGGTGGCTGATTGCAGGTAGGTCTGGAGGTCTGATCCAGGGAGCTGATTGGTTCTAGCCTCCAGCCACAGACTTAAAAAGCCGGGTTTCTCCAGTCCCAGCTGGCTCTCCTTCCTCAGACTACCAGTTAGTTATCATCAGGAAACACTTCCATGTGTCACTAGATCTATCTGTCCGGCCCAGCGCCTTTATTTAACCCGTTTTCTCCTGCTTCTGCGCCAGGAGTCAGGGCAGTGTCTTGTCTTTTGTCTGTCTTCTGTTTGAGTGGGGCAGTTTAGGACTATCAGCTCATTTTGGTTATTTTTGTCATTGCCTACCCTGATGTTTATTTATTGAATAAACCTTTTAAAAGGGCTGTGAATCCCTTGTTGCTGGTGGTTTTGGGAGCCTGGGCCTGGTTGGAACAATATTATTAAATTAATAAGGTTAAGACTTTGAAGGCAGGACATTTATTTGAAGCAGTATTTCTACACTGTGGTATTAGTACTTTAACTGCTGTAGAAGACCAAAAACACAGTTATATTACGTTTTACATATAAGTTATACTCAGTAGTTACTGTTACATCGTCATCTTGGAAATGATGCAACAGCTAGTAATGCGGTAAAGAAACGCGCCTTGTGTGTAGAGGATCGGTTAAATGCACTTTAACGAGCTCACACGTTAAACGTGTCACCGGTGTGAAGCGGAGGAGAAGCAGCTGGATGTAAAAACAGGATATCGAATATTTCTCTGTCGTCGATGGGGTCGTGGACGTCCTCGTCCTGGTCCGTCGCCGTCAGCAGCCTCTCCCCGGACCGCTGGAAAATCACTGGGTTTGCGTTCTCCAGATGGCTTCCCGCAGACATTATACACCTTGAGTTAGTCCACGTTAAACACTCAGTAAGTAGCGGTGAACCGGTGGCTAACACTGACACACTAACACACCAAAACACCAACACACCAACACACCAAAACACCAACACACCAACACTTCCTGAAACTACGGAAAGCGATAGAGTCCAAAACGCGCTTCGGATAAATCCACCCGACATGTCCCCCCTCCAGGGCTGCAATAACCCGCCTCATGGTCCTAAAAGACGCTTTATTACATTAAGTTTGGATCAGGCGTGGTTTTAATTATTAATATCTATTTACAGACTGTGTGGGCTAAAACACCCAGAAGCATAATTACAGTAATTCACTACATGTTTACAGGAAAGTCATTAAAGTACGCAATAAATAAAATCACTGTACAGTTGCAATCAAAATTATTCAACCCCCACTGCATATTAGGCTTATTGGCAATATATACAATTTCTCATCTGTTTTCAATAAACAAATTACACAAAAAGTGTTTAAGTAGTTCAATGAAACTAAAATTACCAGGGTTTTGAGCCGAATTCACAGAATACTACTTTTAACTGCAGTCTCAAAATTGTTCAAGCCCTTGATTTCCTGTTTGTCCTGCAGATGGCAGAAACTGCCCATTTTATCCCTCAGCAGCAGCAGCAACAACATTTCAAGTTTGACCAGTTTGTAAGATGCTGACAATATACTGGCAAAGCTCCCAGGAGCCACAAGTCCCAAATCATCTATGTATTAACAGGAAAAGGCCTCGCTGTGATCACTTTCACTCCCTCAGCATCGTGGCGCTTTGTGATGAAAATGCTCTGTGAGTTTTGTAAAAAAAAACAAAAGAAAAGAAGAGATCAAGAACTTGACCTGGAGTAACTGTGTAAAGCCTCCGAGCAGAAAACAATGATTTACTGTACCAACCATTTATGCATTAATCCATTCAGTAGAAATAAGAGCCTTGTGAGCAACGAAGGAAAACACTCATTCACATCATCACAAATTTCAACCATTTCTTTTTTTAAGATTATTTTTGGCCTTTATTTGAAAGCGACAGTGATAATTAAGTAAAGGGCAGAGAGAGGGGATGACATGTGTTAAAGGGCCACGGGTCAGATGAACCCGGGTCACTGCGGTAAGGACTCAGCCTCTGCCCCAATTTCAGCTATTTCTGGTACAACTGTGGGTGGGCGGATTAGCTATACAATACCTCACTTTTACTTTTAACTCTGTTTGCTTCCCAATAGACAATGAATTAATCTGTCTCTCTGGAAAGATTAAACATGGGATTTTCTGATAAAGTGGGGTCCACAACTGACCTATACAGTAATTTAAATTACTTTATATTTAGGTATTCAACAAATATGGCTTAGCCAAAGTGATGTAATTGGAGATGCAACGATTAACTGAATAGATGACAACTGTGGAATTAATCACCAGCTATTTTGATAGTCAATTAATTGGTTTCACTAATTTTTAAAGAAAAAAATCTCTGATCCCAGCTTCGGAAGTGTGAATATGTTCAGGTTTTTTATTTCTCTGTGACAGTAAAATGAATATCATTGAGTTGTGGAATAAACAAGATATGTGAGGACTTCATCTTTGGCTTTGGGAAACACTGATTAACAGTTTTTTCACCATTTTCTGACACTTTATAGACCAAACAACTAATTGACTGATCGAAATTATGAAAATGATCGTTAGTTGCAGCCATAGTTGTAACTGTCAAATCAAAATGTTGTGTCTAATACAGCAATAAGTGTCCATTAAGCTCACAAAGCACAACTTTTCTTACTGTTATATATTCTTCACGTGTACTACAGCGACGAGATCATCTCCGCGCCCATTTTATCAAGACAGAATCTTAATGAGCTGCTGAAGTCAGCTTAGATGCAGAAGACGGGTCGATATGGAAAACTCAATCTCAACATGTTCACCTTTTGGAAAAAAATGTGCATGCAATATAATGAGGCTGCATACTGACGCCAACATGACACTTTGTTATATAAATGTCATGCAGAAGGGCAGCAGCAGAGGAAAAGGGCAAAGCATTTTCATAATTGCAGCAATTTGGTGTAACCTCAAGATTTACAGTCCTACCTTTGAGATGGCACTGTTTTAGGAAATAAGAGAGCATTCCCTCTAACAATTACTAATTTTGGTTACAATAATCAAATTTGTCTGAGGAAGGTTACAGCTATTAGTAATGTGTAGCTATCACATTATTACCTGAAGCACAAGTGACCACATCGAACAGAAATAGTTGTTTGACAACGACAGAATCTTAATAAGCTGCTGAAGTGGAAAACAAGACAACTGATCGATAAATAATCAGAAGCACGTAACGCACAGCTATGAAATTCAATTCTTCAAGACCATTCATTTATAAAGAATTCTATCAATCACATAAACCTGATCCTAAAACCGTCAACATTTTTGGGATTAAAACTTTATAGTGTGAAGCGAGATGTCCCCATGCTGCAGAAACGAGACACAAACGAGAGCGTTACAGACCTCAGAATAACGATGAGCGCAACCAGAATAACAAAGAAGAGTTTACTGCTGCAGGCTGGACAGTTTTTCATTGACATTGTGTCCTTGAAAAACAATAAAATACCATCATGGACAAGTTTTGAAACAATGGGCACGGGGAAGAAATGTAAGAGGCCCTCACCCCGTTTACATAGGATCACCCCAAAAGGGCAGCAACCATAAGCTGTGGCCTTAGTTTGATTCTTAAAAGATCAGTATGCTTCAAAACAGCACATTTGCGTCGTCCTATGCTGACGGACGATGACTTTGCTGCCTATCACATCTCTGTGACACACATGTCCACTATCATGGTCCTTGAAAAGTTGAGCACTGCAGAGTTTTGGACCTGGTGTAAAATATTTAGGCTCTCAGAATGAAAGGGCTCCGGATCAGAAAAACACTGCTGTAACATCTTCTACACAAGCGTGATCCTTATAGGTCATATGAGTCTGATGGTGTTTTAATGTAAGGAGGAAAGTTTTTAAGACAAAAACACTCACCCACATGTGTGCATACAGTATATCTTTAACACCATATTATGGCAATGATTGACTTGATTTTAGTATGAATGTACCTTTATGAAGATGACCTCGTGGTTAAGGTGTTGGACGTGAAATCTAGTGGGGTTTCCCAGCACGGTTCACATCCTACACACAGCATTGATCTCTTTAGTTAACATAATGAAGAAATGAAATCCACATCAACAGCTAATATTAACTTCATCTACTCACTGACATCCTAATGTAGAGAAAATGACCCCTTACCTTTAGAAGCTGTGATGGCTGAGTGGTTAAGTGGGGTTTCCCCACGTAGGTTCAAATCCTGCTCACAGCGTCCATCTCGGGGCTCTAGCTGTCTAAAATCAAAGGGTAGAGCAGGTTGTCCTTTAACCAGCAAGGCTAGCAGTTTGATCACCGGCTCCAACTCTATGCATGTCAAAGTGTCTTTGAGCGAGATGTTGAACACCAAGTTGCTCCTTATGGCCCGACAGTTATCCTGTCTTCCAGAATAGCAGCAATAGGTTATTGTGGACTGAGTTTTCAACCTAGAAACTAGAAAACCTCAGGAATCCATTGGCACCACCATGTCATGCTAGCTTTTCAGGAAGATCACTAAATAATGTTACGCTAGAAACTGTCATGGCCGTCTTCAAAGGAGTCCCTTAACCTCTCAAGATATGTGAAAAAAAGGGTTCTATGGGTACCCATGATGCTCTTCTAAAATGGTGTGTTTGAATATATCTGTATACTGGGGTCCCTAAACAATTACCGGTACATCAATTGGGTATCAATTATATTAATTTGTGATAATGTTAGTCCCCATAGTAGTCATTTCATTGTAGTAGGATCATTTTTTTTTCAACTTAACCTCACTGTATAAAATGACCTGTGGTGACCTCTAGGATAATCACAACCTCATGAAACTTTACAGCCACAAACTACAGACCTACTACTACTACTACTACTACCCTTATGATGGTGCTTCCCCTCCTCTACTCTCTCTCTCTCTCTCTACTACTACTACATCCTGGTAACTAGAGACCTAGAGCATTCAGAGGATGGATGGCTTCCCTAGCTACACTGACAATAAAGAGGTTTCTGAGCAGTTCATACAACAGAAGTGTTTGTCATCCAGTCGCTTAAAAATGCAATTCTTGCAGAAATCTTGAGATGTAAAATTTTGATCCCAAATCACAGCATGGCTTTTTCTATGGTGTTCTTCAGGGGCTTGGTGTTTTAATGTGGTACTTTGGGGGGATAACTGACCATTTTTATCAATTCTCAAGTGGTAAAATATGGTTAAAGTTAGCACAGAGTCTGTGTAACTAATGATATATAGGGCATGGGCATCACAGACTAATATCATCATGTTCTACACTTTTACAATTAATTTTAATTAATCAATTTATTTATTTATCAATGACTAGAACAACTTGACACCGTGCTGAGATGATGTACACCACTTCTATGTGACATCTGCTGTTGACCTGCTATCTCCCCCTGAAGCCCCCCTGGACCCCACCCCTACCACTCTAAAAACAAATTAAAAAAAGAGGACAATGGATTAAATGCAGTGGCGATGCAGGTTTTTTTTTAAAGTTACCCAGTAGGCGATGGGAGGGAGAACGAGCGGAGATGCCACCCTCTTTGTCACCCCACTAGCTCTCCTCTCCATCTCTTGGATGGATAGTTTAGTTTAGTCTAGTCTGCCGGACTCATTGATCCTTTATCTGACTGAGGTTTGTGCAAGTTAGAACCTATGACCCCGACCACGGCTCTGAAATATCTGTGCTGTGTATGGATAAATCCATGGCACTATCTGCTGTACTGAAGTAGCAGACTGATTTGTAAATGCAGCTTTTTCTCAGAGTCACTTTCATCTTGGATCTATAATATGCACTGAACAGTATAGCTAGAACTGGGGTATTAAAATATACAGACCCAAAAGAGTCATTCATGGGGCGGTTTGCTAGTTGAGAATGAACAAAATGAACTGGGTCCATCCCTTCTGTTAAAAATGAACAAATCACCTGCTGCCTTTACTGATTTTTAATGATCTTATGTGACAAACCTGCAGGCTGGCAGCTGTCTAATAATTAATAAAGTAAGCTAATTCAAACTGACTGGTTTAGATTATTTAAGGTTTATAATTAAGTCCACAGAGACCACAGCCTCATATAGCTGTTGGCCAGTGCAGAAGTCCACATAATGTATTATTATATCTTGTTAGAGAGCTTCTTTGCTTTTGCAGAAAGTGAGATGCCCTCCATCATTTATGATTTGCTGAACTGAATAAACAATTGCAAGGTCAAACGAATGGCTGCCAAATTCAAACTAGATAGAAACGTTTTTTTTCAATGCAAGGAAAACCAGCTGAACAATGGCAGTGAAGTTAGGAATATGTTGAATAACAACCAGTGTGGTCTGTGTTCACTCACAGGAAGAGCTACTATCCATCATTCATGGTTCACTAAATCAAACATGCATATTTATTTGCAAGGTCAGGCCAAATTATGTCTCAGAAAACAGAATGAAAGTGCTCAGTGATCCCAACAGAGTAGGAAGCGTCATGATGCAGACCCGTCTCTCCTTATCAAATACACAGTGATATTAGAAAACGTGAATGACGAAGAATGACTCATCGAGCCTCGTGCAGCAAAACTCTCTTAGTTTTCTGTTAAAAGAACAAAATAAGAGTAGTGAACTCCTGGTGCACCAACCATCCAAATCTGCTCTTATCCAGGTGTGATGAATGATGAATCTCACTTGATCATAAATTGGAGGCATGTGGCTGATTATTACTGATTACTGTTTATTATTAGCATAGGTAATGCCCCCTAAACACTATATTAGGGCAGGTGTTATCACCGTGGCCCTGAATGTCAACATCAAGTTCAACTCTGACAGCACAAAATCCTTGACCAACCTGACTGCTACGGAGGTTGTAAACCACATCAGCAAATCAACCGTAAAGGATGTCTCTTGCCTTAAGTCTGAGAAACTGGCTGAGATGGTCAATGACGCCTGCCAGATGCTCAACACATTCATGGGCACGATGGACACTCAACAATCACCTGAGTCAGAGACAGCAACATCTTCTCCCTGCAAACTCTGTGACGTGAACAGTGACGGTGACAAGCGCCGATCAGAGAACCCTGAGACCATCTCAAGAGGATCACAGGACAGCTTTGAGGGTTCCCTGACTAAAGAAAAATGGGATATCATTACAAGAGAGCTCAGTAAAACCATGAGACCTCTTCTGAATGATGTGTGCAACTCCGAATATGAGCTGCTGCCATCTGACATCTCCAGGGACTCTGCGGATATTGCAGCTGACATTGCTCAGTCTATCACTGATGAGGTGGAGGCTCTGGAGAGGAAATATGCTGCCAACCCAGAGTCCTACAAGGAGAGGAAACTGACCTTGAAAGGAGTGGCCAAGAAGATCAAGACTTTTTTCACCGCTCAGTTTGCCAAACTGTTAATGCAGCACTTTACAACTGAGCTGGAGAAAAACTCTGCCCCAACTACAGAGCAGAGAGCAGGGATTCAATTTGGTCCTTCATGAGCGATTTTGAGTCTGTGCTTCTGCCAAAAGATGCTGGAAATGGTGTGTTGCCTAGATTATGACGTCTTTCCAAGGGGACACACCTGGTTTTCACACTTTGTGCACTTTGTGATCTCCTCCACAGTCACATCATAAAGGTGATACCTGCTGCTGTCGTCACATGATGTGATGCACGGTGAGATACAACGCTGTCTATTGTTTCTTTGCACTGATGGGGTGGTGGTTAAACAGTCATGCTGGCAAGCACAGTAGTCAGGTCACAAAAGCTCTGAGGAACATAGAGTCACCATGGCCAACACCTGCACCGTCAAGGCAGCCCATAGCACGGACAGATAAAAACTAATTTGCTATTATGGCAGTTGTGGAGAAGTGGCTTCACAGATGTTCTGCAAAGTGGAGGTGAACTGAGTTTTTGCAAAGCCGGAGCCAATCATCACGCGACCGTTTGACAAAATATTGGCCGAGGTCGAAGGGGCAGGAATTGAGATCACCCCGGAGATGATGGACAACGTAGACAAGGCCATCCACAAGGATCTGTGCAAGAAGTACGGCTCTGCAAAGGATGTGCTGGTTTCAATGCTTCTGAACCAGCCAGAGTGGGCTATTTAGGTGTAGTATTCATTTTGATCGGGAAAATCTGGCATGCTCCTTTTCTCCTTCAACGTGAACGCTGTTGAGGGTTCAAGTCCTTCCTCCCATCCTGATTACCTCCTGCTCCACTCTGTACTACAGAGGCTAGCGATAAGCCTCTGTAGTACAGAGACCAGGACAGTGATGGACCTCTACAGGACTGAGTCCAGTCTCAGGTCTGATCATTCAGTTACACTCTGATGAAAGTTATTGTGTGTAAAGAAAAAGTGTTTCTCAGGCATTTAGGCCTAGCATTTAAACTGTGGTCATAAAATAGTTAATAGACATGTTGGAGTTGTGCTTGTCTAAGCTAAGGTGCTTCACTCAGTTCATTTTGACATAGCCGCCAGTGATGACTTAATATGTGAGTTTTCAAAGCAACATTAACAGTGCTCCAAGATATGTGAAACACCAACCAAAAGTAAAAGTAGCCTACTCACTATGCAGAATAATATATATGACGGTACATTATTATAATTATCAGTGCATTGATGTGTTCATCACTTCAGTACTTCCTGAGGGAGTTATAAGAGCAGCGAAATGAATGGAGAATAAATGAATCAAAATGACACGTTTGATGTGCACATGAGCACTGAAGGCTTTCTGGTTCAAAACTGCACAAAATGTTGTGTCCGTGTGTAACTGTGACTTCACACAAGAAGGCGAGAAGAAGTGTGCAAGTATTTTGTAAGTATTTTTTAAATATCAATACAGTAAATTATTTGAAATAAAGCAAACAAGGATGTCATTAAAAACAAAACTCTTAGTCTCAGTTGGCTGAATTTTTAAGAATATTTCACTGTTGATTTAAGGTTTTAGCACAAAATAAAATTTACAGATTTCAGTGTTTGTAAGAGAATTGAAAATAGAAAATGGAAATTAATCACAACATATTAAATATCTAATAATGGACTCTGAAACAGTTATTTAGTTTTCTTTCTATAAGAGAGTGCAGATGCTTAGAATGGGTTAAAGTCAAATTTCATGAATATAATAAAGGTTTAAATTAAGTTTTAAGTCTAACAGTGTAAATCTGGGATAACTGTCTCTTTAAACTCTCCATAGAGGACCTCAACTGTATTATATTATATCACAATTCATAATATAAAATTATACTGGCCTGTCAAATCATGCTTCATGTTGAACCACTTTATACTTTCAGAATCAACCCATTAAACTGTCACCAATGTGCTGATAACAGTGACACCAAATAACCTGATATATACATACCGGCCACTTTATTAGGTACACCTGTTCAATTGCTTGTTAAAACAAATAGCTAATTAGCCAATCACGTCTGCAGCTCAGTGCATTGAGGCATGTAGACGTGGTCGAGACCACCTGCTGAAGTTCAAACCGAGCACCAGAACGGGGAAGAAAGGGGATTTAAGAGACTCTGAACGTGGCCTGTTGTTGGTGCCAGACGGGCTGGTCTGAGGATTTCAGAAACTGCTGATCTACTGGGATTTTCACGTACAACCATCTACTTTTACTACTTTCTATTTTGCCAGTGGTGTAAAGTACTACATAGTTTCAGGGTACTTGAAAGTATTTCTATTTTACGTTACTTTATAATGCTACTAATATAATCAAAGTGATCAGTCATAAATTGATAGTTGTAAAGTGGTGAAAGAAGTACTCTGGTCCTTTAGGCTACTTACAGTAAGTACCAGTAGTTTGGGCGGCTGTGGCTGAGAGGGTCGAGCAGGTCATCCACCTGTCGGAAGGTCGGTGGTTCGATGCTGCTCCGGTCACACCGAACCACCGGTGTGTGAAAGAGATGAATGAGTATTTAGATTAGATCCTGATGGGCCTCAGCAGCCTCTGATATCAGTGTGTGAATGTGTGTGTGAAAGGGTGAATGTGACATGTAGTTAAAGTGCTTTGAGTGGTCAGAAGACTAGAAAAAAAAATGAATAAATGCAAGTCCATTTACCAGTACGAGAATGTAAGAATACTATATTACAAGTAAAAGTTGAAAATTCATAATTGTACTTAAAAAGTATATTGGATTTTAAGCAAATTAAGTATCACCTTCTGCATAATATAGTACTGTATTTTATTAGCTTGTCAGTGGAGGAAAGTACCTAGGTACATTTACTTGAATTCAGGGTACTTGTACTTTACTTCAGTATTTCTATTTTGTGTTACTTTATACTTTTACTAATGTAATCTAGGTCGGCCATCATAAAGAAGTACTTGGGTCCTTTAGGCTACTTACAATAAGTACCAGCACCAGTACAATAATGTAAAAATACTATATTACGAGTAAAAGTTGTCCATTCGAAACTGTATTTAAAAAATACATTTGTACTATCAACAAATTAAGTAACCAAAGTACTCCTTCTGCATAATATATTACAGTATATTATTGGATTGTCATTGGTAGAAAATATTTAAGTACATTTACACAATTACTGTATAATTTGGATTTACTCTTACTTTACTTGAGTACTTCTATTTTATGCTACTTTATACTGATACTAATATAATCTAGATCTTCAGTCATAAATTAATACCTGTAGTAATTTAGCACTGGTGAAGGAAGTACTCCGCAAGCAAAAGCACCAGTACAACAATGTAAAGTTCTCTATTCAAATTTGTACTTAACAAGTATATTACCAGCAAATTATGTATTTTGATTAGTGCTCCTTGTGCAAAATATATTAGTAAATATAAATGGATTGTCAGTGGTGGAAAGTACATTTACTCAATTACTGTGCAATCTTGGGGTACTTACTATACTTGTATTTCTATTTCATGTTACTTTATACTTCTACTAAAATAATCTAGGTTGTCCGTCTTAAATTAATTGGTATAAAGTGGTTAAAGAAGTACTAAGGTCCTTTATTCTGCTTACAGTAAGTAAAAGTACCAGTACAATAATGTAAAAAAACTGTATTGCAAGTCAAAGTTGTCAATTCATATTGTACTTAAAATACATATGAGTATTATCAGCAAATTATCAAAGTATTTAAAGTACTCCCTCTGCAGAGTATATAAAGTATTATTTGATGGTGGAACAAACTGAAATACATTTAATCAATAACTGTACAATTTGGGGGTATTTGTAATTTTAATTGAGTATTGTACAGTATTTTGTCACTTTACTCTTCTACTAATATAAACTTGTGATATGTATAATACTGTACACATGTATATAATACTATACACAGGGGCCATTTCTCTGCAGAATGAGTACTTTTACTTTCTTTTAATATTTTAAGTATGTGTTGCTAATATTATTTCTGCAATTTTAAGAGGGAATTTGAATGCAGAACTTGTACTAGTAACGGAGTATTCTTACTTTGTTGTATTGGTAATTTTATGTAAGTAAAGGTCCTGAGTACTTCGTCCACCACTGTAGATTGCTGTACAGATGCTTCAGTGTGTATGCAGCAGTTTTACTGTTGTAGCTGCTTAATGTGGCCCTAGTTTTAATTTTGATTTTCTGCAAGAAGATTTTTATCTTTTATTTTCCATTAATTGGCACTTCAGCTATATGTAGAGCTGGATACAGACCTAAAATAAACCGTTAGTTGTTGATAATGCCTGCTGTGATGACATAAATATACAACATGATGGCTGTTGTGCCGTTTATGACCACTGGAGGGAGATATGTGACATATTTGTTTCTGGTGACGATCCAAAAATTATTCTTAGGAACTATCCTCTCCTCGTTTTTATTTATTTGTTGGTGTTGTTGTTTTTTTAAATTGCAGGAGCTAGAAGTTAAATTAAGTTTTAAGTCTGCGGATAGAAACAATGAGGTTTTTATTTAGCTGCTGTTTAAACCAGGTCAAACATCTGCTGAGAGACAATCATCATGGCACATTTCCGGTCCAGATGAACGGCATCGTGACCAACTGGTCCATCGCGTGTGTGCATATGTGTGATACAGTGAGAAAGGGTTACTGAGCTGCTATCTACAGTACACTGTCAGCAACAGCTTAACACAACTCTTCAGTCCTGTTTTATCCTTTTCTTCGTCATCCTCTTCCTAGAAACCAAACCAAATGAAAAGTGGTGAAACTACAAGACCTCAAAGAGTCTACAACCATACTAGTGGCTCTGCAGGGCTGTCCATTGGCACAGTGAGCAAAATGTTATGCTGCACCATAGATATATAGTATATAACAGATGCTGCATTGGCCTTCGGATCCATGGATGTATAAAGAGAACTGGATCCAGCATTTGGAGGCAGGGCCCCATCCATTCTTATGAAGGCTTCTCAGTGATGCATGAAGTCAATGGGTAAACTTCTGGGTCTGGAAAAGTACCCGGATCTTCTGGGTCGTCCGGGTCTTATCAGGCCCTATATGCAGCAGGGTCCGCTCGGGCACATGACTTGGTCACAGGGTCCCAACGCCACAGCTGGCACTGCCGTCATCGTCTGGGTCTCAGCTGAGTTACAGATGTCTCTTACTCAGTGTAAGTCTATGGGGAAAAGTCTTTGGACACAAAAGTTGTAGTACCGCTGTTTGGCCACAACATTGGGCTCAACGACCGGCGCTCTTCCTGAGGGCTTGCTTTAATGGCCAAACACTGTACCTGGCAGGTGTTGGCATAGTTAACACCCCCTGAATAGGCGTTGGGCCTTTTGTAAATACAAGCATGCCCAAGAACTGCAGGGATGCCAACAACAAATGCATTTGTACAGTGAACTCTAGCAGATACATAGATATACAGTAGGTTAAATAAACTTAGATAAAGTACAGATATGATTTTCCATAGCATCGGTGGCATTTTCCTGGCATTACAGGAAAATCCAAAAGCATCGAAGAGCAGTTTGTCATTCAGAAGCTCAACACAATATCATCCAGGGTTTTCAGATCTTATAGTTATCAATGGACCAATAGTATTTCTTTAGCCCACAAATGTAGTAAGTCAATAATTATTATAACTCCAAAACATATAATCATCTAAAGTTCATTATATAATATTCATGTGTTTTTTATAACCCCAACCCTAACCTCAGCCATGTTTTCACAAAAGAAATAATCAATTGAACGATTTTATATTACCACTGATTACCAAAGTCATTCAAAGGTTTAAATTTGCTCCCATTTTGTAGCTGTAACCTGTTGTTTTGAGTGCCTCATTTAACTTGATCCAGGGTTTAGTTTTCAGAGAGAAACAGCTACGTAACTGATTTTTGTGTGGTGTTTGAGTGATGTGAGCTGAGCTCTGCTGTTTGAGGGGACTCTGCAGCGGCTTGCAGTTACCTCCCTGAGTGAGTGTTAATTAATAATGTCATTATTTCTCTTCAGGAGAGGAGCAGCAGGTCTGCAGCTAACAGACAGAGGTGAAAACAGAGGGGAGATGCCAACAGACTGTTCGTGTAGACACTTATCATCTCTCGTAATGGCTGGAGGTGTCATCACTCACTCTCCTCCCAGTAGTGCTGAATGTCACGAGAGCAGATGAGACCCACTTCAGTTCAGTCACAGAGAAAATCAGCTTCAATCTAGAAACACAGAGAAGATAGTCCTTTATTAGTCCCACTAGGGGAAATTCAATTTACACTCTGTTGTTAACTTATACACAGTACATGCAGACCCGAAACACACACATGCACAAACATGCAACAATGGAGAGATGTCAGAGTGAGGGGGCTGCTCCAGACAAGCGCCCCGAGCAGTTGGGGGTTTGGTGCCTTGCTCAGGGGCACCTCGGCAGTGCCCAAGAGGTAAACTGGCACCTCTCCAGCTACCAGTTCACACTCAGTTCTTGGTCCATGTCGGGACTTGAACCGGTGACCCTCCGGTTCCCAAGCCAACTCCCTACAGACTGAGCTACTGCCACCCCCGGTCAGCTTCAGTTCAGACACACTGACATGACGTAAACTCCAGTTCAGGAGCATGGGGAGGAAACTTTGGATAGGGAGTCACTTCTAGCTCAGTCGAAGGCATTTATACATCTAGTTCAGCCCTTCAGTGTCCAGAGATACAACTGTAAATTTGTTGAACATCCTAGAAATCTGAAGACAGAAAAACATGATAACTACGTTATCTAACCCTAGTTCATTACATTTTCTGCGGTGATGGTATGGCTCTCAGGAGCTTCCTGTTAATCACGGTGTTTCCTCTGCTGACATCCCACATTATTTTATTTCATTATTGAGAAGGTGAGCTGACTGTATCTCACAGCTCTGTATAAGTGAGACTTCTCATCCTTGGACACCTTATGCTGCTACACCAAGAAGACCATCTGGTGTGTTTTTTTATTCATTTATTTTTTTATTTTAGGGCTGTCAGTTGGTTAAAACTTTAATTGTGATTAACTGCACATATTTTATCTGTTCACATGTACCTTAAAGGGAGATTTGTCAAGTATTTAATACAGTTGATGGGCAAATATGCTACTTTATGCAAGACTGATGCTTGACTATGACTTGCTCCAAACTGCATGTGATTATCATAAAGTGGGCATGTGTGTAAAGGGGAGACTGGTGGGAACCCGTTCACATTCACATATCTGGAGGTCAGAGGTCAAGGGACCCCTTTGAAAATGGCTATGACAGTTTTTCCTCACCAAAATTTAGCGTAAGTTTGAAGCGTTATTTAACCGCCTTCGTGATTCGCTAATATGACATGATTGGTACCAATGGGTTCCTTAGGGTTTCTAGTTTCATATCCTCACACATCTAGCTTTAAACTCAACCTGCTAAACCTAAAAATCTTAAGCTGAGTTAATGTGTTTAAAGAAATTAGTGGCGTTAAAACAAATTTGCATTTGACAGCCCTAGTTTCTTTCAGACCTGGAACTGAAAGTCTCTACTTTCTTCACCTCCTGGCCATGACAGACATGCAGCTTTATAAAACCCACATCCCTGTTACAGGGTGTCACAGTCAGCTTGTGGGTCTTTAAACTCCACACACAGCAGACCCGACTCTTACAGGAAGCTCCGTTAAAAAATCCTCCCAAGGTACTATTGAGCTTGACACTTCACCAACAAGTGGGACTCGAATGCAGATCTTCCAGCTGATTGGTGCCTCTGTCCTCACAGCTTCACTCTCACTTTATTAATGACAGTCACATAGACTCTGGCCCCCAGCTATTGGCTACTCGCTGGCTTCTGGATAACGCTGAAGGGAAATGAGCTTCCAACAAAAGGGTGAGACAGCTCCCTGATAGCAACGTGTGATAGTTTATTACCACAGATCTCTGCTCTCACATTATCCAGCAATCACTCACACACACACACACACACACACACACACACACACCTTTCATTCTTCTCCCATTCTGTCATGCTGTTGTTGATCATTTCATCATGCATTGAAGATTTCTTCATCATTTCTGCATCAGATTTAGATTCATATCTTAAGTGCATAAACAACACCAGCAATACAATGAGGGAAGATGCACTACCAACACACAACACTTCATTTCTTATTGTCAGTAGTGGAGGAAGATCAGATTATTTGCTTAAGAAGCAAATAAAAAGCAGCAATGCCAACAATAAAAATATCCATTACAAGTAAAATGTATTTCAAAAGTAAATGTAGAAGATTAGAAGTAATAACAGTAAAGTGTACCTAAAGTATCAAATGTCAGATTACACACTGTGCAGAATGGATCCTTTCTGTCATCCATTAATTGATTAATTAGTTGCAGAGAAGTAATCAACTACGTTTTATCAGGACAGAAAAGCCAAATATTCTCTGTTCCCAGCTTCTCAAATGTGCAGGTTAGCTGCTTTTCTTTATTTTTGTCACGAGGACTGTCTATCAATTGTTATTTTTTTCTCTGGCCTGGCTCTCTGTCCCTTTCTCAAACTGGACCGTCTCCACTCCCACTCTGTGACGGACTGAACTTCATTTGTGGTCACACTCACAGCTCAGTGAAGCACCCTTCAAGCTTTGGGACAACCTTCCCTCTCTCTGACGGAAACTGTCATAACGTTTCAAAACCACAGTTTCCTATCAAGTTCATGTGCAAAGGTCCACAATATTAAAAACATCCATCCATCTTCAACCGCTTATCCTGTTAGGGGCTCGCAGGGGGAGCTGGAGCTGATCTCAGCTGGTACTGGGCGAAGGAGGTGTTCACCCTGGACAGGTCTCCAGTCCTATGCTGACACATGGAGACAGACAACCATTCACACTCACATGTACACCTACTTTAGAGTCAATTAACCTAAACTGCATGCATTTGGACTGTGGGCAGAAGTCCGAGAACCTGGAGAAAACCTGCGACATTATATATATATATATATATATATATATATATATATATATATATATATATATATATATATATATATATATATATATATATAATGGGTTGATCAATCCAAGGGAGGTTTAAAGAAGCTCTGCAATATGTTAGAAAAAGAAAACTGAAGCTTTTGTGTGTGGTCTGCCTGACCAAGTCCTGAATCTATAACACCTCATTAAATTCTCAACACAATCTGCGAAGTTTAGCCTGGTCACAGTGGAAGTTTGGTGCGGGCTGAACCCTTGGAGGTCATACATTTCCAGCTGTTTGTCCATCCATCCATCCATCCATCCATCGTCAACCGCTTATCCCGTTAGGGGTTGCGGGGGGCTGGAGCCGATCCCAGCTGGCATTGGGCGAAGGCGGGTTCACCCTGGACAGGTCGCCAGTCCATCACAGACAGGTCGCCAGTCCATCACAGGACACGTAGAGACAGACAACCATTAACACTCAC
The DNA here is from genome assembly GCA_947000775.1 of Pterois miles. NCBI lineage: Eukaryota > Metazoa > Chordata > Actinopteri > Perciformes > Scorpaenidae > Pterois > Pterois miles. The sequence continues at coordinate 2,738,986 of CAMQGK010000242.1, read as the reverse complement.
ATTCACACCTACAGGACATTTAGAGTCATCAGGTAACCTGCATGTCTTTGGACGGTGGGAGGAAGCCGGAGTACCTGGAGAAAACCCACGCTTACACGGGGAGAACATGCAAACTCCACACAGAAGAGTCCCAAGCCGGAATCGAACCTGTGACCCTCTTGCTGTGAGGCAAGAGTGCTAACCACTGCACCACCGTGCAGCTGTTTGTTAATGCCCAAATTCACGCCAGCAAGAACAGAGGATGAGCTGGTTTAATTTTTCTGTGGAAATGTTTGAGATCTTGGCGAGATGGATCGATGCATGATCGATGCTTTGCTCCCTTGTGTTTTCTCAGACTGAATACTGTGTGGGATTCACAAAACTGAAAATATCTGCTTTTGAAAGATTGCACAACACATGCTACTTAATCTCTCTGCAGTTGCATTTCAGAAACTTTTACTTTGGCTGGACGTTTGGTTTCTGTCTGCAGGGCATTTGGGTTAGTCTTGATGAAAAAAGGAGAGAAATTATCTTTTAAAGCCATTTGAACAGTCACTTCCTGTCAGATCGTCCTGGTGGTGAAAGAGATCAAGAAATAGTCAAACTCTGATTCAATCAAATGTTCAGACGTTTTATGCAATTATAGCATCTATCAAATATCACCTTGCAGGTTGTTATTTGTAGAAAAGGTGGAATGAAGAAAAAGACTAAATGGCATGTTTTGACTGCAGAAGTTCGTCGCCTGTTTGGACTATAGAAGTAGAGAAACAACAGAGATAGATCGTAAAAACAGGCTGACAGGAAAGCAGAGAGACGTCCGCTGACAGCAGGCAGCCAGTGAACCTCTTGATATGAGGGTGGTGGTTGTTTGTCTCTATTTCAATCAAATTTGTTTAAGAAAGACTATGATGAATGGAGAGACAGAGAGAGAGGGTTATTAAAGGGTCATAGGTTTGTGGTAGAGAGGAGGTACAGACAGTGACACATGAGGGTGTAGCAGTAGAAAGGATTTCATATTGATTCAACCTCAAAATAAACACAAGCTCACCAGTGTGAAGCTGCAGTTGGTAACAACAAACAAATATAAAATAAACTTTTTATATCACTATTTCCTGACAGCAGTGCATGAGACAGATAATCTGTGAAAAAAACAAATCTCCTCTTTTCTCCAGCGTTCCCTTGTGCTCCCAATGGCATTTACAAGAGGTAACCACACCTGAAGGAAACAACCAATCAGAGCTGAGCAGTCTCTGGGGAGCTGTCAATCACCGCTGTGTTGAACTCTGTTCAAACTGTCAAACTAGGCAGCACTCATCAAATATGAGTCGAGATTCTGTTACTGTAATGCCTGTTTCTCACTCCGAACTCACCAAGTGCCGCCATTTGTGATTCGAGAGATGGGTGTAACTTTGGTCAATCCTCATTTGCACAAAGTTCAGGTTGAGGCTACTTTATGCAAATCAGAGGCATTATTTCCCACATTAAATGTTTTCAGAAACATATTTAACTATTTTTATGATAAAAGCGAAGAAAGGAGCCTGTTGGTTCTGGTTTGAAAGCTGGCAGCATGGGAGGGAAAGTGTCCTACCAGGTGCCTTATGCCTCGAAGCAGCATGTCAAGTGTCCAATGCTGGGAAGTGAGGTGATCCCTCGTGATAATAAACAGCCTTGTGGACATGTACCATAAGGAGTACCACCTTTACTCGACGGTCAGTCAGTGACGGATGTGACGTGGTATTAAGGGCGTGAGGGTCCATTCAGGGCGAGCGGGGGTGGGGCCGGAGGTGGATGGGCCAAACAAACACAAGACGATCAATCAGGATCATCGCTGTTCCTGTCTCCTGTGAAACTAAATGTACTGGTGACTTATTTCATCACATAGTCCTGTAAGTCACATGATCACTAGTAGTGTGAGTTAGTCACTTGAGTCAGTGAAGTTAAAGTCAACTTCGACCATTTCCTGGATGCTTTTAGGTGACAAATTGCAAAATCTGATCTGAGAAAATCTGCAAAAACTCACAAATATCCTTGCAAGACCGAGAGCCCGATGACCAATCCTACCCTTAACTATTTGTGATCAATGACTGTCTTTAACCGCCTTGTGAGAGTTTCCTAAATCTGTGGATTCCCTTCTAGACGCTGCCCCATTACAGATCGGCAATCGGTCGCAGATTCGAATCTGGCTTGGGGCTCTTCTGTGTGGAGTTTGCATGTTCTCCCCATGTAAGCGTGGGTTTTCTCCGGCTACTCCGGCTTCCTCCCACAGTCCAAAGACATGCTGTTTAGGTTAATTGATGAGGTATGGATGTGAGCATGAATGGTTGTCTGTCTCTATCTGCTCTGCGATGAACTGGCAACCTGTCCAGGGTGAACCCGCCTTCGCCCTGTGCCAGCTGGGATCGGCTCCAGCCCCCCGCGACCCCTAACGGGATAAGCGGTTGACGATGGATGGATGGATAATCAGCGCCAAAGAATGTATATCACCAAGAAGAGAAAGTCAGCGCTCAACAGCAGAGCTACTCTTCCATCATTTTGGACTGAAAGTGACTCCTGGACGCCAGTAAAATGTCCATCTACAAAGTGACGTGCAAAAGTAAAACAGAATTATTTCTGTTCTATTGTCATGTTTATTGTCGCTATCAAAGTGGCCTGTTTGGAACAACAACATTATTATAAATATAATAAGCGTTTTCAGTCCAAAATGTCTGTTTCTATACTCTTTGTCAGCGTTGCTTTGTTTGATAGAGTCTGACAGCTGCTGTAGAGACTGCTCGGCTCTAATTGGTTGTTTTCCGTCAGGCACGGTGAAATTATGAGGAGCACCAGGACGACACAGATGAACGGGATTTTTTCCGCAGATTACCTCTCTCATGCACTGTCTGGATGTAGTGACAGTTTGATAAAAATAACTTTTCCGTAATCATATTTGCTCAGTTACTGACTGCAGCTTTAATGGTGACCTCATATCTGATTGAAAATGCCACAGTCAAACAACCAACCTCTTCTTTTTCCAATGATAAGCGTTTTGATAAATTCCAGACTGGATTTTTATCTCTCCATTCCACCGAAACCACGCCGGCTGGGGTGACAAATGATCTTTCAGTTATTGATGACTCCTCTGCCCTCCTACTGCTCCATCAATACTGTTGATCACAGCTTGTTATTATACTGTCTCCACAGCTGAGGTTCAGCAGTAGCACGGCTGCACTTTCAGGGTTTACTCACCAATTTGTCTCACAGGAAAAACAACAACAATGCTTACAGTAAAACACACACAGTATCATCCAGTTTTCTTCTATCACCCTCTTGTGCAAATGAAAATGAAATGCTTATAAAATGGTTTTCAATTGTTTTTCCTGCCTGGATTATGTTCGGAGACAAAATGTTTATGACTTTCAAGTTTATTTCATATACGCTATATAGAAAACAAGTTTTGCACCAAAGTGCTTCCCAAAAACAGACATACATACATCTGTATATGTGCACAGATGTGGAAATAAAGGAAGATTGAAATAAAAACAAGTTTAAACACAATTTAAACCCAGGCATAAAGACAGAAACACACTGCCAATAGATCCCCTAAATGTTACACACTAGTAAGTTGCTTGTTTATTTTACAATATGTGAAATTTCCTCCATTGTCTGTGTTATCCTTTTCTTTTAATTTTAATATCCTGGTAAAATAAAGTTTGAATAAATAAGAATGTCATAAAACAAATTGCTGGTTAGCAGATTTTGTTATCGTTGGATGGAGCCTGGTTAGCTGTTCCCATGTTTCTGGTCTTTGTGCTAAGCTAACCTGCTGTAGCCTTACATGTAATGAACAAATATGAGCGTAGTATCAGTCCTCTTGAATAACTCTCCTCCAGAAAGAAAATAAATATCTAAAACATAGAGGTGTCAAATCAAAAAACAAATGATCCAAGAATTCATGCTTTTCAGTGGTTTCTTGTATATCTCAATTTGGATCATAAATCCTATATTTCCTGAAAGGTTACTCGATCAATAATCAAGTTTTTCTGTGTATTCATCTTGTCTTTCTTATTATGTGTCTCAGGAAATACAAGAGTACACAGGCTTTGTTCAGCTGAGCGTATTATGGCAGCCAAGACACAGCATCACTTTGTTGTTTAGCAGCCGCCAGCTGAGGAGGATTTTAACAAGAGAAAACATCACTCTTGTCAGATAAAACATTAATGCTACATTGCATTTTTTTCTTTTTGCTGTGTATTGTGTGTACTGCATGTTTGTGCCAATGTTCAGGTGGGCCTCGTGGTGTTTTAGTGCTTATTATCATTAAAATAACAACCATTGGTTTGTTCTCATGATGTGATTCAACACAACAGGGATTCCACCAACAACCAGCCCATAAAAATTTCAAGCCCCCATAGCGTCTGTCTTCACACACAGAAGTCATGAAGTGAGTGTATTTACATTTCAGCAGCAGCAGTAACAGCATGTTTGGCATTAAAGGCCCAGACACACCAAGCTGACTTCAGAGAACCAGAGGCGATGAAGACCGACTGTTGTGTCGCCTCACGTCACCTTTGTCTTTGTTAAGAAGTTGTACTTGAACACACCGCAAAGACTACAGCCGACAGCCAGTTAGCACGTATGTTCTGTGGCTGCGTGAGAGGACATAACTCTTCACATCAGCAGGTCGTGGTAGCCTGTACTCATCGTTCAAAGAGAGAAACAGGAAGACGAGGATGGCGGGTATACAAGCTGTTGTTATGATACGTATGAAACAGAGGCACTCTCATGCATCACTTAGCTTCATTCATGATGGCCATGTTGTGAAAATACTGGTGTGAGCAGACGGTACAGGACACACCGAAATAACTAGATCAACAGAGGATCACCGATGGTCCCAAGCGATAAGACGGCTGACCGTCGCCTCGGTGTGTCCGGACCTTTACACAAGACAATGTAGATGAGCAGTTATAGACCATATCCACCATGATCAATCAGACAAATGCTGTCTCACAGTTGACCTTCAAAATAAATGTTCTCAGGGGGCCTCTTTGTATTTCCTGATGCAGTATTAGTTAATACTATATTATTTAATAGCTGTCAGGAAGTAAAATGTATATAATGCATATTAAATCTGTGTGCTGCCGATGTTCACGTTAACTGTGTTTCCACTGGATGGTACGGCTCTGATCAGATAGTACTCTCTCAGTGTAGGACGGACCGCGACATCGTCTTCAATGGGACCCTTGCTGAATCATTTCAATCACTGTAAACATACAGAGAAACGTCTGCTCTTAGCTCCACCTTCTAGTGTCGGCTCAACTGACTTCAAACTTCAACCGAGGTGGTGCTGAGAATGGAGGAGCTCTCTTGGTGCCATCCACAAATTTTGCCAATGGAAACATGAAAAGAGCTGTTGTAGGGTGTAACGAACTGAACTGGACAGTTTGGTTGAAACGGGACATATAATTCTCACGGTCCAGTTCAGTTCAGATCTCCACACCTCCACATAACAGCATGTGCCTCAATGCAGCATAAAAACACAATGACAGCTGTGAGAGTAAAGGCCATTGAATACAACATTCAGTTGAGTCGTTGCTGGTTAGAAAAACTGGGGCTACTCAAAGTTGTAAAAAAAAAAATCAAAATGAATTGCAAAATTTGATATTTTTACTAAAATTTTTTGCATGCGTTTGTTTAGCTTATTTGCAACACTATAAAACCACTCAGGTTTAGGAAAACGTTGTGTTTGGGTTTAAAATAAATCCATAAACTAAGTAAAATACATATAGAAAAAAATTAAAAGTAAGTCTGGAAAACACATCACAGACATCACTAAAAACGAGTCAAACAACTAAAAAACGAAACAGCTAACTAGCCCTCAGCGTTGTTCTTGGATCTGGGATCTGGGCTCCTGGGGCTGCTGGGGCTGGGGTCCTACACCAGGATCCTAGGATCTAGGACCTGGTGTTTTTTCCGTGTTTTTGTCCTCCCCACTGTGTTTGTCTGGAGCGGGGCGGAGCTGGAGTCACCATTCACCTGCACACCTGTCCGACATCTGCAAACAAGCCACCTTCACCCACTCTGGATAAAACCCTGGCCCGGTTCACAGCTCGCCGCCAGATTGTCAGCGTACCTCCGCGGTATAGAGTATTGGCTCAGTATGTTCTCAGTGTTCTCTTGCCTGCTTTGTAGCCCAGTTTTCTGACTTCGTGTTTTTCCTGTTTTCAGTTTCCCGTTTTTGCTGGTACCCCTCTGGACCTCAAAAAGAAAGACCTCTCCACCTGCCCCGGCCTCACTCCGTCATCTTCAGTCTCACCCAGATTTCCTCTGGACACCTTTGAGACGCTACCCCCGCCCCGCTTCAGTTCCTTCAACTTTCATTTCATAAATATTTTGTTTTACAACCTGCCGTTCAGTCTGTTGTCTGCATTGTGGGTCCAGACCTCCATTATTATGACATGGGCAGCAGGATAATAAGCAGTACATTCCTTACACAGTTTACCCCACATGTAGATATTTTATTGTCTGTCTCCACGTTCGGTTTATGGGTGGCTGTCTTAATGTATTTGGAGTTTCACACAGCTAAGATATACAGCAGAGCAGTCAGATAGGTTTTTACTCTTGTTTCTTTCCAGACGTTGCTGGCTGTAAGTAGGAGGTTTACAGCTGGGTTAGGAAGCGCTCTTTGATTGTGTTCATTTATGGTTTGGCGCCACCAGTGACCTTCCTTTGTTCCACGCCTCTCTTAACTCCTTCCTGTGTTGTATTTCGGAGCGGCAGAAGCTCGCCGTTCTGTACTACTGTGTTAAACACTGTGTGCAATAAACAACAGTGTTTACCTGACTACATCCTCAGTCTTGTTGCTTCCCTTTTCCCTAGACATCTACAGTACAGGTATCTAACAGTCTAAAGGACCATGTAGTACCAACAATTATCACTCCAATAAAAAATATTCATCTGTAGCGTATTAGTGTAGTGGAGAGTATCGACTGTAATATATTAACACAGGTTCATCTGCTCTTCTGTAATACAACAGAGGTTGTGAGGTGTAAATGCTCTGGTTGAACAGCTTGGTAATGACCAGCAGCTGCGTTTCTGTCTCTCCGGCTCGGCCAACACTTCCCATCCTGTCATTAGAGCAGATTGGGTCTCTGTTGACCTTTTACTGTAATTATGTTCTGTGAGTGTGGCCTGTCTGCTGCACTCAGTCTAATTCATACTTGGTCCTCCAGAAAGAACTGACTGACCGCTGAAATAAGTCTGCAATGATGGGAGTTTTAATCAAGGCAGCAAAAGCAATGAGATGCAAGAGAGCTAAAAATCTACTCATCTATCCACCTACTGTATATATGTATGTATGTCACAGTCAAAAAAGTACCTTTCTTGTGGCCCTCCGGTTTTCCAGGGCAGTGGAAACTTCCAGCTGAGCACCGACCTATTTTACACCGAAATGAGCCGGCGTGAGGAAGAGGCTGCTTTCAAGGATAGCCCTGATGTCGCTGTGTGATCTATGGGGGTTTCAGGGTTTAGCGCCCTGATGCCTGGTAGAGGAGAGGCTGAGGAGAGAAGTAACAGGGCAGCACATGGAAAATCACTTCTGTATGCTGCATCAGGAGTAAAATCCTTCACTGGGAATAGTCATGAATCAGGTCCTTGCACTTCTGGATTTATGCATTAACTTCAGTCAGCATTTGTTTCTATTCATTTAGTGTTTATATTCCTCTTTAGGCATGAAAAAAAATTTGATATTTTCTTTTTAAATACATTTTGAAAGTTTTTCACATGTCTAATGTGTTTGAGTTGTCAGCTGAAGAAATATAAATCAATACACAAAGTGATATTATGAGAAAACTATAAAATACTGTTCGATGCGATGTAACAACGTTGATCCTCCTGACTCCTCAGCTCTTCCCTACCTCTGTATTTATTGATTTGATTTATTTCAAAAGAACATTTTCTACAAAAATGACAGAAATTTGTTGTCCATGACTCTCCAAATACTGTCTTTCCAACTTGGTTAACACCACAACATTGAACAGGCACTCAGCGTATCATGACAATGCATTTTAGCCTTTTTGCGTGGCATTTTTATGCCTCTGTTTTGTATCGTTTTTACACCAAGCCACAAAACCACAGTAATGGCCACAGTTAGGTTTAGGCAACAAAACCACTCAGTCAGCTGAGCCTGTTCTCATTCCCACAGTGACAAATACCAAGGCGTTTTCACAGCCATCAACGTTTGATATCGGCGCACACGGCACCCCGTCGCACCAGTACATAACGTATGTTGCCAAGAAGTGAAGGTTAATTGTTTGCTCCATTACAACATCAGCGCCGAGCAGCAGAGTTACGCTTCCACAGTTTTGGACTGGAAGCGAGAACCAGACCCCAGTAAAACGTCCGCCTAAAGAGTGCCATATAAAAGCCACCATATTATATTATTATACCATATTCTACCTAATTGGCCTGTGTTGAACAATAAAATATGAATTTAATAAGTGTTGGTGGTGGTGCTGTGCTCTTTGCTTCGTTCATTAACTACGATATAAACCCACCTGTGGCAGTTAATGCTCAGGTGACCACTGTTGGTGTTCTGGGTGTCACGTTTCACTTTCACTTTACAATCAGCTGTTCCTTCATGTCCCATTTGCACTATGTCCAATTTCGTTTTCACTGTACAAACATAGCGGTTTTAAGCTCAACATGTTGTTTGTTCTTAAACACACCAAACATTGCCAGCGTCGCCTGTACCTGTGAATTTTTGTCTAGTTAGTGTACAAAATGTTCAGTGTATACAGTCTGTATTTAGTATTTAATGTGTACAGTGAATGTGTATTGAATGTTGTATAAATATGTTGTGTATATTTTTTATATTATATATTTTTATATTTATTCAGTACTATTAGTATTCAGTCTGAGCAATGTCCTCAGTATTGTGTGTTATTTACTTTTTCTTCTTCTTCTTATTGTTCTCTATGGCACTGTGGTCTCTGTGAAACGTAATTTCGTCTACCTGCAAATGTGGAAATGACAACAAAGCAGTCTGGTCTAAGTCAAAGGCAAGAATGGCGTTTGATGGCATGCAAAATGACTTGTGATTACATTCGCCATTTAGACAACCGGGCTGCTCTTTCACTTGTAATTCAGCAGTATCGTCTCTTCAGTTTTACTGACTTGTACATCATTTCACCAGGTCTTCTAAAATCTCAGTAATAGTGTGACTTGTAGTTGAAATATAGCATCATAATTTTTTTCACATAAAATGAATAGTTTCTTCTGTATATTAATTCAGGGAATAAATAGATTCTACATTTTGGTAGTTTTTCATTTCACAAAATGTCTTCAACACTTCAGTGTTAAATCAAGAACTTTCCCAAAATAAAACACACAGATCAGGTATCTGACCAAAGAGTGTAAACCAGCCTTTAAATCCTCTGAACACCCACACAGGTGTTTTCAGTTATTGTGACTGATTAGACCTCTGCTCAGACTGACGTTTGGTGGAGCTTTGACGGGAATGTGTTCGGTCACAAATCTTCATCTACCAATAAGAAAGATAAAAGTGTAATCTGTCCCGCCCTGACGGAGCCTGTGGACACCCACTCAGTCTGAGCAGAGGTCCAATCAGCCAGATTAACTGAAAACACCTGTGTGGATGTTCAGAGGATTTAATCCCAATTTTGGATACCGAGCACTTTTCAATACAATCCTACATAAAAAGGCATTAATTAAAAGTGCAGCTATCTAACCAGAAAATGACTTCAGTGGAAGTTAAAGTCACCTAGTAAGAAGAGGCAACATACACTCATAACACAGAACTTTGACAACAGCATAACAATTTCATCATTTAATGGTTGCATAGATATGGATATGGATGTGGATGTGGATAGTGATGGCACAACAAAAATGTCACACCCACAAAGCATAACAAACAAGATGGGGTTTCTGTGTCAAGATGGGTCGGGTGGGTTGCCAGACAAACAGCCACACCGGCCCCGACCCTCCCTGCAGTGAGAGAGGACACAGTGAGCACCGAGTCCACAGCACCAAGAATCCCAGAGGTCTGGGCGAAGGGTGCTGTAGAGCTCACAGGGTGACCCACCTTCACCCTGACCCTTTCCAACCAGACCAAGAGCCGGTCGCTGTGCACCACCGTGCAAGGCCTACTGAAAGAGGCTGGGACATGGTTTTGAGCTCTGGGGTATTAAGATAAGATAAGATGAACATGCACAGTGTAACTAGAGCTGCAATCGTGTATTGCTATTGGCTCAGTTTCAGTGAGTGCAGATCACATTTTACTGCACATGTTTTGTACCCCAAAGATATGATGCCACCAAGGAGGTAATGTGCCCAATGAGGGCCAACCAGCACTGGGGAGAGGTCCCATGAGAGGTTAATAATGAATTAATATAGAGGTTATAACTTTGGGGAAGCTAATCATCCCCTAACCTATATAGCGCCACCTATGCATTCAACGCATCACTTCCTGTGTGTGCAAGACATTTCTAGGAGAATCTTAAATTGCACAGAAAAAGTCAAAGATTATAACTTTAGCATTACTGTTTTCCTCTCTGTGCTGTGGGATTCCCGACTGCTGAGCTGCTTGAAAGTAAAGCGAGGCGGTGCTGAAGAGACAGATGCATGCACAACAAAGCTTCCCTGTAAGCACAGGTGAAATAAATAAAAGTAAATGTTCTGCCCTTTGTTCTAACAGAGTCCATAAATATGACAAAATAGACCATAAATACAGAAGAGTGCTTTGTGAAGCAGAACAGCTTCCCGGGGGTTTTATTCAGCTGGTGCTCTGCTCATCTGCTCCCCAGTCCGGTTTCAGCCTGGTTTGAATCACTTCCCATCATTGGCTGGAGAGAGGCTGCTCAGCTGTTAGAGCCTGCAGTCACTCAGGCCTATCTTAATAGAGATCTCTCTCTGAAACCAAACAATGTATTGAATCTCATCACTTTGGCAGCTGAAAACAAAAGATGGTTAGGAGTTACCTGCGTGAGGGGGACGTCATGTGGTCAGATACACAAATAAATATTCAATTTTACAGCATGGACTGAAGGTTCATAGACACAGAGGGAAATGGATAGATAAAGCTAATCATCCTAATCATGATTTGTTGAGAGGAGTACAGATATCAGTTGAAAACAGTCAAAATATTTATCATTTCTTTGTTATTTCATGTTGATTTAACATCCAACTGTGAATTCTAGTAACATAAAAAAGTCAAACTGGGTCAGTTGCAACAATATTCAAGCAGTCAATGAGATGAATATACAGGTACATTTTAAGAGTCTGCCGAATCCTCAGTTCTTCCAATGTCTGTTTCAAGTGTGGCTTTCAGGTGCGTCATCCCCTCTGCTTTTACCCCAGCGTCAGATTAGTCCTGATTTACCAGAACAAGACAAATAAGAGCTCTGTGCAGTGCCACTGAACATCATTCTTCCATTTGTGAAAGTACTGGGGTTGGTTGAGTTTGTTTACCATCAACACTGCGTAGCTTACCACTGCTCCTGCAAAATATCATCTTGGTGTTAACTTTTCCAAATAACTCAACCAGTCTGCAGGCATGGATTTTACGGAGACTGACGCTTTGAAAATGGGAGTGCAGTGCTGAAGGAAACATAATGCAACAGTCGGTTTACAGCTGCAATCCTCATGCAATGAGTCGGACAGGCATCCTCCTCCTGCAGGTTCCCTGCAAGTGTCCTGAGACAGACACTCAGCGTATATTTCAGCACAACTCCTATTTACTTCCATAAACTCTGAGACAATAACTGAGAAAACTTATTTTCTGTGATCTGAATTTACAGCAGTAATCAAACAGTGATATACTATAAGACAATGGTCCTCTTTTCAACACCAGAGGTGGAAGAAGTACTCTAATCTTTTACTTAGTAAAAAAGTCCTGCATTCAACGCCTTACTTAAATCAATGTACATATGTATCAGCATCAAAATATATATAAAGTACCAAAAATAAAAGTACTTGGTATACACCGTGTCATATTTTGGAATATTATATATTATATCAGTGGATTATAATTAATGCAAGCATCACTAATGTTGCAGCTGGTGGAGCTAATTTCAGCTACTTTATATTCTGCCAAGCAGCTTAATTAGTATATTTTATTTGATTTAGACCTCACAATAGTTTTACAATTGTACCATACATTTATGCACAAGGATACACTGTTTGGTGTTTGTAGCAACGCTATTTATTTTTACAACAGGTTTTGCTAATTTACCTATAATTAATTTACCTGTCCTCATAAGATGTGGTTTTTTTAAAGGTAAAATTGAAAAAAGAAGAAAATACATTCATAAGTACAACAAATACACACAGCAGTACCTACACAAAAAATATATATAAAATACAAGTGTGTCTACAGGTGTATTAGCTATGTAAACAATGCTGTTTCTCTTTTAGCCATTATGTAACATCTCTACATATTTTCTTAATCCATATTTTGAATTAATAATCTGAATCTGTATAATAACTAAAGCTGTCAAATACATGCAGGCAAGTATAAAGTACAATATTTAAGTAGCATCTAATGGCAGTTGTACTTAGTTCCACTGTGTAATACTTGTGGGCCAGAGCAGCACTAAGTGACTGATGAAGTTAAGTCCAGTGGTTTGTAAGTGGTAGATCAACACAGTCTAAAGACTGCAGTTACTGCTTTTGGTTACTTTTTAGTGTTATTATTTTTCTCATGATGAATAGTTGGCCCACATTTCACTGCCCTTGCCAAAGTGCCCCCCTATGGAGGACGGACCCTGCCAGAACAAAAAAATAAATGAGTAAATTAATGAATGACTCGAAAAAGGAATAAAGAAGTCATTAAATGTAGCAAAAATAATATTAAAAATAAATGTAGCCAGTAGATAATTTATAAAATGTGACATTAATAATTTTTTTTATTTTGCTTCTCTATGAATTTTTTATTTATCTTTTTATGAATTCCCTTATTTAGTCACCTGTTTAATTTCCCATTTTATTTATGTATTCATTTATTTGTATACTTCTTTAAATGTACATATATATTTTCTTTATATTTCCTATTTATTTTTGCATCCATTTATTTATTTATGCATTTACTTGTATCTATTTTATATTTTAAATAGATGTATTTATTTATTTAGTGATATTTTTTTAATTTCTCCACAATTTTCCCTTTGCATTTCACCTCTTTCACTCATTTCCATCAACTTATTTCTGTATCGCTTTCTTTATATTTTTCTTTTTACATTGTTTTATGCATTCTGTCTCATTATTTAAGTGTGGGGGTTTTGAGTTTGTCTTTGAGCATAGTTGAATAAATAAATACATACACACATTTACAAATAAATATAAAATAAATACAAAATTTGCATAAATAAATTAATAAAACATACAAAAAATAAAAAATAAAGAAGAGAAGAGTAAATAAATAAGGGAATTAATTAAAGATAAATAAATAAAGAACCAAATGAAAGCAGAAATCAATTTATGCCACAGCTTATCAATTAATTAATGGCTACATTTAGTTATTTTTGCTACATTTAATGATATATTTACATATTTATTCATTTATAGAGTCACTTATTTATTTATTTATTCATTTATTCATACCGCCCTAGGCAACTGCCTAATTCGCCTATAATGTGGACGCACCAGGCTGCTGGCAGCTTTCTGATACTGGGCTGCATCCAGAGAGTAAATCTTTTAGGCCACACAGATGACAGTGTTGGGACTGTCTTCTCGGTTTTAACTGCCATACATGCAGGCCAAAATAAAACAGTGTCCAGCCCTTTCTCTAATAATTCTCTGTTCTGCAGGTGTTTGAGAACAGTTGCCTTATTATCCCAGATACTTTCAAAGCATCTCTGTGTCAGCACTTGTTTTCTGAAAATGATTTTTATCTCTGAAACTTCCATCCAGTCCCTGAAGGTGTAGGACTTGTTTTCAAGCTTAAAAGCAAAAAACACCTGGAGGATCAACACAAAGCATCCTTACTCTCACTTTATGTCAGCCAGTTGTGCTTGTTTTGTCTCTTTCTTGTTTTTTCGTTCAGATTTTTTATACAACAAAGTGCAAAATGCCCTACTGTCCTTTTTATTCTCTTCATCTCTTCCTCTGAACATATACTCAGCTGACTTTCTTCACCATCATCATCTATCAGATTATCAGGATGTGACCCAGGGTGGTGAGGACATGTGTGAGACATGCTCCAGTATCATCGGTTGCCTTCTCCTTGTTGGTTGAAGGGTGAGGGAAGTGCATCTGCTCTTCTAGCATTGCTTGGACACCTTTCAGATGAACATAAAAGCTGATCTGCTGCCGTGTTTCTCTGTATATAGCTTGAGTGGCATTATCCTACATATTTCCAATCTGTTGTACACATATAAGAGCAGTTATTAAAGCTACGAGGAATTTTTGTTTTGTGTTGATTTTGACTCTCCATGTGGACAGAATGGAAGAGTTTCCGAGCCCCAGAGTCACCTTAGAAAACCTTTAATTTTACTGCAGCAGGGACCGGACCGTCAGTCTTCCCCGCTGAGTCCTGGTTCTGGTTCGTGTCTCCCTTCCCTCCAGTGTGCCCAACAACACAGCCTGGGCCTCCAGCAGCATGGTGCTGGTGTTGGCTCCCACTAGGAGCTGGTGAAGAAGCGAGGCGAAGCTCTGCTCCTGGTTGGAGGAAGAGCTGCTGGTCCTGTAGGTGGGACTGCATGATTTCTTATGATTTTGTGTGATTTTCGTGTGGAATCCGACCTGGTGGCACCAATGATGGGCATTAAGAAACTACCCACCAATGACAGGTATCAAGAAACTACCATTAGCAGTAAGACTGTAAACAGAGGTTAAACAGCCTGGCTCTGTCCAAAGGTAACAAATCCATCAGTCAGCATCTCTAAGGCTGCTTTCATTAGCCAGTATTCATTCAATTGGGGTGCTGTTGTAGCTGTCTTGGCAGAGCAAGACCGTGTCCATGTCCCCCCATGTCCATGTCCCCCCATGTACAACCTGGAGTCCTTTGTTGCTTGTTGTCCTTTCTGTCTCCCCCTTACAACACTGTTGCTCTAAATAAAAAATGGAAACACTCTCAACAAAAAAAAAAAAAAAAAAATCATTCAATTTTAATCAAACGTTGGCAGTTCTGATGTGGTTCCTTTGAGTGGTTGTGAACACAGTAATCATACTCTGGTGTTAACCAAATGAAGCTGAGACCACTTGTAAAAGATGGTCTCTAATTGTTCCCCAGTGAACCCTAGTGTGGTTCGATTGCAGTGAGAACATGATCTGACCTAATGGCAGGTTGCAAACCAAAACACAAGCTGTCTGCACAGCTGAGATGGACGCAGGTAACGAAATGTTAACATGAGTGAACGGACTTGGACTGCTGCAGAAGTTGAAATGAAGGGAGCATACAGGATATGTTAAATAAAGTCCACATAAATAGTGGCGTTTATAAAGTCATTCCAGATAAACTGGAGAAGAGATTCAGACTGACTGTAGATCAGTGCCGAGTCACGTTCATGGCCCCCCAGCATTTCTGTTTTTTTTTTTTTTTTTTTTTAATTTGGACCGTATTAATTTGTTCACTGTGAAACCAAACCAGACTAAATAGAAAACAAACCAAAAGTACCGATTTCACTCTGATTTGTACAAACCAAACCCACTATGGTTGTGAAAGCATCCTAAAGCTCACTAATTAATCTAGAAACAAACTTTATATGCTAGAAGGCCCAGAACCAGGCTAGCAGTTTCCCCCTGCTTCCAGTCTTCATGCTAAGCTAAGTTAACCCTCACCTAGCGGTAGCCTCATATGCAGACATGAGAGAGGTATTGATCATCTTATCTAACTCTTTGGAATAAGGCACATATGTCTATTCCCCAAATTGTCAAACGACTCCTTTAAATGTATGTTAGCAACTAAAGTTTTAAATTAAAATAAATTAAATAAATTTGTATGTGATGCTCAAGATAATTTCTTAGTTTTTAAGCCATGTGTATGGATTAAAATCCTTCGGCGTCCCTTGACCCATCATCAAGTAAATGATGTCTGATATGATACATTACAACCTCTCTCTCCTATTGTTCTGATGAGAGACTAACTCAGACCATGTTGCAGGACCATGTAAAGCTGAGATGAGCATGCATTGAAAATCAGATGTGCCAGCCATTCAAGGTGAACAGGAGGTTCCTGGTGCTGAACCCTTTCATAGGCTCATATGAATTCTCTGTGCACTGAGCAAAGGTGCCAATTTTCGGTGACATTTTGGCTTGAGGAGTGACGAGGGAATGGCATGTTCCTAAGTTAATGAGATTTATCTAGAAAGGCCAATTTGCTGATCAAATGCCACCTCTTCCCCTTTTAAAATGATCATTTAGTGGCCAGAACCGCAGACTTTCCCCACAGGCTAAACAAGAGGACAAGACTCCAACTTCACACCATTAAATCTATTACTGCAACCCTTCAGGAATGAGGGTTATTCATTTCACTGCTACAGCAGAGCTATGAGCTCGTTCCTCTGGGAGCTGCAAACATGAGAGCTGACAACATGACAAGACTTAAAAAGAGGCACCGGCACATAAGCATCCCATTACCTCGAGTGAGTGCGACAAAATCTACATACAACAGATAAAAGTGGGATTAATAATTAGAGGAGAGATCCAACAAGAACAGCTTGCAAAGGAGAAAACCATCATCAGAACAGAGGGTTTTGATTGGTGGGATTTTGAAGGAAACAGGATTGTTTTAAAAGTGAAATGTTTTTAAATCATGTTGCAGGAAGTGTGACATGTAACATAGACGTCTAAAATCCTTTCACTCTTTCTCACCAAAGAACAGCCTGGTTTTAACAGGTGTCTAAACACTATATATAAGAAGTGGATGTAGGTTGCCGCCCGGTCTGTATATCGTGTCACCTGTAATGAGATGAAATAACAGTCACATAGATCTAACATTAGAGGTATGTGCCAACAGTTACCGTGCTGCTTTGGCTTTGCTTGTTAGGAGGCTATAGAGCACATGTGTCAAACTCAGTCCACCTCATTTTATGTGGCCCTTCAGGGCCTGCAAAGAATATATTATGTTTATTATACAATTCAATGCTGCTTTACAGACGTACAGTGTCTTTAAATGACATGTCCCACAATACATCTTGATTTTGTTACATAAGCACTGAAGCATCTTAGTATCACCAGTTTCCAACAGCGGCGCTCTAGCCGAGTGATGGGGTCGTAAAAAAAATATGAACAGAACCAAAATGTCCAAGAAAAGCAAAGTTGGAGCAGAGGGAAAGACAGAAAGAGGATCCATGTTAGTGGTTGATGGAGACCAGCCGGTATGTCTTCTTTACTACGAGGCAGTAAAACACTGTCACACCACTGTCATCTACCACATGATCTCAGCTGATCAGCTGCTGATCAATAACAGTTTATATGCCACAGACTGAACGTTAGATCAGAGCTCATTGATCTGTTGGACTAGAGTTCTGCCCCTCTCAACTCCCACCACAAAGTTTATATATAACAGTTTATACGCCACAGACTGAACATTAGATCAGAGCTCATTGATCTGTTGGACTAGAGTTCTGCCCCTCTCAACTCCCACCACAAAGTTTATATATAACAGTTTATACGCCACAGACTGAACGTTAGATCAGAGCTCATTGATCTGTTGGACTAGAGTTCTGCCCCTCTCAACTCCCACCACAAAGTTTATATATAACAGTTTATACGCCACAGACTGAACGTTAGATCAGAGCTCATTGATCTGTTGGACTAGAGTTCTGCCCCTCTCAACTCCCACCACAAAGTTTATATATAACAGTTTATACGCCACAGACTGAACGTTAGATCAGAGCTCATTGATCTGTTGGACTAGAGTTCTGCCCCTCTCAACTCCCACCACAAAGTTTATATATAACAGTTTATACGCCACAGACTGAACGTTAGATCAGAGCTCATTGATCTGCTGGACTAGAGTTCTGCCCCTCTCAACTCCCACCACAAAGTTTATATATAACAGTTTATACGCCACAGACTGAACGTTAGATCAGAGTTCATTGATCTGTTGGACTAGAGTTCTGCCCCTCTCAACTCCCACCACAAAGTTTATATATAACAGTTTATACGCCACAGACTGAACGTTAGATCAGAGCTCATTGATCTGTTGGACTAGAGTTCTGCCCCTCTCAACTCCCACCACAAAGTTCTGATCTTCGATGGATGAGTAATGATGAGGGTTTCTAATCTCATAAATTCATGGGATTTTTGTCATAATAACATAGAAATGTGAGTGTGTTCACATACAGTATTTTTGTGTTTACATGCTGCAGATATATTGATGCACAAACATGTGTTTTTGTTACTGAACTCGTTTTTTAAATAAATTGTACAATATTTCTGCTTGCAATTATTTTCCCCAGACTTCTGCTTTCTGAGCTGGTTATTAAATAAGTTATTACGAAAACTAATAATAATCATATGCAGTGGCAATTTTGGAATATGATTGAGTGCAGATATATTTATATAGTTTGACACCTCTGCTATAGATAATGCTTAATGTCAATGAGAGTCCTCACCAGTACTGTACAGTATATGAGTTCAACTGGTGAGTAACTGTATGTGTGGATGGGACTGTGTGTTTTATTTATCCATGTGTGAGTTGTATCATTCTGTCATCATAATCAATATGTGTGTGTGTGTGTGTGTTACTTAGTCCTGAAGGCAGACTTGAGGGTTCACTGGTCCCCACCAAGGACAAATGCTAATCAGACATTAGAAACAGATTAGCATATACGAGCATCAAGAATCTGTTTTCACACATTTTATATTTTCCAAAAAATAAAACTGTGTGTCTCTAACTTGTAGAAGGTCAACAAGTGAGGCTGCATTGTCTGGGGTCGTTTTTACTTTCCTATATGTTTTTTTTTTTTAGTGTTCATTAATCATGTACAGCCAACATGCTTGTGTATGAATTACATGTGATGCCCAAATTAGTCAGATCAATAATAAATGCAGAAGTAGAGGTAGATTAAACTATCTAGGCACCATCAAAATAATAGTACATGAATATCTCCAAACAATCACTGCTACTTTTTGTACTGTATCTCTGTGACCCAGCTGTTTAAACCCCTTCATCCTTCATGAGCACAGTACATCTATCTCATGTAGGAGTTATATAATATTACATGACATTTCAGCCTTATCAGTGACTGTTTTATAACTGTGTTAACTGAAAAGACTGAACTTAATGTTCTTTTAATGTTCATTTCCTATGTAGGTGGAGATTTAATTTTGGAAAGAAAACAGGCGGAAACAAGCTGCTAAACACAATCCATCCATTAGGCCACAAATACATTTATTTCATGAGATTCAACAAAACAACAAAAACAAAGTATGTCCAGCTCATCCTTGTGATTCATTTCATTTGTGTTGTTTTGCTTCCCAAGAAACTGTTGTTGTGATTTACTGGAGAGTCGAAGCTGTTAAACCTGCAATGAATGGGACTGAATTAATACCACAAATCTCCACAGCATCTGCCGTGTGTGTGTGTGTGTGTGTGTGTGTGTGTGAGGACGTGGATTTTACACCCTCACAGATGCTTGTTCACATCACTGCTAAGTTTCTGCCTCCTCTGGTGATTCGACAAGTTCACCTCCGGTCACTGTGCTCCACAGGAAACAGCAGACGTGTTTTCTCCATAATTATCATCTCTTGCTCTCACTTTCCCTTCACTGTGTGTTTGCTCATGAGTACTCTGTGTATTTGTAAAGCTTGTAGGATTACATCTCCCAAATGTTGTTAAATGTTGTTAACATATCTGGGAAGTTGTAAAAGTGTTGACACTGATGCATGAAGACTCTGAGTCCCTGTCTCAAGGCCCTGCCCAGGTCCCCCAGGCCATATAGCGTCCCCTAACTCCCCAGACCTTCCATTCTCTACCTGTCCTCCAGGTGGCTTGTTCCAGTCACCTAATTCTCATTCATGTGCTCACCTGATTCCACTTTCAGCCCTGCAGTAAAACCTTTCCAGCCTTTTCCATCCCAGTCCTTCCCTGCCCACCTGCGTCGACCTCCCTCGTCAGTCCTGCAGAACAGATACCAGCCGTTTTTCCCCAGGCAGTTGCCAGTTTGTCAATGTTGCTATGTGCTTCAATGCTTTCTCACCTTGTTACTCAGCAACCTGGATCTCACCATCCTTGTCTGTACCTGCCTGCACCTTGTTCCTGCCCCACTCCTGTGGATTATCAGCTACTTGTGTTTGGACTTTTGACCCATGCCTGTAAGCTTTTGCATCTTCACTTTTGTCAATGAAGTGTCCAGACTCTCTGTGTTTGGGTCCTTCCCTCTGCTTCCTTGCATTCACTCCCTTCTGATAATGTGTATGTTTATGATAAACTGAAACTGCAATCTTTCATAAACCTGTACCAAAGAGATATTGTTCGAACATCAACGGCTCAGTGTCTGATGCCCTGGGAATGAGAGCAGGCTGATATAACCTATCTATGCAGTAGATAAATAGCCCTTCATCCACAAAAAACCCTTATGCTTCTGAACATAATCCAGACAGTGATTTTATATATATATATATATATATATATATATATATATATATATATATATATATATATATATATATAAAAAAAAGAGTGTTCTGTAAACTGGTGATGAGTGTTTACTTTTCTTGGGAAGTAAAGACATGTAGCCGACTATCTATGCTCCACTTTACTAATCTGTGCTGTGGTGAAGTCTCTGCCAACACAACCGACAATCACAGCTGCCAGAGTCAGTCTGGGAAATCACTGAGCAGTCAATCAACATCGCCAATCAGAGGCAAGGTGAGATTAATCAGGCTGGAAAAATCAATTTGCTCCATAAGTCTTTGAGGACGGAAGCGCAGCTTAAGTGAAGCTATTTTAGAGCAGATGAGTTTAGGACTGATTAGCTGGTTCTGCTTTACCACACTGCTGCTGCTAAGCAGAGAGCTCCTGGCAATCTCAGCTGGTCTGAACGTTTGTGTGTGTGTGTGTGTGTGTGTGTGTGTGTTTAGGTAAAGCTCATTTCGTTTTCCTCTGCAAAGAAGGTGAAAATGTGATTTGAAAAAAATAGTAATGCAAAAAAACAGCCCACCAGGAAAACCAAGACCCCCCCCCCCCCCCCCCAACTTATCAAATACCACCGATTGGTCAGTGGCCGACGGAGACCGACACATGGGGAACCCCTCGTGCGTTACTTTTGGACGGACCACAGATGGTGTGTCAATATACATGCATGGTGTCCTTTCAAAATATGCTTTTTTTGTAACAAAAAGTTAGGTTTAGGTAACACAACCACTTTGTTAGAGTCAGGAAACGGTTGTGGTTGACATTAACCTAACTGACTCCGCTTATGTGACTAGTGACTCCTGGGATAGACGATGACAAGACATGTGACTCACGACTCACATGACACATGAGACTAATGATATTGACGAGTCATGTGACTAATGACTGACGTGACGTGACAAAATAAGTCAACGTTACTATTAATTTCACACGGGACATAAATAAACCCGTCCACCTCCTGTCCCACCCACCCTGAACGGACTCCCACGCTGTTAATACGACACCCCTCCGACCGTCCGACTCACCCAGGTGAGTTTACATTGGAGTTAGTTGAAAGACCAGTTCGTCACAAAGGGTGTCACCATGCTTCCTTTCCCTTTCAATGTGGATGGGGAAAGTCTGAAACTCCTTACGTCTTCATGACACATTTCAGAAGCACTTTTCAGGCATTATCTCCAGTATAACCTGGAGTTTCATCCCCGTCCATCCTCCTGACTGTCCTGGGCATCGACTTTAAATACAGATTCTGATGAAGAAGAAGTCGTTCCTACATTTCCCCTAGCTGGGAAGTTAGTATCTCTCCCCATTCCCTGCTCTGTTGAGCTCGGAGTTTCCTTGCGCTGGGCGATGTGTCTCTGGATTTTTCATTTTATTTTCTGGGTCTACCTCCAGCCACACCCTGATGAGTTTCACCTGTTCCTCTTCAGCCCTGCTGTCACCTGTCCCTCGTTATCACCCTCCTTTCCTTGTAAATATTGGTGCTTTCAAATGGAACTTGTGTTTATGAAATAGGGACTCGTGAACACGACATGCATTGCATTCAAGTGGTTAAGTCGTGAACATCGCTGCTAAGCAACAGCAATATTAACATTACTGTCCGAGTCCAGAAGCCACAGAGGCTAACAATTTTTTCAGAATATTATAAAATGTCCAAGATAAACAATATATGACTAAAATTACAATATCCTGTACAATATTGACTTATTATGCACCGATAAATGAACTTCCATGGGCTCCACCATTTCTCACAACTCCAACAAACAGGTCACAAGTTGTGAACTCGGAGCTTTCAGAAACTTTCCACTGACGAGGTCGTGACTACGACATGTGGGGGTGGGGGGGCGTTCATATGGGTCCAGCTCATAAACACGGTAAACATCACCACATTTGAAGGCATCATTTGTCCTGCGTTCCAGAAAACTTGGCGGTCGGCATTTTCACAGCTGAAATTTCCAACTTCTGACCTCCAAGCTTTCCAAGTGCACAGCGCTAGTCAAAAACCATAGCTGACTATGACAAAGTGATGTTTCCTTGGCAAATGTACACACTTTTGAACTCTCAGCAGAGCAGCCTCCACATTTTTCTCAGCGAAAACCCAACACAGTTTTTATTTGAGATTAAGTAAATTCAGGAGGTTGAAGGTTATGCTGCTCCAGCATGAAAGAAATAAACATTGACTGTCTTCACAGGATGTTCATATTTTTATTGACTGAAGTAACAAAAGAAACCAAAACACTTGAAAAGCAAAAATCAGAGTTTTCAGTATACCGTTTTGCACACCAAAGATAAATGATAAGATAAATGCGCTGACAAAAGTAAAGGACTTACATGACTAGCGACACTACGACTGACAATCCTGACGAGTCACGTGACTAAATACTGACGTGACAAAATAAGTTAACGTTACTTTTACTTTGACACAGGACATGAACGGTGGTCTCCTGGTTGTCTTATGATTGTTTGACCCATCCACCAACACTCCCGCCCAGAGCTGGCTCTCACTCTCTGTTAATACTGTATCTGTCGAATGAAGGCGAGGTGGGCATTACCCTGGAGTCCAAAGAAGTCTGGTTGTATAGAAGTCTATGAGAAAATGAGCCTATTTGATTTATTACCTCAGCAAACATTGTAAACATGAGTTCATAGTTTCAAGTCTTCTTCAATACAGCACGATGTTCCTTTAGTAAATTATGGTCCCATTTAGAGTTAAAGAGACCATAAAGCAGATGGGATATATGGTGATTGTTATTTCAGATGTTAAATTGTTTAATTTCTGTTGAGTAGAAGCTGCAAAAACGTCAATACAAATCAACAATAACATAGTGAAGCTTGTTAACAGGTGTAAATGAATGTATCACCTTACTAAATACTCGAAAGAAAACAGGGTTTTTCATTATCCCTTTTAGCCTGAGAACACATGCTTTCAGCTTTTCTGTTAAAATGTCTCAGAGTGCTGGTTGTTTGCGGCACCTTCATTAACCATTTTAACCCGGCTCAACCTCTTCAGTCCATTATACAAACTCATGCTGTGCACCCAGCATGATTCAAACTGAGAGAAATTCATTTTAAATTCCAGTGGAGCCCAAAAGTTAAGTGTCAGGTTAAGAAAAATATCTATTTATGTGTAAGACACCTACAATATGTGTAACTAGTTGTTGTTATATTGATTTAATGAGAAGTTCAGTGTTTCCTTGTAGTGAGCGACGTGTCCTGGACTGTTTTATTTTGTAAATTCACTCTCTTCATGCGTCCTGTCTGGGTTCACCTTCTACCTTTGTGTTTATCTGCCTCACCTTGACGACTTTCACCTGTTCCCCTTCAGCCCTGCTGTCACCTCTCCCTCCTTATCAGCCTCCTTTCCTTGTGAATATGTCCTGTGTTTCAGACAACTCGGAGGTCGCAATTTTCCCAGTTGAAATTTCCAACTTTGCGTTCCAGGTGCAAATGTAAAAAAAAAAAATAAATATATGGCTGACAAAGGGATGTTGATGAACTCTCCACAGTGCAGCCTCCACCAGTTTTACCAAATAATTTTTAGTCAGAGAAGAAGACTCTCAGAGATGGTTTTTACCGTAACCAGCGACATAAATATACATGCAGAACAGCTTGTACTATATGTTAGTATATATTATTTTAATTTAATTTAACATAGATAAAATACACAATGTTGGCTTTTAGTTGATGGTTTACCATTTACAGTATTCGCTTCCATTGTTGCATTATGTCAGACAACAGCATGATGGTGAAGTCGGGGTAGATTTGAATTTGTCCTGATTTTACAAGTATGAACTCCAGCTTTGAGTGGCATTCAATTACGCTTTTTCTGGTAGGAATTGGGAGATTTTTCAAGTTGTTTTTGAAAGACAGCATTAGTCTCTGTGCTCCCCTTGTCTTCTGTCAGTTGGTCTCCTTTGTTCAGTTGGTTATTTGTTCAGTTTGGGGGCGGCAGTAGCTCAGTCTGTAAGGACTTGGGTTAGGACGCGGAGGTCACGGGTTCAAGTCCCCCATGGACCAAGACCAACTGGTTGCTGGAGAGGTGCCAGTTTACCTCTTGGGCACTACCGAGGTGCCCCTGAGCAAGGCACCAAACCCCCAACTGCTCTGGGCGCTTGTCAGGAGCAGCCCCCTCACTCTGACATCTCTCCATTGACATGTATATGTACTGTGTGAACAGAGTGTAAAACTGAATTTCCCCACTGTGGGACTAATAAAGGAATATCTTTTAGTTTTGTTTAGTTTTGTGTGCCAGTTATCGGCCGTTACCTGCCTGCATCTCGGACTCTGTGTGTAAGCCTTTAGTTTATAATAAATCATAAAACTGCAGCAGTCAGCCTGCTTCTATATCTACATCTGGAGTCTAGATGACAAACATTAATGCTGTACATTTTTAAGCTTCTTCCTGTTTGGTGCCTTTTTTATTGTTATTTTAGGATAATTTTTGTAAAGTTGAAAGTACTTTACAGAAAGTAAACATGAGGAGTGAGAGGGAGAGAGGACAGTCATGGTGGTCATAAAATATACATCATATCTACTTGACCAAAGGGATCCCTCGATGTTATGTAATTTAAATGATGAATACCCCATCCTTACTTCATAAATAGTCACTGACAAATAACCAGAAGAAGAACCACAGTATTTCATCATGGCCGCCTCCTCTGTTTCTGGGCTTTAAATCCTTTTTAATAAAATTCACCCTCGTCAGTGGGATTTACGTAAAAACATCCTTGGCACTGAATAGCTTCCACTCAGACTGGACAGCTTAGTGCAGAGTACAGAGCTGCTTCATGCCTTTGTGTCTTTAAGCTGCTCAGAATAAAGAGTTCATAATTAAAGGACCCTTCAATGACCTGAAGCACAATAACCTTTTATAGAGTAACTGTTCAAGCTGAGATGATTAGATAAAACCCGGCATTTCTGCAAAATACAGGGTGCCATAATGGAGGGCCTCTGAAAACCATAATTCAGGAAATTAAGGGCAGCTAATGAAGCCACAGTGGCACTTAAATGCTGAATAAAAACACACAGTGTTTTAGAGGTTCAGCAAACAGGAATTTATGGTGTGCAACAGCAACCTTGCCGCTGTCTGCCTCCATTGAACTTTACCACTTCAGACAGCAGCAGCTTTCTCACAATCCTGCACAGTTTTTATTTGAGACTGAGTGAAATGCCTCTGAAATTCAAGAGGTTGAACTTTAAGTTGCTCCAGCATGAACTTAACAACATTGATTGTACATGCATCTTCCCATGAGGTTTATATTTTATTGATTGAAGTATGAAAAGAAACCAGAGTAGCTGAAAAGCAAAAAAACAAAATTTTCAGCAGACTGTTTTCCTTTAAATGCAATGATAGCTAAGCATCAACCTCCTGTTCTCAAAAGTGAAGCCAACGCTGAAGTACCTTAAACTTGCATTCGTTCGAACAGCCAGGAAGACGCCACTCCTCTGGTTGCATAAAGAAATCTCATTGTATAGAAGTCTATGAGAAAATGAACCTACCTCTCACTTGATTTATTACCTCAGTAAACATTGTTAACATGAGTTTATGGTCTCAATCTCTAGTTTCAAGTCTTCTTCAATACAGCATGATGTTCATCTATTAAATTATGGTCCCATTTAGAGTCAAATAGACCATAAAGCAGGGGATGATTTAGGGCGGGGCTACGTTGGGATTGACAGGTCGCCGCCACAGCGTTGTCCAGTCTGGGAGTTGTCTGTGTTTTTGTCTCACAACTTTAACTTATTCACAGTGTGTTTTCAGTTTGTGAAAGTTAATATTAACCTTTCGGTCAGCTAAAAATGAAAAATCTCTTATCCAGCCTTCAGTTGAACATATCCACTTCCAAACAGCAGTCCACAAACCAAGGGTGACGTTATGATGACTGTATTTTCATGTGATAGTTCATATACAATCTTAAGAAAAAGTTTTTCCAACTTTTTCATTCATTTCTACTCGTTACATGCGTACAGTCATTTCAAAATTAACATATGTCTCCACAGGAAACAACTTTCTAGGTTTAAGCAATAAAACTATGTAGTTAAGTTTAGCAAAATATCAACTTGGTTATGTTTAGGCAACAAAATGTTAAGTTTAGGAAAAGACTGTGGTTTGGCTTAAAATAACACCAGAAGTGGTGTTACTTAAGTACGAAAATTAAGTGACAAATAAATGAATGTGTTTAGTCTGATATTTTTTGACACAGCCATCCACCCCGACCTCCTCCCTTTGCGACATTCGTGGATATACATGCAGCTACAAACAATGTATGAGACCAGCCTGCACGGTGACTACGTCCACTTCTTATATATAGTCAACAGTAACATGACAAAGTAGTGCAGATGTACAGTATATAAGGATTATTTTGGTAAAATAAAAAAATAAAAGATCTGCACAAGTTGATTGTTTTCTGTTTCCCAGTTGCTTTTACTGGTGTTGTATATTGAAGACTTATCGGTTTCTTGGACTTTAATTAGGAAATCAGAAAGCTTCAGAAACACTGGGGTCAGTTTACTTTGATCACAAAGTTGTGACAGTCTGTCACCGTCTGCATGTAAGATGATGACACATTATGCGAGTAATTTGTTTTCAAGTTGATGTCCTTTCACAACATCTTAATGCAAGCTTTTCTTCCCGCTGACTGGTTGACAGCAGATGTGCTCGTGCAGTCCACAGCAGGCAGAGCGCTGTCACGCTGGTCTTCCTGTCAACAAACACAGCACTGATGCTCCATTCAGGTCAACCCCCCCTCTGTAACTTCATGCACACATTTTAAAAATAATGAGAAGATTTAGCAGAAATTAAGGTGTGCTGGGTCTTTTTACACCAACCATAACCTTATGCTGTTATTGTGAGAGCATCATGATAATGAGGTACAACTGGATAATTATTTTGCATTCAAGCATCCTGATTTCCTCCTGATGGAGACCCTCCTGTGGAAGGTGGCTGAGCGGGAATGATGTGTATCTCAACAAATGATCATAACAGTATTTTTGGATGTTGAACATCAAATTGTTGGGAGAGTTGTGTCATTTTTAACAGCAGAACTATATAAAGTCATTGTTAAATGAGCTGTGATACATTGGTGCCATTACTGTAAACAAATAAAACCCTGGTTTGGTACATTTGCATAAATATCACTGTTCCCTCCTGAAATGAGGGTGTCAGCTCTGGTTAGCTAGCTCTCATTTTACAGGACATTACACCTCAGTGGATGTGAATGAGGCAGGATGCAGTATAGAAATCAGTAGATGCTTCCTGACTTCCTGTAAATGGACACATTTGAGATTGGTCTTTAGTACAATGGTCTCAGCAATAGTTTAACATTTTGGAAATTACACCGGCGCAGATTATCTTAGTTTAGCATTAAGACTGAAAACAGGGGAAAACAGCTAGCATGGGTCTGATCACTAATTAACACATCCTGTGTCATTTGTTTAATCCGTACAAAAACTGAAGTGTAAAAATGATTGCCAGGCGGTCAGTGAGGGTCCTGAGTCAGTTCTCTTAGCCCAGTATTTATGCTCCATTTTGTGGCTTTAAAGTTTCTTTGTAAATTGCAACCAAAAATTATTTCCAGCCTGTTCTCATTCCCAGAGCATCAAATACCTAAAGGCTTTGTAATGGCCATTGGCGTCCGCCACACAAGGCACAGGTATGAAACATCGTTCCATTAACTACTATTTAAACCCATTCAAACAGTGAATGCTCTGAGAGTTCAGGACTGTGGTGATGTAGTATGAAGAGTGAAAGGACACACACCGGGCGGGCGGGAAGGAAGGCGGATGGTCCAACAAACATAGGGCTTTTATCCAGGAGACCAATGTTGGTGTCCTGTGCGTCACATTATAATCAGCGGTTCATTTATTGTCCCGTGTTCACAACATTTGGTTTCATTTTCAATCAAACGTAGTAGTCAAGCCCAACCACGTCGTTTTCCTAAACCATATCGAAAGTGGTGTACCAATGATATTTCAGGATATCATATTTTATAATATATAATGTATATTTTTTTGTTTATTTCACCTTAACTGGTTCAAATGAAGAGCAACATCGCTGGTTCAACAAGATACCACTTACAGTGTTCTTACAGCCAGACCCAGTCAAATACAATAAAAGCTCTACGACTGTCGAGCATGAACTCAAAGCAAAAACAAGCAAAACATGAACAATGTGGACACTGGTGGCGCTTTTGATTTAAATACTGAGTTTTCTGAAACAAAAGGGTAAAAAAAAAAAAAACACAGCTGGGAATCCTTTATTCCTCACAACAGCCAGCCAGAGGACGAACTCTCCTCACAAACAGATGGCTGCTCTTCACACACTGAGGCCAAACACACAGCGGCAGACAAGGCCAGCGTGGAGAGCGTCCAGCAACCAGGCTGACACTTGTGGGATTGGGATGGTTTTAGGTTTATATGTGTGTGTGTGTGTGTGTGTGTGTGTGTGTGTGTGTGTGTGGCATCCTCTTCATCCATACTGTCTGAAATGTAAACCCAGCACCTGGCTCACAGCCACTAAAATAAGCTAAGCTGGAAACATGCAACAGTGAACCCTTTGCAGTTCATACAGTATATAATTGAATATAGTATGAAATATTGACTATAATGAGGAAAGCAAAGCAGCACTCTCTGTGGGCAGTCCAGTTAGTTCAACGATGGGGCATGCACATTTACATACTGCAAATTCAAGATTTTTTTCTAAGTTATTATCCTGCCCTGAGAGTTGTGTTCTCGTTATTTCTTACAGATAGCGGCGCTGCGATCGCTGGTTGGTGTGATACCATATCAAGGGAACACTTGAATCACACATCGTATGATGAACGAATCATTCAAGTTGAAAATCTTTAGTGGTGTACATTGTATAATTTGAAATCATCAACCAAAATAACCATCCACCAAAATAATTAACCTGCTGAGGGCTGGATTCTGAATCACACTGAAAATCAAAGTAAATATTGAAATCACTGCTGATCAGCCTAGTATGAATTTCATCGCATCATCTCATAATTTGTTTGGACCCCGCATGCCTGTATGAACTCCCAACAACATCTGGGCTCCTGATGAGATGGAGGATGGTGTACTGGGGATCTCCTCCCAGACCTGGATCAGAGCATCCATGAGCTCCTGGACAGTTTGTGGTGGTACCTGGCTGCGTCAGATGCACAGATACATAACGTCCCATAGGTGCTCAGTTAGATTTAGGTCAGGGGAATGTGAGGGCCGGTCAATGGCATCAGTGCCTTTGTCATCCTGGAACTGCCTACACACTCTGGCCACATGAGGCAGGGCAAAGTCCTGGACCAGAAGAAACCCAGGATCCACTGCACCAGCTTAAGGTCTGACAATCACTGAGGATTTCATACCTAACAGCAGTCAGGGTACCGTTGGCTATGACATGGAGGCCTGTTTGACCCTCCAGACCATCACTGACCCACCACCAAACCCATCATGCTGGATGATGTTACAGGCAGCATCACGTTCACCACAGCATCTCCAGACTCTTTCACGCCTGTCATACATGCTCTGTGTGAACCTGCTCTCATCTGTGAAGAAAATGGGATGCCAGTAGTGGACCTGGTCTCCTGGATGAAAGCCTTGAATTTGTTGGACCCTTCCACCTCCCCTTCTGCTTGCCAGATGCGTCTCTTTTTGCTCTCTAAACTACGTGACCACATGGTTTGTGTGTCAGTATCGAACACTGATGGCCGTGACAAACCACTGATATTTGATGTTCTGGGAGGGAGAACAGGTTGGATACTGGTTGGTCATGTAGTTATTTTTGCCATCTAAAGAGAGAGAAGATCAACTTATGTGAGACATTACAACATCTGTCAGACGCTGCTATCACTTCCAATAGTGGAAGCCACGTATTGATCCTCTTTAACACCCCTCATCTGCTCACTGATGAGGTCCAACACAACCGATTCAGTCCTACAGTTGGTAATCATCCGTTACTCTGACTGCAGCACAGTTGACTCACAGATAGTATCGCTGACACTGTTGACACTGGCCTGATAATCACTGCTGTTTTTTAATGAGAGAAATGACGCACTCTACTCCCCTCATCCCTTTAGCTCCTACGTTTAAGTGTCTGCAAAGCTCTTAAAATATTTCCTATGCATTTTCTGTGTGTGTGTGTGTGTGTGTGCAGGAGGTACACTGAGAGAAACAGTGAGACAGATGGAAGACAGAAAGCACGACAGAGACAGAGAGGAAAAACACAAGAAGCCACACAGAGCATATGGAGAAGCAGGTGGAGAGAAGTCCTGTGTAGCTCTGCTTCCACTCCTGGTCGTATTTCATGCCTGCGCTCCGTTTAACACCTTAACAGTTATCAAATCATTAATTAAAGTGCATGAGTTCTCCAGTGAGAAGCAGCAGCCATCAAACAGAACCTGCCAGGTGCTCCCAACGTGCTCATAGTAGAGTACGACAATAATAATACTGATGTTCACAGTAATATTGCTGATAAAATGATAGATATTGTTAAAGTTTGCTCTTTAAACTTGTGGTTTTAGCGTGCAATAAGAACACCTTTCTTACATTTGGCATGTTGTTTGTACACCATGTAGTCTGTGCTGACTGCAGTGTAAATGTTCTGTGGAAATATGCTGCGATCAGAGCTAGTGATGTGGAAAAGACGTCGGGACAGGACTTTCAACCAAGATTTTCACGTATTTTAGTGACTTTTGTGACGCGTTTTGCCTACTTGTGTTCCATTTCTTCCTTCATTTCTTTCTGCGTGCATATTTTAAGTCCAACCATGATGTTTTTCCTAAACCTAACTGTGGACGTCACTGTAGTTTTTGTGGCATGGCCTATAAATGTCACACAAAAAGAGGCGTACAAATGACACATGAAAATCCTAAACTGCATGCTCATGACACGTTTAATGTCTGTAATGTTGTATTACTTATATACTTTCCCATGAGACCGGGTTCATTAAATACATGCGGATGCCACCAACTCTTCACAGTTCATCAGTGAGCTAATTTATCCATTATTATTGTATTATTGTAATCATTCAATTGATTTCCTAATTGTGAATGTAGGATTTTAACAGCACAGGAAAACAGATGTGATGGAGAAAAATAGAACATGATGACATTCACTGAAAGTGGAATAAGGGCAGAACGTGGGAAAATGTCCCACTTAGTGAACTTCAATGAAAGCTTCATTACAAGTCAGCTCCACCAAAGAGTCCAGTTCTGTCCTGGTAGGGAACTGGAGTCTTTGGTGGAGGTGTCGGAGGAGGATGCTGAGGAAAGTACCACTCAGCCATAGACTGAGACCACCGCGGTGGTCTTTCCTACTAGTGGCCATCAGACTATGTACATAACTCCCCCTTCTGCTGCAGGGACAGCTGACAATAAGAACAACAACAATATCAGTACCATGTGCAAATTCACTTATTTTATCTTACTTATTTTACTAATACATATTATTGTTATACTATTAGGCACCGGTACTCGAAATAGATTACATTTATTTATACACTTAACTTGCTGTAATGTTGAGCAATAATAAGAATTTCTTTTAGGATTACTAACGCTCTATCTTATCTTATGTTATCCTACCTTATCTTATCTTAATAAGTAAACAAATGCTCAGAAATTACTTTGCTGCTGTTGAAACGTACTGCTAACAAAATGAGTCAGACATCAGTATCTCAGAGACGTGAAAGTCAGCTTTTAGGACTGAAAGTGACAAACAGATGCCACTAAAACGTCCACCTAAGAGCGCTGTATAAAGTAAGACAAAATTATTTCTGTTCTATTGTCATATTCTACTGAAACAACCTGTGTTGAACGATAAAATATCATAAATAGAATAAACGTCTTCAGCCCAAGTTCAGATCTGTCACTTCAATTATACTTATAGGAACACTTCACTTACAAAATGACCAGGGAGAATCAGATCAGTGAATATAGGCAATGTTTAAACCCTCATTGACTTCACTTCCTCCACTTTTTGATTCTTCATTCATAGAAGAGATATGTGAGAAAAACAAAGTTTTCATAATTAAGTCATTAATATAAATATGCTCATTTTACAAGTCTTTAATATTTGTGCTTATCGCTGAATGTGCACACTTGATCTACATAAAAGAGCTTTGAACTAAAGGATGATGAAAGTTTGCAATGTGCACTATTTCATTGATTCAGAAGCAAAGCTTGCAGCTGTGGTGATGCCGCTCTGCTGCGGACCGTGACCTTTGAACATCCTGGTGGAGGACGAGTGGAAAGAGAAAACCTCCACAGGGAGGAATAAAGTACATTATTATGATTAAAGGCACTTCGTGCAACTCTTTGCCAAGGCAAACCAGTGAACGCGTGCCTCCAGTTATACTTGACCTCAGTAGCAAACATCCCTCCTGTCACTCATCTTGATGAGCTGTCTGCCTTGAAACAGCATCAGTCCTGTGTCACATAAAAAGCACCAGAAAGCAGGTGGTGAACACACATTATGTAGTTTTAACAGAGGAAATACGACGCTAACAGTGTTTTAAATAGCCATCTGTATGTACACACAAATATCCACGG
Organism: Pterois miles; assembly: GCA_947000775.1. Classification (NCBI taxonomy): domain Eukaryota; kingdom Metazoa; phylum Chordata; class Actinopteri; order Perciformes; family Scorpaenidae; genus Pterois; species Pterois miles. The sequence continues at coordinate 2,705,893 of CAMQGK010000242.1, read as the reverse complement.
GCCATGTAATTCATTAAAGAGGCAAATTATTTTTTTATCTTCATGTAAAACACTTTCTCAATCTGGCTTGACGACCCAGCTGGTTCATGAAAGAAAGAAAGAAAGAAAGAAAGATATTCCTTTATTAGTCCCACAGTGGGGAAATTCAGTTTTTCAGTTTTACACTCTGTTGTTCACACAGTACAGTTCACACAGTACATATACATGTCAATGGAGAGATGTCAGAGTGAAGGGGCTGCTCCTGACAAGCGCCCAGAGCAGTTGGGGGGTTTGGTGACCTTGCTCAGGGGCACCTCGGCAGTGCCCAAGAGGTAAACTGGCACCTCTTCAGGAACCAGTTGGTCTTGGTCCATGGGGATTTTAACCCGGGTCCTCCACATCCTAACCCAACTCCTTACGGACTGAGCTACTACCGCCCCCAATGTGCTGCTATTAAATTATTCTCATTTGTTTTCCATCACCGATTGGGTGCACAGAAGGAAGGAGCACATTAGTGCAGACACAGAGCACATATGGGCAGAGTTTTGACATAGTTCAGTTTGACTGAGTCGTTTTAGCAGCATTGTGATTCAGCACAGTCTTATCATAGTTGGCCTTTGCTGACCATATTTCACGGTACGAATCTGTTAACTTCCATTTCATAGTCCACTAATGGAGCAGTGCAGGCGGCTGCTCCGACTACTGATTGGTTTAAAGTGTGTGTGAGTGTGTGTGAGAAGCTGATGAGAGGAAAACCTCACAATCACAGATTCCTTTGAGCAAACAAATCAGGCTAAATCACGATGAGGCTGGCCAACGAGTCGGCCAGCTTGACAAAAACTGTAATTTTTGTTTTTAAAATGTAATCAAAGCTCTTGGATCAGCTTTGATTGTGAAGAGCAGCCAAAATGACACAGTCTCAGTTTCCACAGTCATAAACAGAATACCAAATGGCAGCGTGGAGCAACTGCACTCTGAAAGTAAAAAGGATTTGAAGAACATTTAGAGGCTTTTGATTCAGATTGCTGCAGAAATCCCAGAAACGTCCTTCAGATGCTCCATTCTTTAGTGATGGCGATGGGATGATGATACAAGAGTTGTTTGAGCTTTGCTCCATTTGAATGATTAAGGATCAGTTCTATGGTGGTATGCTATTTCACCAACCTGATCTCATGGGAAGGTGTATAAATAGCACAACATGACAAGTCAGAACAAGTCATTTTTACGCCACAGTATGGTACAGTAACTCAGTTTAGGTTTAGCCAACAAAAACATCACGGTTGGGCCTAAAATTAGTAGACAAACTACACAGAAAAATGAACACAAGTACAGAAAAAAACATCACAAACATTAACATGACTAATGTGACATAAGACAAGTCCTGTTTGTTGAACCCATCAGATGTGTTTTCATTGCAGTCAGTGCAGACTACATTGCATACAAATGACACGCCAAAAGCAAGAATGGCATTCTTATTCCACACTAAATGACTTATGAATTACTATATAATTCAGATGCCATTTAGTGCTACCTGGCTGAATTTACATTACTGCTGGTCATTTACATAATCCACCCACATTTGAAGCTTGCTTGTCATGAAGGTAAATCATTCTACTCGATAGTGTAGTGATGAAGTTTTGTTACCACATTTGCTAGAAGAAATGGGGAAAATCTCCTTGAGTGTTGTGTTCAGGGACAACCTGACATTGGAAATATGTCAGCTGCAAACAGTAACCACAAAGTAAGATTCTACCAAATAATTCCTGTTATGACTTTCATGTAGTAATCTGAGTGAAATAATCTGAATGTCGAAGCAACCTCCCCTCACTATAAGGGAATACAAATACTAGGTGTCGAGTTTCCATTAAATACAGTTTATACTCAAAACTAAAATGAACAAAAAACAGGCTGTCTGCAAAATGTTTTGTATGCTTTAGAAAAGGCTCAGCAGTGATGCACAGTATGCAGGATTTGTATTTAAGGGTCTTAAACCTGTAAAACACCTGCATGGTCCCTTAAAGAACCTCTGACGAAGCTCCACATTTTTCATAGTGTTCCAAAATGAAGGACGGCGAGAGAGGAAAATCATTTTTAAAAACTTGGAGGAGATCCAAGCCTCTATTTCCCATTTCCCTTATCAGTGTTTGCAAGCAACAAACTGAAATACAACAAATGACAAATATACAAAGGGAGAGGAATACATTAGACAGTCTGCTCGCTGCGTGGCCTGAACTCAGTGCAGCCCTTTCATCTGCCCAACACTAACTGATTACCATTAAATGGACATGAAGGACCCAGATTTACTGTTTGCTGATGATCTGATACTTTAATGTCGACACTACTACGATAACTCTCAGTCATTTGTGTCCTTAAGTGTTTCAAGTGCATGTTGGTTTTTAGCAGAACGGATGGCATCAGTGTAGTGTATAAATTAACAAATTACACTCAGTCGTGCTGCCATCACTTTAGAAGACATTACATTAATTGATTTACAATAATTTCCTGAACATTTTGTTACGCCCGTCAACTCTTAGGTTATGTTCATTGTTGTCTTTTCATTTTCATTATTGTTCACTTCCTGTTTTACTTTGAAATCACTAACCCTCCCTCTCGTTTCAGATTCACTGCATTTCCTGCCGTCGTGTGTCTCCACGCCCCCTGACCTCCTTTCCATCATCTCACCTGTCTGATTGTAGCTCCGCCCCTGAGTGTGTCCACCTGTGTCTCGTTATTCACTCCCTCACCAGTATATAATGAGTGTCCTTCCTCGGGGCGGCAGTAGCTCAGTCTGTAAGGACTTGGGTTAGGACGCAGACGTCACGGGTTCAAGATCCCCATGGACCAAGACCAACTGGTTGCTGGAGAGGTGCCAGTTTACCTCTTGGGCACTGCCAAGGTGCCCCTGAGCAAGGCACCAAACCCCCAACTGCTCTGGGCGCTTGTCAGGAGCAGCCCCATCACTCTGACATCTCTCCATTGACGCATGTATATGTACTGTGTGTGAAAAACAGAGTGTAAAACTGAATTTCCCCACTGTGGGACTAATAAAGGAATATCTTTCTTATCTTTCTTTCTTTTGTTGCCAGTTCGTCAGTTCAGCATTTTTTTCCTAGTGTTTGACTTCTTGTGTTTTTTGATCCTGGGGTTAGGGTTAGGGTTAGGGTTAGGGTAAGGGTTAGGGTTTAGGGTTTAGGGTTAGGTTTAGGGTTTAGGGTTAGGGTTAGGGTTTCATGACCCTGCCTTGCCTGTCGATTTGGATTTGTTTGCCTGAGATTATTGTCTGCCTGTGTATCGAACCCTTTTTGACATCAGAAAAGACTTTTGTCTTTTTGAAAACTCTGCTCTGTGTGTCGTGCATTTGAGTCCTGTTCACGCCCGTATACCCAGTCGTTTCACATTTACCCTAACCCTAACCATAACTGCTACTTGTCTAATCCTAAATCAAGTCTTCGCCCTAAAATGTAAAGATTTATGTTATATTTTGTCCCCAAAAAAAGGCGACTCCCCACAGTGTGACTGTGTAAAGAGACTTATGTCCCCACATGAGTAACTCCAACATATCTCATACAACAATTCATATGATATCTTATCTTAGTTATTCCTCTTTTTTCTCTTGTTTTCCAACGAAGGTCCAGCAGCATTTGGCAATTTCCGCTGCTTGCATGCTTACAGTCTACTTCCTTTGATTTCGGCAACAAAACTACTTAGTGAGGTTTTGGAAGAGATCAGAGTCTGGCTTCAAATAACTCCGGGAGTGGCGTTACTTAAATACATCAGTTACCTGACAATAAATCAACACTGAATCCTGGTTTCACACAAGACACAAACACTGGTCTGTGCCACTATTTATATTTCTTGGTTCATAATCACATTATACGGTATGTGAATTGATTTTGTGGGATATACACAAATTACAGTACATTACATTTCGTAGGTATAGCTGCAAACGGTGTAAGAGACCAGCCTGAGTAATACACACACACCTAAAAACATTCATTATATGCGCAAAAGCATAAAGGCAAACTGGGATGGACTGATCCATTTGGAAGTAATCGGATCTAAAAGAATAAAAAAAAAAAAGCTTTTTCCCAGCATTTCTGTTTTTGCATTGTGAAAATGACTTAAACAAACAGTCGAAGTAAATAAACATCAAAACACAGATTATTAATGGCATGCAAATATTTCACTCAACTAGGGTTCAGAGTGTCCCTGGAGCGTTTCTGGACTCAACATGGTCTCTGACAGTTTTTAAATCATAAGCAACAAAACCAGTTAAGAAAACACTCCGACCACCCAAAACTCTCCAGTGTAGAGGTCACAGACGATGCAGTAAAATGTGTCACTGTCTCACTCCAGCAAAAATAAAGTTTGTACTCTGACTTCTTTCCTGCAGACCTCTTTGCCCCTGCAGACAAAAGGAAAAGTTAAGTTATCTGATTTATCGTCCTCTTCCTCCAAACAGACAGAGAGAGATAGAGATAGAGGCAGGCGGCTAGAATTAATTTCAGCACAGATGAAAAATTGCTGACATGACGACCTTCAGTGCAACAGTGGGCAGAAACACAACATAAAGACGATATGAAGTACAACGCAGCCATATACTGTATGTGTAGAAATTGGAGCCACGGAACAAAAACACCGAGCAGCACGGTGTCGTCTAATGAAGGTTTGGCAGCGTTGGATGTGTTCACACAAAAAGCTCTGCCTCGACTACTTCAGCTCAAATTAACATCCTTTATTTTTCTTCTCGGGACTGAACAAAGGAACCAAACAGGTGTGAACTCAATCTTTGTGTCGCTGGCCTGTGAATTTCAGAGCTGTTCATTTGCAGAGTTTCCGTTCATACATTCTTATGTGCATTTTGAAGTAAATTAGAAAAGTTGTATGGAAACAGCAAACTTCCATAAAACTTCTTGAATTGTGTAAAAAAAAAAGTTTCTGTACTCGCTTGAGGAGTTTTTTGCCTTTATTAAAAAAGAGTTGCTGAATGAGATAAGGAAACACCTGGATAATTTCTGACGTAGCGAACATTTAACTCACACGACTGATCAGCTGTTTCTGCTGACGCCGTCTTCTTGGATTTTCCCATAATGTGCGAATGCTTGTCGTCGTTTGCGGACAACACGAAACAAAGCCGATACGACATGAAAGAACCTCTCTCCATTTTGTCTCGTAAATCAGTCAACCCGACTTGTTTTGTTTCTGCTTTGCTACTTCTACTTCTTCTACCACTCCGGTGGATTACAGCCATGCGTAACCTATTGCGCTAACTTTTGACCAAACTATGCTGCAGTTGACAAGCCAAGCCTATTCGCTCCAAAACAGTTGGAAATGGGCCTAATTTGCATTTCTTTTTGGCAACATTTCAAAAGTTCACTTAAAATATGCTTGACAATTGAATGGAGACACGGCTGTTGTTGCAGATGATATTTGATAGCTAATTCCCCCCCCCCCCCCCCCCCCCCCCCCCCCCCCCCCCCCCTTCCCCTCCCCCCCCCCCCCCCCCCCCCCCCCCCCCCCCCCCCCCCCCCCCCCCCCCCCCCCCCCCCCCCCCCCCCCCCCCTCCCCCCCCCCCTTCCCCCCCCCCCCCCCCCCCCCTTTTTCCTTTCTCTCTCTTCCCCCCCCCTCTTCTGATAGTTTTTTTCCTTCTCCTTTCTCCCCCTCTCCCCCCCCCCCCCCCCCCCCCCCTCCCCCCCCCCTTTCTCCCTTCCCTCTTCCCCTCTTCCTCCTCTTTCCTTCCCTTTCCTTTTCTCCTCCCTTCTCCCCCCCCCTCCCCCCCCCCCCTCCTCCCTCTCCCTGCCCCCCCCCCCCCCCCTCCCCCCCCCCCCCCCCCCCCCCCCCCCCCCCCCCCCCCCCCCCCCCCCCCCACATTTTACACACCCCCCCCCCCCCCCCCCCCCCCCCCCCCCCCCCCCCTCCCCCCCCCCCCCGCCCCCTCTCCTTTCCTTCTTGGGTTGGCCTTTGCCTCCCCCCCCCCCCCCCCCCCCCCCCCCCCCCCCCCCCCCCCCCCCCCCCCCCCCCCCCCCCCCCCCCCCCACCCACCTCCCCCCCCCCCCCCCCCCCCCCCTTTTTTTTTTTGGGGTGAGTTTCTTCCTCTCCCGCCCGCACCCCCCCCTTCTTTCTCCTCCCCCCCCCCCCCCCCCCCCCCACCCCTTACTCACTTTACCAGGAGGTTATCTTTTTTCCCCCCCCCCCCCCCCCTTCCCCCCCCCCCCCCCCCCCCCCCCCCCCCTCCCCCCCCCCCCCCCTTTCATGTTAGCCTTCCCCCCCCCCCCCCCCCCCCCCCCCCCCCCCCCCCCCCTTCTCCCTCCCCCCCCCCCCCCCCCCTCCCTGACCTCCCCCCTCCCCTCCTTGGAATCCCCCCCCCCCCCCCCTCCCCCCCCCCCCCGAGAGAGGGCGTCTCTTTCGGTCTCCTCCCTCCCCTCCTCCCCCCCCCCCCCCCCCCCCCTTCCCCCCTCCCCCCCCCCCTCCCTTTTCTCCCCCCCTCCCCCCCCCCGTTCCCGCCCTTTCCCCCCCCCCCCCCCCCCCCCCCCCCTCCCCCCCCCCCCCCCCCCCCCCCCCCCCCCCCCCCCCCCCCCCCCCCCCCCCCCCCCCCCCCCCCCCCCCCCCCCCCCCCCCCCCCCCCCGCCCCAACCCCCACCCTCCCCCCTTTTTTCTCCCTCTCCCCCCTCCCCCCCCCCCCCCCCCCCCTTTTGGCCCCCCCCCCCCCCCCCACCCCCCACACCCCCCCCCCCCCCCCCCCCCCCCCATGAAACTTAAATATCCCCCCCCCCCCCCATCCCCCCCCCCCCCCCCCAAAAAAGAAAAAAACACCCCCCGCGGGGGAGGTGGATTTAGCTCTTCTCGGAGCCCCCCCCCCCCCCCCCCCCCCCCCCCCCCCCTTTTTTTTTTTCTCCATATCCACCCCCCCCCCCCCCCCCCCCCCCCCCCCCCAAAAAGTTGATTTAATTACCTCCCCCCCCCCCCCCCCCCCAAAAAACCCAAATAAAAAAAAAAAAAAAATAATATTTTTTCTCCAATTCTTTTGTTAAAAAATAAAGAAATTTTTTTTTTTTATATAGATTTTTTTTTTGTTATATATAATAAAACAAAAAAACAAAAAAAAAAAACATCCCCGTTCCAGTCCAGATAGGCCACCCCCCCCCCCCCCCCCCCCCCACCCCCCCCCCTCCTCCCCCCCCTTTTTTAAATCCCCCCCCCAAAAAAAAAAATCCCCTACTGGGGCCCCATACAAGACTCCATTCAAAGTCTCCAAAAAAGGAAAAAATTTTTAACTTTTTTTTTGTTTATATAAAAAAAAAAAAAAAAAAATTTTCCCCCCCCCCCCAAACGCCCAAGGAGGCGACCCTCTCGTTCATAGCTAATTCCAGATTGTCCAATTTATCTGCGCACTTTCAAAAACTCTTATACTTAAGCTGGTGTGTAATTTTTTCAATTCCTCCAAATTAAAGGACAAAATGCGTCTTTGGTCAACGTCCTCCAGAGTGACACTTGAAAGCATCTTCTGATCTGAACCCTCTCTTGACAGCACAACATGATCTTCCATGGACTCTGTGGTTCAGGTTTGTTTAGGTTTAGGCACAAAATCAACTTGGTTATGGATAAAAGAACAAATTTATTAGGGTTGTTAAGGTCATCCCAAGTCGTCATGTACTGTACTGACCCTCTGACAGACCCCTCACTTTGTCAGATGACTTTCTGGTCGCAGTAAACATGCTAATTGTTGCGAATTAAACAAAAACACTTGTTTAGGTTCCGGCATCAAAACCACTTTATGTTTAAGAAAAAAACAATATGGTTGGGCTTAAAAGTACTGTTTGAAAATGTGATTTGACTGTGTGAACACAGGACACAAATTAACAGCTGATTGTAACATGAAATTTAATCTTAACATGGATGTTGGACTCCCCTGATGAAAGTCTTGTGTTTGCTGGACCCAGTCCACCTCCCCTCGTAATTTATGGGAAGCCAAAGCGTCTCATTCCGGTGCTGAAATGCTGAAGGTACCTCGTGTGGCGGTATCGAATGGTAGGGAAATGCCTCTTTTTTTTACCCCCTGTGGATGGAAAAGGGGGGGGAAAAAAAGGAAAAAAAAAAAAAAAAAAAAAAACACAAATTTATTTCAATTTTTTCTTTCCTTTTTTCTGTTTTCCATCTCTATCTCTTTTATTTCAACACACAAAAACATAACTCCAGACCTCCATTCTCCCTTCTCTCCTCTCTACATTACTTTCAGCCCTTTAAAGCAGATGACGTGCCATCATGGCTTTAAACGAGTAATACTCCATTAACCCTGTGAACCCGAAGCCACTGATGCACAAAGAGCTCCATTACCATCCCGTACTGTCGTTGGGCTCTCCATTAATTTGTCACCTCCACACTGCCGGTTTACCACAATAAACTGCCAACAGTCGGCACTTCAAATAGCCGTGTGAATAAATGTGCACATCTTCTAGTGATTGAGATGGATCTCGTTGCACAGGACAGATTCAGAGCTCCATAATGCCGAGGGACGAGGGAGACACGTGCTTCAATAGGTTTTGCAGCTTTTAGAGGATAAAATTCAGAATTAACCACTGAAAGCTTTAAATGTGCTGATGGAGAGGAAGCAATGTGAGGTGCTTTACGTAGTACTTCTTTAAAGAGTACAGCGTTTTCATGGGATTTATATTGTATATGGGACTGTGCTGTAAAAAAAAAAAAAAAAAAAGATTTCTTTAAAACCTTCATCCAGGAGGTTTGAATACAGCTGATTATAATAACTAGCTTCTTGTTAGTTACTCCTGTATTTTTGCTGACATGCTGACGTGTATAACTGATCATTACTGTGGTGGTTTTAATTTTCACTGATTTCACAAGATGGCACTTTTTTTTACAACCCATTTGGTCATATTGTGCATTTACAAGATTTAATTAGATTTTAGGGTTGAAAAAATGAGTTGATTCATTAATGATATTCTTGGTAAACTCTCCAGTTTAGTTTTAGGCACAAAGATGACTCAGTTAAGGGTTAGGGAATGATCATGGTACTACTACCACCAGGTTTGGGACAAGACAACATGGTTGGACTTAAAATTAGTTTGTACAGTGAAAATGTGACTTGACTTTGAGACAAACGTGCTCATCTATTAAGTTTAGTTTGTTACTAAGTTTGTTTGGTGTTCCAGGTAGCAGCAGCTGGTGCATGGTGTTGATTACACAGCTGATTAGGTGATTGGGTCCACCTGCATGCTGGTTTTGACTGTGTACTTTGGAACTAAAGCTGCTTTAGTCTCTGGTTTGTGGGGATTCACCATGTGTAGTCATGCCAAAAGTGTTGGATTCTGACTTTCTGTTGACAGCTGTCTTTCACATTGTCGTGTGCCATTCAGAAGGTAGGTGTTACTTTGCTTTCCTCTGTGGACTTTGTCTGTTTTTCTTATCGTGGGGTGAGGGACAGTTAGCAGAGAAGCTTGAGGTGGAGAAAATTTGGCTGATAGAGAAGGAAAATGACAAGGACAAGGAGAAGCAACTCCAGTTGGAGAGGTTGAGTTAGAGAAACTTCAGCAGCACACTGAGCTTCCATTTAAGCAGATATCAGTTTGCTCACATTAACTCTGCTCTTGTCCGCAGACGATCGGCCGAGAGGAAACAGGTGTTGGCAGTGACGGACAAGAAGGACACGGAGGAAACAACCAAGAAGCAGAGGGAGTGATGATGAAGAATTGAGGCGGACAGAGAGAATCATTAGCCTGGATATGGATGGTGAGTGGGTTGGAGAGCAGAGGTTATCTTTGTCTCTCTTATAAATTTGCCTGTTCCTGATCCTGAGCCGGGCAGCAGAGATACATGCTGTACGGAGATATCTGCAGAGCAGCTGCAGAGAGATTTTTACGGCCTTCATAAATTTAGTGGAGCAACTCACAGAGAAATGAAATAACAGCCAGAGTTGTGGGATATTTATAGTGCTGCTGTATCATACAATGAGAGAGAAAGGAAAAGAAATCTGTGGGGTCAGATTCACTGCAGGATTACACAGAGCGGACCCACTGCAGAGGTCAGAGGTCACCACTGTGACTGATTTACTGACGGACTGTGATGCTGTTAACAGAGATACGGGTCAGACAGAGCAATATCAATCTTCAAACCAATTTCACTGTTTTGTGTTTGTGGAAAATCTGTTTGACGCATACGTTTTAAGATGTTAACCAAAATGACACTGACACACAGCAGCAGCAAAGAGATCAGTTTGTTTTTGTCCTCATACTGAGCTGGACTGTAGAGTATGAGAATAAATATGAGCTGCTGAAGGCTGTTTGGGTTTCCCGGCTCAAAAGTAGACTTAAAAATAATTTTAAAATGCAAAGTCAGTTCATCTCTCTCCTTGTAAAACAGCAACTCAGTCTCATGTACTGTATATCAAGCAGACTTTGATTACATTTTGTCTACACATTTTTCTCAAGGTTTCAATTTGTGCAAAAACAGGATATGAAAAGTAAAAGGAACACCAGTCTTATGTTTTAACAGGCTTTACTGGTTTGAATTAATGTTAACTATATTAAATATGTTCCACAAAAAGGATTCTAACACACAAACAAGCAAAACATAAATGCAACCACAAATGCTGCTATTTAATGTAAAATATTACTACAAGAGCTGAATGACTGGCTGCAAATTCCCCTTCAGAAGTGGTCAAGGCGAAGTTGAAGTTACAAATATGTGGTGGACTCAGGCTGTCTGAGGGCAACCCGGTCTCACAGGAGGGCATATAAATACCATGACATTACATGGACATTCTGCATGCCACAATTACACATTTTAGCCTTTTGCGTGCCATTTTTAGGGAAAAAATTTTTTGTAAAATATTTTGGGTGAGGAAAAAATTATGATATTGGTTTAAATAAAAAAAAGAAAATAAAAAAAAAAACAAAACACACCAAAAAAAACACCAAAACCCAAAAAAAAAAACCTCCCCCCCCCCCCACCCCCCCCCCCTTTAAATCTTTTTTTTCCCCCTCCCCCCCCCCAAAAAAAATTAAACCCATTTTTTTCCTCTTCATATTCCTCCCCTATTTTTTTTTTTTTTTTGTTTTTTATTTATTTTCCTGTTTTTCTTTTTGTGAATTTTTTTTAAGGAGGATTCGCTTCCATTCATTTCACCTACGCAGTGTATAAATGGATATTAATATTTAGATACCCACAGTGATGCTTAATGTATAAATGGCCTCTTATTCAATGGAAATAAATATTCATATTTTAAGGGGGAACTGCTATTTTTCCCAGGTCTTATCTAGCCCGTATTGATTTTAAATGAAACTATTTATAAAATAAATCTATGGCAAAATTGTGATCTAGTTAGTCTTTGTCTACATTTTCAGCTTCACTATCATCATACCGTATCATATACAGTATTTATATGTGTTTCCCGCCACAGTTTCATAATGAATCAACATAAATATTTACACTTCTCGACTTGTGGGGTCGGCAGCCGCTTAGTCTGCTTGCACCCCTTACGACGACCTCACTGCTTCCCGGGTCGAGTTTTGACCGCACCATTTTCACTATAACAGCAGAGGGTGGGGTGTAAGATGACCGTTTCAAAGGTGTTTGAATGATACCAATAACTGTATTTATCATGTAAATGCATTTAACTTGTACTGTCAGTGATATAGATCAGTAAATAAATTGTTGTACTTGATCCTATTTAAGGGTCAACCATAGACCTTTGCATAGGCCCCCCTGTTCTTGGGCCCAGGGTCAGCCGTGCCCTTTGCCCCCATCTGATGGCCTATATGCAGCAGCCAAATCTGGGCTTTGCTCAAAGCCTAATAATGCTGTAGAAAGGAGGAAACTCTAAAACTCAATCTCCGGGGGGGAACCCTAGAACCCCTACTTATTTTTGAGGTTTGCAAATATGGCTGCATGTGGTGGGCACCAGCTCACAGAGTTTTCTAGGACGTAGGGCAACATATGGCACTGCATCATGTTTTCTTGCCAGAGTCCAAAAGAATGCCTAAAAAGCAAGAAACCACTACCATTATACCAAAGTGTTTCCTACCAGCAAACCTCATCTGAGTGCATATCCACAGAAAAGTGAATCTAGCCGAATCAAATTCAATCATAGCTTTCCACTTTCCTGAAGTGGTTCACATGAAACAAAGTCTACAGGAGATAAATGAGATAAATCATCTACTCCATAGCATTTAAATCATCCTGTGACACTAAAACTTCACTAAATAATCTTTGGGTTCGTTTAGGCAGGGTGACCCATCTCATTTCATGACTGAGCAGTAAGGGACAGTGAGTACTGTGTGCATGGTTGATTATGTACTGTACAGTATGTCCCGTGTTGTTTGGTAATCTGTGTTCTGACAGCAGTCTTGCCCTCTGACTCCTCCTTTTGTGGCCCAAAGCAGTGTTTTCTTCCAGCTGAGCGACTCCTGTCAGTCACTGCCAACAGGTCAGCGATGCTTCGATATCGTTAAGGCACTGAGGCATCCCAGCGCAGACCTGCACCTAATAACACGCATCACAACCCTGTCAATACCCCACAGCACCGCGAAAAAGCCCAGCTCAGCCTAAACGCTCCAAGAACAGCAAAGAACATATTCATTCAGCCCCGCTGCCCACCGAGGTCACAGCCGGCGAGAGGAAATCAGCCTTTGTTTCTCATGAGGAAAATATAAAGGTCAGTCGGTCAGACAGCCTGTTAGCTAGTCATGCAGTTCGTTAAAGTCACAGCTTGTAGAATATCTACATTCTGATTGGTCACTGCAGCTCCTGTATATTGCACACAGTACTGTTCAGTTGACGAGCATGTGACTGAATCTTGAATCTAATAATACAACTTCATTTAATACAGTTCTGTATTTCCGCTGCATGGTACATACGACTCCATTCAACTCGCTCTATTTCAGTTTTCCGATAGTAAAAGCTGTGGATATTCCCTGGTAGCTCATATTCGTTTTGGTACCGTCAGATTGGTCTCATACACCGTTCATAGCTATACCGACAAAAAGTAATGCACTAATTCATGTATATCCCACAAACTAAATTTGTAATTCACGTAATCGCGAACCAGGAAATATAAAGAGTGGTGAACGTCGAGTAGGGAGGGTGTCCGGGTGGATAAGTGGGTCAAAAGATTCTGGCGTTTGTGTCCCAAGTCAAGTTTTTCATGGTAGGGGCGGCTGTAGGTCACTGGGTAGAGGCTGGTGGTTTGGTTCCCGGTTCCTATTATCTGCATGTCAAAATGTCATTGAGTGAGACACTGAACCCCAAGTTGCTACCCAGGCGCTTTACAGCAACCCACCGCCTCCTATGGATGGGTTTAAAGCAGGGGTCAATAGTAGTATAACAAATCTAATAAAGTTTGTTTAAAGTTTAGTAACTTGTACTGAAGTAACACCAGTTCCAGAGTTAATCCGAGCAACGATCTTTTCCTGAACCTAATAAAGCAGGTTTTTTTTTTTTTTTTTTTTTTTTTTTTTACCTAAACCTAAAGAAGCTGTTTCCTGTGAAGATGGAAGGTTCTTTTGAAAAGACTGTATACATGAAATGAGCAGAAACTGACGTGTTGCTGGCCTAACAGGAAAATGAATGAAAAAAATAACTTTTAGCAAGTTATCATACGAACCGTTGTTTGAGCATAGATTGTCTCAGTTGATCTGAGCTGATACCTGAACGTAGAGTTAAAACACTGACCACTGATTGGTCAGATAGAATCGACATCAACATCCTGAACAAAAGCAGTTTGTAAATAGCCAAGCTCCCATCAATAGTGACCACAATTTTTAATTTTATTTTTTTTAATTTAAGATTTTAAATAATGTCAGCACACCACAACTACATCATCAGCAGAAGTAATAACCAGCAGAGCCCCATCCAGTGATTTAAAGGGAAGCACACGTGGAGTCAATAAATCATTGATATTACCTTAGGAAGGCTATTTAATGCTTGAAAGCCGCAGAGACGGTAGCTTCTCCACTGTCAGCAGCCAAAAAAGACGTGAATGCAGTGCAGCCATGGCTTCCATCTCCAGGGCTTCATTGTGTGTGGATCAACTTCACCCAACTCACAACACTGCTGCTGTCTGTTCCTGTTACCAAAAATGTGCACAAGCTCTTTCCTCCACTTTTCAACACAGGCTGAAGGAGAAACTACAGTAAACTCCAACACCAACTCCTGCAGTGCACTGAAACCTACAGATTAATGATTCCTACACTAAACATACAGAGTTTCCAGGCACGAGTGTTTCATAAGGTTGAAAGCAGTTGGCTTTCATTGATGTTTCTTAGCATTATTCATGAGGAGATAGTATCCAAGGTAACTTTTTGGAGGTCAGCTGTGGCAGAAAGAAAACAACCAATCCTTCTGGTCAATAATGGAAAACAAACTGGAGTCGATAATGGAAACAAAGCCACATCTGTGAAACGAGCGGCACCAGGCAGAGCTGCACATAGCCCTGAACTCCTTTCAGGAGCTTGGCTGTTTGTCACACGGCTTCAGAGAAAAGGTGGCGCAATTAGTTGTAAAAAAAAAATAAATAAATAAATAAATAAATAAATAAACAGTCCTGCTTCCAAACTGCAAGAGGATGCAGTTTTCTAGGTGGCCCAGTAAACAAGGCATACCTGTACTCGTAGGCAGGTTAGTCTGCATGCTGCAGGTTAATCTTTTATTCATATTCAGGGTAATCAAGGACTGAGCATTAGCATATAGTGTTTTAAATCTTCTTAAAACATTGGGGTTTTTTTTGTGTATCATCATTAAAAACTAGCAGAAGAATAAAAATTCAAATTCAAGTACAGTTTTTGCTGGTGTCTCTTTCTTTTTATCTGGTACACCAGCACTTTAATGTTCCACAACCCAGATTCACAGGAAGGCATCTAAGATAAGATAAGATAGATAAGATGAACCTTTATTAATCCCCGGTGGGAAATTCAGTTTTTAACTAAAGCCCACAACACACAGGGAGCGTCAGCGGCACGTGGCGGCAGCAACGTAACGTTGAAGTATGCATGACAAACATCTCAGACGTAACACTGGTCACGACCGCCGCTCTCCTGGTTGAGAGCTGTTGTTTATTGGATGCATCCACCTCCCCACTCACCTGCCACAGCGGTCTGTCTCACTTTCTATTGTACGTCACTATCTGGAAGCATATTTACATGGAGCGTTTACATTGTGCCTCTGTTACTACTATTACATTACTAATGACACACCAAATGCAAGGCAGGCGTTCTTGCACTTTATCATGGCATTCATATGCCTTTTTGTGTAAAGGGCTGCAATCCCAAAACCCTTGTGTATAGGCTGATACAGAGTACTGATCCAATACCAGAGCGGTAAAAACATGTTGATGTTTAACCCTAACCCTTTTTTTCCAGAGCTGATGATGGAGGTACGTCTTCGTTTGTCATGTGTAGTGTAAATGAGCTGATAGATGATGTGGTAATGTGATATCGGATCAGTGCATAGCCTCACATATTCACTGAGACCTGATCCAGCATTTCAGGTCTCATGGGCATAGACTGGTATTAGTATTGGAACAACTCTACCAGCAAATTAGCAGGAATATTTTTTACCACTCGAAATTCATAAACATTCAGACACTATAGTGCGTACACATCACTACTCAATATAATACAGAATTACATGACATAAAAAGTAATCTATCATTCAGATTGACATTTTGTGCTCAGCCTCTCCCTCTGTCTCTCTTCATGTTAATATTTTAGAATAGTGAAGCGAATGTTTTTGAATGTCAGTAAACATCAATACCATGAAATGTCATTCCCGTCTTTATGGCGTCTTGGTGTGAGGAGGGTTCATACTAAAGGTTGGACCCTTTCAGATCATCCAGTCGTAGGTTTAACGGGCGTTACTGTTAAAACCAGTAAAATCTGATCTTCATTTGCTATAATTAGAGAAGAGAAATTGAAAATTGTAAAATTGAAAATATTGTGTGTTTGTTTCAAACATCAAACACAAATTGCCCCTACATTTGTAGTGTACAGACAACATTCCCTGTATCGACTTTGCCCTCATTTAAGTTGAAAACATCCCTGCTCACCTCTTAAACTAAGAGTCTTCTGTTTTGGCCGACCAGCTTGCCGGCCAAAGCCAAAATCCCTACACAGCTTGCAGCAGGTGTTGTGAATATAAAGTAGAGTGGGAGTGCATCAGTCATTGGCCAGCTTCATTTGGTATGCAAAATAAAAATGAGTTATACAAAACGAGGCCTGGCAGGGGGCTGCGGTGGGGCTGGAATACAGCTGCAAAGCACAGTGACAAAGTCGAAGCAAAACAAAACCATTTAAAAACAAAAACAACACAATGTCAAAGCAATGTCAGTTCATCGGCTGTTCAGCTCAGTTAATTCACTTCAAAATCAACATGAAATAAAACAAAGCAAGTTGTTTATTTGCAATAAAAGTTCCATTATTAATGACATCTCAAACTCCTTGTGTAGTTAAATCCATATTTCCCGAGGACTCAGTCTCACATGTCCAATAAAGTATTTTACCTGCAGGATCTTACAGAGACTTTTCTGTGAGTGTGACCTATAATGACTGAATTTGCAGCGGCTTTTCCAAAACTTTGAGCTACTAGTTGTTCTGAATTGCAGAAATATTTTTTAAAATTCAAGGCAGCTGTAAAAGTGTGGTTGTTTAAATAACTTTCAGTGCAGTAATATGCTCCAGCGTAAGAAAAACTGTATGAGAATATTTGAATCTCAGTAAGGGATGGCCACTGTGAGCACACAAACCGGTAGGATGCTCTCATTCAGCGTTCATAGCTATACCCACTGTAATGTGTATAGCGCATGAAAACAATTTCTGTGTAATTCACATAATCATGAACCAGGACGGGTGGAGGTCAGGCAGATGGGTGGGTTAAAAAACACCAGATTTCACCAGGGGACTGCTGTGAAAACTCAGGTGAAAGTGGATTTATTTGTCAGCCGAAGTTACGGCACTTCCAGAGTTATTTTAACCCAAACCGCAACCTTTTCCTAAACCTAAGTAGTTTTGTTACCTGACCGAGTCAGTCTTTTCCTAAACCTAACTATGCAGTTTTATTTTGAAAAGACTGGAGCAGAAACGGAGGAGTGTGTCACATGTTGCTGGATATTTGGAGGAAAAAGCACAAAAAATACAGTGTTAAAGTCGTGATCAGTGCCACAAAAAAGAGATATTCATGTCTATGTACACAAACCGAAGAGATTACATTTTGTGAGTCTGTGTTGTATAATGGCCAAGCCACTACCATGGAAACTGAATCCACTGGATGGTTTCAGTTCCACATCACTATTTAGCGATGAATGCGTTACAGACACACTGAATTACAAATACCGAGTAAATGTTGTCAACTCAAATATTCACTGTCAGCTTGACTATTAATCTACATTAGGTTTGACTAAATTTTCACTTACACAAAGTAAACTGAATAGAAATCTTTTTCAGATATTAGCAATCCATCTAAACACTGGCAACAAATGCAGAGATGAAAGACATGATTAGCATACTGTACGCTCAGTGTCACTTTTCCTCTGATTCATCTCCACCTTCCAGCACTCTGATGCACTAAACACATTTCTCTCTGCTTCTGCTTCTCGGCCTTCTTGAGTGTTTAAAACAAAAAGTCCAGTTGGAGTACTCCACAGGCAGCGTTCCTGCCGGCCTTATTCACATGCTGCCCGACTCTGCTGCTGAAAAGCCTCCCTGACACCTCTGTGTGGCTGCATGGTAAGCCGCCATGGCAGATAAAAATAAGCACAGTGACATGATCCAGGAATAGTTATGTTAGCTGTGATAATGCTGAAAAAGACTGCAGCATAATCTCTTTCTTCGCTTTGCAGAACTGAGATATTTACACATTATAGTATGTGAAAACCCAATTTGGACGGACAAATTACTTCTCTCACCTTCCTATTATGTGGTGCTTTTCAAATGATTGTGTCAGTCGTACAAACTCCTTTCTAAAGGAGACGTATCATCAGTCCTCTCTGTGTCTTTTGTTTAATCACAAAGGCTGGAAGTGGTGGAAAAAAAACTTTCTAAAAGTTTATTCCTCTAAAAATACTAACTGGGATTCGTCTTTCTATCACTCTCATTTCAATTCAATTTTTTATTTGTATGTAGGCTTGTTATTTGTTTTAAATGTCACAGCTACCACATCTGGCTCCACCCATATCAATAACAAAAAAGTGAAAAATTTAGAGTCAAATAGTCATATATCATGTTGAATTTCATTTCTTCTTCTTTGGGATTTTAAGGCAGTCGGCATGTTGCATTGCTGCCAAGACCTAACAAATTGAAACACAAATAAAACATGAATAACACAAAACATGACAATTAGTTTATCATTTGAATTACATTTATTTTAACAACTAACCAAGACAAAAGTACCAACAAATGAATATACTGTAAAAATAAATAAACTGAATCACTAAACTGCTGTAGAAATCCCAATCCCCCCTATGATGTGGTGACAGTTGGTACATTCTGATTGGCCACTTCCTGTATTTAAGAGCTCTGCTTGAGGGGATGCAGTATTTGCTCCAGCCGGCCAAGACGTCTCTGCAGCAGCAGCAACCAGCAGCAACATCTCCAGCACTGGTAACACAGATTAACAGACATAGAATGACTTGATGCAACTTATCAACAAACCAGTGGTTCAGAAAAGGCTTACCGTACTTTCTCCAGGCTGTATGTGCACCTGTTGGTCAAAGATTGTAGAAGAAACGGGCAGATATATTATGGATCTTAAAGCTGCAGTGGGTAGAAATAGAGCCAATATGATTAAAAAAAAGTTATTTTTATGAAACGGTCACTATATCCTGACATTAGTGCATGAGAGTTTAGCACCGCCCACCAGCAGGAGCACAGCCAATAGGAACACGCTCTCTGAAATGACTGTGATGACCTGTGATTGGCCAAAATCTACAACTTGGTTTGGTTTTGGCAACAAAACTAATTAGGTTTAGAAAAGATTGTGGTTTGGTTTAAAATAACACTGGAAGTGACGTCACTTAAGTTAAACAGACAAATAAATCAACGATCACACGGGACAGGAATGCCAGTCTCCTGGATGAAACTTAGGTATTTTTAGACCCAGGCATCCACCCTGAACTCCTCCCTACACAGCATACTCCGCTCTTTACTGGAGATTACGTGGATTACATACAAACTGATTTTGTGGGATATACACAAGTTATATTAGATTACTTTTCATAGGTACCGTTACGAACAGTGTATGGAAGCAGCCTGAATAATAAATACAGCTGTAATTGGCAGTGACAGTGGTTTAACCAGGTAAATAGCAGTGAATGTGCTTGTGTAAGTACAGAATAATGACGAAGAGGGGAGACTTCATGCAGGTTTTTTCAGGAACAATAATTTTTCAGCTGTGTATCAGCATTAGGCGCCATCAGTGCTGTGATTGGACTAAAACGATTCAAGTCGTGATACACACTGCACAGAAAGCCTCAGCAGAGCACATAACCATCCATCCATCGTCAACCGCTTATCCTGTTAGGGGTCACGGGGGGTGGGGGGGGGGCTGTAGCCAATCCCAACTGGCATTGAGCGAAGGCGGGTTCACCCTGGACAGGTCTCCAGTCCATCGCAGGGCACATAGAGACAGACAACATATAGACAGACAACCATTCACGCTCACATCCACACCTACGGGCAACTTAGAGTCATCAATTAACCTAAACAGCATGTCTTTGGATGGTGGGAGGAAGCCGGAGTACCCGGAGAAAACCCACGCTTGCACGGGGAGAACATGCAAACTCCACACAGAAGAGTCCCAAGCCGGAATCGAACCGGCGACCCTCTTGCTGTGAAGCGACAGCGCTAACCACTACACCACCGTGCAGCCCCAGAGCACATAACATCACTTCTAAAAACTAAAGTCTGACTGTACAGAAGTTGACTAAATGAGTGCACCAACCCTAACCCTAACCCCAAACTAATGTATTAGTAAGGAGAAAATTAATTATTAACTGTAAACTGTAGGTGTATGCAGGAGGGTTTCCAGCATTTACATCAGTTGTGTGGCAGCAGGTGGCCCTTTGTGGATTGTCTCCAGGGTAAATCCCTCTCCAGGAGGTAATACTTGAAGGGGTCCAGCGATCCCTTGATGTCTAGGACTCTTTCTGTTGAACAGTGGACCTCCCTACAGTATGATGCAGGCAACAGGATGTCAGTCCTCTGGTTACCCCTGCAGAATACCTCTCTCAGATGCATAAATCTGCAGGATTATTCTGGACTGTGGAGAGTTGGGTTCTTACTCTGGGACTGCTGAATGTCTCAGAAAGATGACACTGCCTCTGTTGTCCACTAGACCAAGTTGGAGCACCATGAGTCGGTCATGTCTGTCGGTGGAGCAGCCCCGGCTGAAATGCTTGGTGTGAACCAATGGTAAAAGCCAGTCGCCTGCAAAAATCTGAACTACTTCCATCCAAAATTAATGCAAGAGGGGTAAACCATGTGCTGGTCTCCGATGCCAAGGGGCACTGACCAAGTATCGGTATTTGACGAATGCCCACGGAAGAAGTTAGTTAAACAAGTTAAACAGGATTGTCAGTGGGTGTTAAATTAGTTTTTAAATATGCTGCACTTCCCACTTGGAACAAGTTACAGAAGAACCTTCAATTTCTGGGGGAATGTTTTTGTTTCCAATTTATTTATTTGGATGTTTTTAGAAAATAAAAATACCTGTTTGCTCACCTGAACTGCATATTGCTTATACGCTCTGACAGTGAGAGTATGTTTTCTGCACTTTTGTCACAACAATGTTTATTCTGCTTTTTGGTCAGGTCTTAACAAAGAGACAGTAATCTCAGTTTTACCTGCATGAATAAAGGAAAAGAAAATGAAAAAAAACAGCACATTTGACTGGATGTATTTCCCAGGAAGGAGTAAAACCTATAATCAAATTTTGAATAGTCATTTTAATTCCTGCATTCTCTGTCGGTGGGATACTTTCAATTGATTTGTAGTGACTGAGTCACCGTGCTGGGGATCCCTTCTGTGACCACTGGACCTGAACTGCTGCATTACATGATGACAAACAGACTGAGAGCAGCAGCCCGAAGCCTAATCGGACCTGAGACGACTCTTTCTCAGACGTTGTTGGAGCAGAATAGTGTAGCCTGCAGTGGAGGGTTCTGCTGAAGGATTTTGGCTGAGTGCAGGGTCTTTAGGTCATTGTAATGTATGTACCTTTTACTGGAGCTGTGACAGTAATGAAAGCTCTCTCTCTCTCTCTCTCTCTCTCTCTCTCTCTCTCTCTCTCTCTCTCCCCTCACTGTCTTCCTTCCTCTCACTCTGTAGAGTGCAGCCGAACAGAGAGTAGCCTCTGCTGTCATCGTAGCGGAGTCAGGCGGATGTTGGCGAACACTGCTGCAGACGCAGAAGTGCAGAATTCAGCAGGGATCTGGGAAGTGTGAGAGTGTGGAGGAGGAGTGGAGGAAAGAGGAGAGGAGAGGCAGACTGTCTCCCTCCTTCACCCGGCAGGCTTTTCTGCAGCATCCTCTCACTTCAACATGGATCTCTGGAGTCAAAAAGTCTGGGGAATTATAACACCGGTCACCCTGATACTTTTCAGCTCGTATGGGGCAACAACAGGAGGTGAGGACACTGAGCTTTTCTTTATTCTGGGTGTGGGGTTGTGGATCTGCTGCTGAGTGCTGGTCAGTCTCATCGCAAATGTCTGAAAAAGTGTTTCTCCAAGTGTATATCATACAGGTATTTTCTTTCTCTCTCTCTGGAAAAAAAAAACTTTTGTTAATTTGTTAATTAACCAATGCAAATGAGTCTTTTTAAGACATTTATGGATTTCGAACATGCACAGCAACATATTTTCAATTAATTCTTTTCACATATATTATGCATGGATTTCCATGCACCGCTCTTCAGCGGGGCAGTGGGAGTCAGTGCAGGAGCATGTGGATGCAGACGGTGAATGAGAAACACTTTCCTCTCACTCAGCATATTAAAACATTTGCCCTTAAGCAAGGCACTCAAGCCTCACCTGTGCAGAAGTCTGTGGTTGCACTTTGTGAATGTGAGGCAGGGCATTGTTCTTATTAGTTTTTGTATTTAATTATTCATGATTTATTTCTTCTCAGGGGGTTTGATGCTGATGTTAGGGATCACAATGCCTCCAGTGTTGTTCATAGAAAAGAAAATGACCAGCAAGAGAAACACTATTCCTCTGTCTCTGCTTTACTGTTGTTAAAAGTAAACTTCAGACTAAAACAGGGATTTTTTTTTTTTCCACCTTTTTCTTCTAATTCTCATTTTGTGGGGGGATTTTTCATGGGAAACTGTTTTAGATGTATTTTATATATATAATTGATTTTTTTTTTTTTGAAATTTAAACTTTAACCAGGAGTAAAGACTCGCCGGGACGCTCTTGATAAAGTTGTTACGATTGTCTTTACTCCTGGCTAAATAAAGAATAAATAAAAATAACAAAATAAATATATATTTACATTCTATAAGTCAGCTGGGAATGGCTCCAGCCCCTTGTGAGCGTCTAAAGGATTACCGTGTGCAGTTATAGATGATGGATGGATGGATGGATGGATGGATGGATAGATAAGCCGCATGAGTAAAATCTGAGTTATTGGTTCATTTGGTAAATTGCAATTTTCAAAAAAGAAAAACTATACCATAATGCCTGAGTCACATAACATACTGTAATTTATGCTGTATTTGGGATCCTGATCATGTTGATGGAAATGACAGCAGAGGGTTTGTTTTACACAGGAGCTGTTTGCATGTGCAAAACGCCGGCATACGAGTGGCAATACGGCTAACACTAACTAATAAAGCAGGTGTCAAAGGGTAAATGCTTATCTGATGCTGTATTAGAATGTATTCAGTCGACATGCCTGGCCAAATAAGATTTATTAAACATTTGGATGAAATCAAATGCCACTAAGGGATTCAACGTGGGCAGAGTGGGGACAGATGGATAAATGGTAGCTATTAACACGTCAGGTTTATATTCCCCTAGACAGACAACAGCTGCTGGAGAGAGACACGCTGACATTATGGGCTTTGAAAGAGTAACATAAAGGAGATAAAGAGGTTTTTTTCCCTGAAGCAAGTGGTCTGGACTCGGCAGAGTGCCTATCAGAGACCATCACCAAAAGAAAAGAAACTGCATCTGTCTCTCTCAAATCAATAAGTACTGTTTGAAACCTTTTTGCCCTCTTAGAGAGCAAACATACAGTACATCATCCACTTTATAATCTCTGATGCCCAGACCTCTCTCCACATTTTATTTGACTTTGTGTTAGTGCTGAGCCAGTACCGCAGGCAAGGTCTACCTCCAGCTATTTGTCAGAGTGAACAAAGGAGGTAAAACAGTCATGAGAGGGCAGATGTGTCCATTTCTGCAGCACATGGTCACAGCACAGTGACCCTGCTCAGCTCTGAAGCAGCAGAGCACTTAGTTAGGGAGGCAGTGGCTGGAGAGACTGTGACATCAGGATGTTTGAGCCCTCTGGTGTCGGGCAAGTCTGTCATGAGCAGCTCTGTTTCCTTTAATTAGAAACAAAAGGTCCAACAGAGAGCACTTAAGACACCACATACCACCAACACTGCATAATCCTCTAAATATTTTACTTTAAAGGAACAGTGTGTAACATTTTCGGAGATCCATTTGCATAAGTAGAATAAATTAAAGCTGCAAGCAGCGTTGAATGGGCCCGCGCCCGTTTGTGCATGGGCTTTGAGATGGAAATTTGACGGTTAAACCACCCAAATTTGATGAAATCTGATAAACCCACCAAACACCCACTAAACACACTGAATCCAAGTCTACAGGTGTCCATCTTTCTGCCAGCTTTCATGCGTTTTCAACTATACCAGGGACATCAGGGTGATGTCTAAAAGTAATAAGGGGCGCTAAAGAGCCAACATGCCACGCCGAAGCCCAATTACACCACCAAATCCAAGTAATTATTACTGTGAATTTGCATCTTAAGTTTCATGAATTTTGGTGCATCATAAAGTCCTTAAATGTGTTCAGAAATTTAAAATACCGCACAAAATCCAAGATAGCTGACTTCCTGTTGGCCACAAAAATCTGAAAAATATTTAATACACTCTTGCAGATGTGAGCTATGACAAACTCAGATTTGACCTGGAGCTCGCTGGTGACGCCCGAGCCCAATCACCAGTTCTGATGTGTATTCCAGTTTTTGTGGATCCTATGAGCGATGTGACACGATCTCGCAGCAGAAAAAAAAAAAAAATAATGATAATAAAAATAACACCGCTGGGTCCCGAGTACTTTCGTGCTCTGGCCCTAAATATTTATAGCTATGTTTTCACCAGTGTATAATCACCTGAAACTAAGAATTGGGTTTCCGTTAGCTTAGAATGAGTCCTTCATATCTGCACAGCTAGCGGGTCTTCTTCATGGAGTCCACCATGTTGCTCTGCCATGTTTCTACAGCAGCTCAGAATGGACAAACCAAGCATGTTTTTACGTTACCTGAAGGTCAATGTACCGCTCGCCGCTGTCTGACCAGTGCATTCTCATTCAAATGCCAACGCTTTGTCCCGGCCGTTGGCATTAGATACCGATGCACAAGTCACCCTGTAGCATGGCAGCCTTTTATTAATTATAATGTTAACCTATCCATGTCAATATTAACGCTCTGGGAAAGAATGCCAGGTGACGTAGATTTAACAGCAAAAAGGCAAACACAGGGCAGGTGGGTGGGAGGGTTAGGCGGATGCGTCCAACAAACACAAGGCTTTCATCCAAGAGTTCGCTGTTTGTGTTCATTCATGTCCCCTGTTCACAAAGTTCAGATTCATTTTTACTGTACAAACAACAGTTTCAAGACCAAATGTTGTTTGTTCCTGTTTTTGTTGACTTCACAGCATTAAGCATGTATTTACTGAAAAGTGACTGAAAAGTGACTGAAAAGACTTACGGCGAGGGGTCTGACAAAGTCAGTATATTAACGTGTGAATTTCTCCGCTGTGGGACCAATAAAGGAATATCTTATTTTATCTTATCTTATCTTGTATGATGAGTATGGATGAGAATGCGCTGTCTGACTTCTGTTACTCCTAAAGTAGTGTTATTATGGTAAGGATGGCCAAGCCATTTTTTGCTGCTCACATTACCGTAGTCTCAGAAAGGGAGGAGTGAGCGAAGGGGTATTCAGTTGGTTACAATCTGCAACTACTCCACTAGATGCTACCAAACCCTACACACAGTCCCTTTAACAAACAAAAAATATAGCACTGGATCTAGATTTGCACTAAATTATCCTGTATTAATCCTGTGATGGTATAATTCAGCATATTAACATGATATTAGACAAATCATCATCATCAATCTAAGGAAATTTCGGTCATATCCAGTCATAGTTAATTATGCTGGGCGGGTCTCTAAGTTAAATGCATGACCTGAGCATCTACTAAGACACAAAGTTTACCACCTGTAGGTATTTTTATCCCTCTGGACTAAAGTTACCTACATGAACAAACAGAATTAATTTGTGCTGCCCATTGAACTCCTGTTGTGTTCACAATCTGTGTGTAATTTTCTCCCGATCAAAGCAAAGCAGCAGCTCAATCAACACCTGCGATTGCCTTCAGGTGCATTCTGTGCGTGTAGCGGAGCTCAGCTGCAGTTTAGTGATGAGATTTGTCTGAAATCACCAAGCTCAGAAAAGAAATGATACACTGCATGAAAATGCTCTTAAATGAAGTTGTGGTTGTGAAACAACAGAGACAGCTGAGCAGGACTGAGCAAGCAGACTGGTCACACAAAAAGGGGTACGAATAACACGGTAATTTGCAAGACATTAAGCGTGCAATAAGAATGCCAGCCTTGCTTTTTGCATGTCATTTTCACATCACTGAAGTCTGCAGGCCCACTGAGTCCAATGTGCTCAGAACTAGTGACGTAGAATAGAAAGTGAGAGAGACTATAGTGGGAAGGGAGGTAGGTGGACAGGTCCAACAACACAGAGCTTTCAAACAGAAGACCGGTGTTTGTGTCCCAAAGTGTTGAGATATTTTATGAAGTTACGTTTGTAAAGTGTTTTCCCTTTTTTATTTTACTTATTTTAAGTCCAACCGTGATGTTTTTGTGAGTGGTTTTGTTACATATCAGCAGCTGTTACCGTAGTTTTCTTGTGTGACGTAAAAATGACAAAAAGGCTTAAATGGGTCCTCATGACATGCAGAAAATCCCTGTAATGTTGTGCTATTTTTACACCTTCCCATTATAGCGGCTGGAAGCAGCAGCTCGGTCAGCATCCGCAGCTGCTTTCAGATGCATTTTGTGAGAGTAGCAGAGCTCAGTTGCAGGTTAATGGTGGAATTTGTCTGAGCTCAGGAAAGAAATGATACGCTGCATGAAAATGCTCTTCAATGAAGTTATGCTTGTGGAACAGCAGAGTAGGGAGTGCTGAGCAGGACTGAGGAAAGACACCCAGCAGATTTGCTGTGAGCGGACCATGTAGAGTGAGGCGATGTGTACTGTGTGTGTTTAAACATCTGTGGAGGTGAACCGAGGGTGTGTCGAAGCTACAGTAGCATCTTTGGACATCCTCTTCTTCATAGTTGTCTTCCCTTTTAGCACATACCTGTTCTTCAAAGTTGTACAATTTCCCACACAAATTGGGCCCTATTGTGTGAGCTGAGTGATGCCAGCACAATGCACAACCAGTTATGGCCTCTGACAAAATCTGACAAAAGGCACTGAATCTGATGGTGAAAATTCACCACGACATTCAGACGGGGTGCAAAACACTTTTGGTTCTCACTCTCTGTCTCTCCAATGCCGTTACATAAGGCCATGGGATTATTATCTCTTCTCTCAACTGATTTGGAGTCAGTGAAGTGTGCTCTAATTGCAGCCTAATGGCAGATAATACCACTGCACTTCTAACCCGTTTGCACACACTTGTATCTGCATCCTCGTTTGTGCGTGTTTGTGTGTGTGTGTGCATCCTGAGATAAGGAGGGAATATCCATGTGTCAACATGATGACAGGAGTGTAAGGGAATGCTAAGCAGCGCTGTAGTGTGTGTGTGTGTGTGCACATAATGCCGTGTGGTTAGTGTGCTTGTGTGTGCATGTGTTGTGTTCAGATAACGAATGACTCACCGCTCACAGCCACCAGTCTCCAAGGAGAGAGGTTCTCAAGTTAATGTGTCAGGTTGGTGGTGCATCCAGAGAGAGAAGAGGCGGAGGAAGGTTGCCGTCTTCTCTCGTGTTAGCTGGTTTGTCCCAAAGCTGTTTTGAGGTGGGAATTGTTGGCTGATGATGGATGCTAAGCTGCAGATTCTGGTGTGTTTGGGTATTCAGCATAATACTAAATGATAGTTAAAAGTATTGTTGACTCTATTTTTGCTGCCCATCATAAACCAGCCCAGTCGGCAGGGAAAAATGTTTGTGGTCTACAAACCATGGAGACGTTGAATGTCAGTGTTTCTGCATTCAGTTCCGACCAAGTGACTGTAAGTTGGTATAATGAGTATTACAAGCGAGAAAGTCCACTAAGGATGGGTTGGAGGCTGCAACAAACACAGGACTTTCACCCAAGAAACCCAGAAAGTTGAGGGAGGTCTCATTTTTAAGGAAGCAATTTCTGTTGAAGATATAACACTTTGGATGGCAGGACAGAATGTGAAGAGATATGCAAAGATCTCCCTGTAGAGACATCAATATTTATCAATGAGGAGGATCATGGGACCAGACAGGCTAAAAGCCTGTCTTCTTAAAGACTGTGCTCCTCAACTAAAAGGAGTTTATACAAAGTTGTTTCAGTCTCTCTCAGACACACAGTGCCAAAACCATGGAAATGCTCAATAATTAGTCCTGTGCCAACAAAAGCCAGGTGGAACTAAGGCAGCTGATCACAATAACCTCCATAACCATGCAATGAGCTCTGGCCAGCCACCTGACCAGCACTGTGGCCACTATGCTCAGTGTTTTCTCATGCAAAGGTTCCTCTGATATATTACATTATTCCTCCTTTCCACTCCTCCTGGATGAAAGCTGGGTATTTTTAGACCCACCCATCCACCCCAAACTCCCCCAAATAAGGCGTTTGCCATTAGTTATATTTCCTGGTTTGTGGTTGAATTGAGTTTATGGGATATACACAAATCATAGTGCATATCTTTCCATAGGTATAGCTACGAACAGTGTATGAGAGCAGCCTGCTATGCTTGATCTGCTCTACCTATAAGAGACAACGCTGGACTGACTCTTTAATACAGTTACTAGACATCTTATTCATCCCAAAGGATATGCCAGGGTCCTGTTTGTGGATTTTAGCTCAGCTTTTAACTCAATGACGACACAAATGCTCCTGAAAAAGCTCATTGATCTCAGCATCAACACAGGATTAGTTCTGTGGATCAGAGAGTTTCCTTCCCGCCGCCCACAGAGGGTCTGTCAGAGAGAGCATGTCAGACGGACTTACACAAGGCTCTTTGTTCCCCTGCGCTATTCTCTCTTTTTACCAATAGATTTCTGATCAATGAGAAACATTTTAGATGGTTTAAGTATGCTGATGGCGTGGTCTTAGCTGGTCCTCTATAGAAAGCAGACCCATTACATGAAGCTGCCCACAAACACGCTGTTGCATTAGCCAGCTAGAAATCAATGTGGCCGGGACAAAAGAATTAATTAGAGTATGTTCAATAAAAAAAACAACATCCCAACAGAGAGACAGTTTCACTTGATGGCCAACACGTTGATATTTCTTCTCATAGCTAACCTCAAAAAGTAATACACTGTAATATACTATATACTGTATGTCTATCTCACAGAATCAGTTAATATGTAATCTACGTTATTGTGAACCTGGACGTATAAAGAGCAACAACTGCCGTGTAGGGAAGAGGTCGGGCTGGATGCTGTTGTGATATCAGCTGCTGAGTAGTTTCACCAGGACCAACAAATTTGATTCTGTAAACAGGGATTATATGATGATTGCTGCTTCACCACAAAAACCATAACGACACATGGGACTGTTACGTTCCCACTTAAGTCAAGGAAGTAGGAAGTAACAATAAATTAAAACCGTACCAGAACTGAGGGAAACGGAGGTTGATGTGAGGGCAAACAAAAGGTTTATTTAACTAACGAAAATAGGAAACTGGTTCCTCACAACACAAAGGATCACGCCGAGGTAATCTAACAGCTGGTCAGCTAAACTAAAAACAAAGGGATATACAAAGAAGACACCTCCAGCTTGAAGGAGCACGACTCAGGTCACAGCACAAGTCGACAAACACCACACCGACATCGACTGGAGCACAGCAAAGGAGAGAGAGACTCCTGCTCTGCAGCCTCAGCCTGATTACAACTCACCTCGCAGGTAAGGAGGAAGGGCAGCTGGAGAGAGAGAGAGAGCAGCAGCATGGCCAGCGTCTCCTCCAATAGTGGAAAAGTTCAACTGGTGACGTTTGAACTTTGTAGAGGAAAACACACTGGATGAGTCGAACCATGATCACCATCCTGCAGTAACACTGCTCCTGCACCAACAGCGCTCACGTCTCCTTCCAACTTGAAGGGGAGACTGAAGTTAGGAGCAGCCAGGACTGGAGCACTGCACAGTCCAGAGATTTTATAGCCTTAAAGGCATGCTCACCTTTCTATCCCACACAAAAGGAGTGGCTGGACTACACAGCTTTGTCAGGGGGGCTACTACCACAGAAAAGTTTTTACAAAAACAGCTATAATAGCCGGCCATTCCGAGAAAACGCTTAAGTTCATGCCTGGTGGTACGTCTAGGCTACAATAGCCGCAACTTTAACATCTACAGGTGAACCTGACCCTGCCCAACCTGTTTCCCAAGGTAGGTCACCGTGGCCTTACCAAATTCACATTTGGCCAGATTTAGCGCGAGTGAAGCAGTCGTAAGTCGCTGGAAGACAGTGCGCAAGCTATCGATATGTTCCTCCCACACATCGGTGTACACAACAACATCATCAAGATACACATTACAATTCTTCACATCTCCCAATACAAGATTCATGAGCCGCTGAAAAGGGGCGGGTGCATTCCTCATACCAACTGCCTTCACGGTGTACTGCGCAAAATGGTCAGGTGTGACAAAAGCTGAAATTTCCGATGCTCTGGAGGTTAAGGGAACCTGCCAATACCCTTTCAAAAGATCCAGCTTAGTAATAAACACAGCAGAGCCAATGCTATCAATGCAGTCTTCCATGTGGGGTAATGAGTCGGGCACCGCTACTGCATTCACTTTTCGAAAGTCAGTACAGAAACGTGGGGTAGCATCAGATTTGGGAGCCAGCAAACATGGAGAACTCCAGGGGCTATTGCTTGGCTTAGCTAGGCCATTTTCCAGCAGATGCGTTACCTCACCTTTCAACTTCGACTACTTTTTCAGTGGGACAACGATGTGCATGTTGCTTATGCCACAATACCACAATTGTGAGTCTATCTTAGACAGGAACTTGGCAGCCTACCACATTGTTGACCATCAGAGGGCAGTGTCAGACCATCATCACACATGGATGTCACGCAAACCAAGGAAGCATTGGATCAGGGTCAGCAGTCTCCGGAGTTTTTACCTGCTCTCCCAGGGCAGCTTCTCTGGAATAATATTATTTTAACATGTTAACATGACTTAACTTTTTCTGTCTGCGTTCAGAGACAGAACACCTTATCACCAGGCTGGAACTGACGCAAAACTGCTTTTTGGTCAAACCATTGCTTCATATCGTCCTGAGGAAGAAAGAGATGCTTTAGCTAACACCGAAGCTCTAGGAACAACACTTGAAACAAAATTTTTGGGGGTTTTTTTTCATTTCTCCCCCCCCCCACTTTTGATGGGGGCATCCACTCCTGGAGCTGGGTACACCCTACCTCCTGTTCATATCATTTCCCATGATAAAAGTTATCCCATCAAGGGAGCATCGCTACTGGGAAGAAACCAGTGATCAATTTACATTTTACATGTACACAATGAAGAGGTGCAGGTAAAAAACCCATCTCAATGGCGCTCACAACTGAAAGACTGGGAGCCACCTGTATCACGCAGCACCGTAATGAGGTGCTGATCCTCTGCCTTTCCTGTAAGAGAGACCAAACCATCAAAAATGAAGGGTTTTAAACATTCATCAGGGGTTTTTCGAACCATGGACTCATTACTAGGGTCACAGTTTTAATCAACCCCACCCCTTTTGGCGGTCTAGATACCGAACCTGAACCCTGCTGTTTCCATTTCCAAGCAGAGCACTCTGCAATCAGATGGCCCGGTTTTCTTCAGTAAAAACACTGCTTCTCACCAGAAGAACCAGGAAACACTCCCACACAGCCTGCGCTTCACCCACTTTCTGGTGACCGTCACGGTGAAGGGAATCACGCTTGGGAAAAACATTTCGATGAGTTAAAGCGAACTCATCCGCCAGAGTGGCGGCCTGCTGCAGTGTTGTCACTTTCTTTTCATTTAAATACACCACCGTACGCTCAGAAAAACAGTTACAGTTCAGCTCCAACTGTCTCCCTCTAATAGTTGTCTCTGCCTTCAACCTTTTTAACTTTATCTCCCTATGAAGTTAGATATCGCGCTCCCTCTCCTCCTTCTCCATCTGAAAACGAGCCAAACAGACTTTTAACCTATCCTCTAACCTCGGACCAGGAGAGGGAATCGGCAGAGTGTGGAACAAAGCGTGGTAACGTAAATTGTGCTACATCATCGTCATGACTCTGGATGGCGGGAGTGCAATGGAGATGACTAACAGTCGGCCATTCATTCTGTTTGGCCGGCTCCCCCACCGGGGAATTAACAGTTATGGGACCCACTTCTACACCAGGATGTTCAACTACAGTGGGTACATGGAGGACAAAAATGAAGTGTTTAAAACATTTTCGAACCATGGACTGATTACTAGGGGTCACAGTTTTGATTAACCCCACCCCGGTCAGGATACCGAAGCTGAACCCTGCTGTTTCCGTTTCCAGGGACTAAAACACAGATGTGCTATTGACAATGGCTTAGGTTTATAAACTGGCTGTGGTTAAAGGTAGAGAGTCCACATATACTGTAACAGCTAAAAACCTGTTAATAAGAAATGCACATTGATCTAATGCAGGAAAATTGTCAAAGTAGAGGAAATACATCAATAGCCACGTAAAAACATTATAAAGGT
Organism: Pterois miles; assembly: GCA_947000775.1. NCBI lineage: Eukaryota > Metazoa > Chordata > Actinopteri > Perciformes > Scorpaenidae > Pterois > Pterois miles. The sequence goes on along the minus strand of CAMQGK010000242.1, from coordinate 2,673,747 downwards.
AGTAAACAAAGTCAAATTCTGTTAAAAGAAAATGTTTTTGCTTTTTGCTTGAGATGACCATTGATTGTAAGAGTTATGCTGTTCTTTAATAAAGAGGGAATAGAAGAGGAAGAGGGAAAGAATTGCATTCATTTTTCATGAGTGGAGAACAATAAAATGTCACAACATAAGCATCATTGTGTGGCCTGGTGAAGAGCACCTTGACAGAAAACACAGAGGGAGCGCATGTTGTATCCTATCTGTGTGTCAGTGAATGGAAATCCAGCCTCAAGCTTTTACCAGCTGACGTCTTCTTGAGCGAAACTCCAACCAGCTCAGCTCAGACGGAGCAGACTTTGAGGGAATATTGGAAAGTTAAAGTACTGTTAATTTTGTGCCAATCATCTAGATTGTAGCACAGAGCAGAGCTCCGACTAGCAGAGCTTTTAGTTTCACTCCCTTCAGAAGAACTTATTTTCTGTTATTCATACTTGTTCAGTTAGTTCATCCCCAAAAAGAAATCCATTCAAGTCAGCATGAAGCTTTCATTCGGTTTGGTTTCAACGTACTGTGCTTGAGTGGAGTTGAGGGTTTTCATGTCGTGCTCTACTTCCTGTCAATCACCTCGCACAGGAGGACATGAAAAATCAAATCTTGCAAACTTTATGACACCTGTGTCTTCTTCTTTAGGGCTTCAGATTAATTTAAAGTTCGACCTGACATCACAGAATTTGTGTTTTAAAAATAATACCTGCATTGTGCAATGATGAGGAGACAGATACAGACTGCAGTGATGGATAGGAGAGACTTCAGAGAGCAGGTCTGAAGCACGCCGGAGCAGACGGATTCAAGGCAGTAAACTGTATTTAAAGACTAACGTCAGCTGCATCTTCATCAGTCAACAGTAGCAGTAATAGTTGACTCTGATGAAGACACAGCTGGCACTGAAACGTTACTCTTTAAATAAAGTTGACCGCCTTAAATCGGCGCTCCAGTGTGCTTCGGACCGGCTCTCTGAAGTCTCTCCTGTTACCAGACTGCCCAGACTGTGAGCACCAGACGGGCCTACCATTCCTTGTGATGGGATGTCGCTTCCTGCTGGACATGTGACTTTCCTTCATTTTTAATCATCCAGTTGATAATCTGTCATGATGCCAGAAAACCTTTTTTTTGCCATTGTACATTTCTGCAAACCATGGGATACCTTGAATGTCGACGTTTCTGAAACAAAACTTTGTTTCACATCAGCCTCATATCAGGCTTGCAGAAACACACAATGCGACGTGGTAAATGCTGTGAAACGATTGGTTCAGCTCAGGCAACAAAACTATTTGGTTAATGTTACAAAATAGATCACGGTTTGTGTTCAAATAATAATGTAACTTGCTTGTAACATTACATAACAAAGGTAACAGCGTTCTGTAATGAGCATAAAGTAAGTGTTTACTCTCACAGGAGACCAATAGCAGTTTCTTAGGTGAAAATCTTGTTTGTTTGACCTTTTGTCCTTCGCAGACTTTCTCGCTTATTATACTCATTATTCCACACAAAAAAGGGTCGCTTAATACACTTGGTCAGTTGCTCTGCGTGCCACACTATATGCACATTGTTGATACAGTGTCCTTTTCACTATTTATTCATTCACTGTATGCACTCTGCATTTTCTGCTTTGTATGGCTTTATAGCGTTCACTGGTCCCTTATTGTTGTTGTTGTTCTTTCTGCGTGGTGTTATCTGTTGTGTAGTTGACATATTGTGTTGTGTCTGTCAGTTTTTTGTGCATGTCTTAGTTTATGGTGGCAAACCAGTTTCCCCTTATTGTACTTCGTGACTTGCTCGGACCGAATAGAAAAACGTTGTTTTGATGTAAAAACGTCTGATGATGTAGGTAAATGTTTGATTTATCACGTTATGTTAATGATTTCTTTATATAATTGTGTTCTATTCTTCCACACTAGACTCTGTGCTAAATGCCCATTTCAAACAGAATATTAGCATTTAATATTTCACAATGAGCTGGATGTCTTGAGAGGAACATAAACCTGTGAATATAATCTAATTAGTGTTGTGCATTTCCCTGCAAAAAAAAAAATCCCACTACTCTTTATGATTCACGAGATGCTGGAGTATGTGACAGTGGAGATGAGAGGAAGCTGAGGGGAAGCTACCGCTCATATTTCCTCTTTAGTGTCATTTATGAAAATGTGTGTTCAGAGGACAGCCATAAAAGAGATCTGATGAATTCAAGGCTACGTTATGGCAGCAGAGTCAGTCAAGAATCCAGAAATCCTTTTCAAACTTGACAGCATAAAAATATATCGGCGCCTTTGTATTTACTGCTGCAATGTTTGTTAATGACAGGAAGTAAACTTGGACCAAAGCTGTTGCCCTAGCAACAGAATGGCATTGAAAAGGTCTATTAACTCAGGGACAAGTAGCTCAGTGATAAAGCTGAGGTCTGCAGTCTATCCATCTAAGTTTGTGACACACTGATATTTGCTGAAGGCCGGTCCCACTGGAGCTCTGGCTCCTTAAACACACACTCATCCATCACACGGCCCTGTCATCACCTCAGACGACTGGTACTTGGTCCAAGAGACTGTCAGACTCTGCTGTGGTCACGGCGCTCTGTCACTCTGCGTGGACTGAACAACAGTAGCACTGGCTGTAGGTGCTGTACAGCAGTACTTCAGCTTTACAGATTCAACCCTCGTGGTGGAAAACATTTTCCTTGTTGAAGTTTTCTTGAGCAAAGCATGGGATTTATCTGATATCAGATCTGAACTCTCAGTGAAGCATGCAAAAGCAATGATTAGTATCACTGACGTTAAAATGATGAATGTTTGATTGTAAATCCACCTCTATTGGAAGGAGGTGATAGTTGATAAAGATGATGAAGCTGATGGACACAGATGAAGGATATGATGATGATTATAATGATTATGATGAAGAAGAAGAAGTGGTAGACGGGGTAAATGATGAAGATGCTTGTGATGATGGTGATGATGATAGACGATAAAACAGAAGGATAAAAAAACAAGATGATGATGAAAGAGTAGACATGAAGAATGTGATTATGAAGACAATGATGAAGAAAAAAAGGGAGAAGTACAAGGAAGAATTGATAGTATGAAGAGTAGTGATGGTGACAAACAGCTTTCAGAGGTTTCAACACCTTGTTCAAGAACATGTAGCAGAGGGACAAAGGTCAGTTCATCCAAATAACAGCTGACATACTATATAAATCAGATCTAAGTATTTAAAGTAAAAGTACTCAATGAAGAAAAATGTCTCCTGTGACTGTTATACTATTATGTATTCTATCATCAGATTATTATTATTCATGCATTAACACAAAAGCAGTATTTTTCTGTTGAAGCTGGTTGAGCTGGAGCTCATTTTGAACTAATTTATAAGTGACTCATTATTTTCATTGTGGATTCATTTGCTGATTATTTTCTCCATTAATCGATTGATTGTTTGGTAGGTAAAACCTCTGAAAATAGTGAGAAATGATGTCAATACATCAAAATTATTAGAATAACTAAAAGAAAAATCATCAAATCTTCACATTTGAGAAGTTGGAACCTTGAAATGTTTTTTTAACAATTATCAAAGAAAGGTGCAAACTTTTCATGTGTTTTGTGTACAAAAATACAATAGTACAATGCTTGAGTAAATGTAGTAGTTTAATACTTTTGATTCATGTGCATAATCTCCCTATAGTTAGGGTTGCTCATAAGACACTAATATCTGGTTGACTTGTCATATATTGCTACTGCAGTTTGTACTGTAGACTATCGGAGCCATTCAGCCTCCAATCTTTTATTTGGTAGATGCCAGATTCTACTTCAGAGGTGTCTGGAGGAGTCCTGGGCATAATTTAACAAATATCTACATACTGGAGCTGTCTCTGTACTCCTTTAGACTGTAAATCGCCATCTGTTCCCTCTTCCACTGCAGGCTGCCACGAGGGATAATTAGATCAGATGCAGTACATTGGTAAATGTGAGTGCAGACCAAATGTTATTGGTATTAGAGACTGTAGCTGACATTGAACACCACAGGACAAAGCTGAGTCAGAGCCATGACTTTAATATAGAGCAGAGATGAGGTATGTGGCGAGCAATCTAATATCTCAGTTAATGAGATGGAAGAATAAACAGAGAATGAGCGAGCACAGTGGCAGTTTGTCCTGTATCTGACTGACTAGACTGATGATCTTGGTGTATTTTATTACATGTACCACAACTCATTTCATTGTCCATCCGTTTTGTCCTTTTTGTGCAAAATTGTTGAAGGAATGTGCAAGAATTCACAATATGAGGTAAGAAAAAGTGTGCTATGTAGAGACACATACCCCATATAGACAGATGTGAGGACATTGTGTCTATGGGAGGGGATTAGAGACCATGTCAGGAGGCGTCCTGGGCCTTGCTGATGAGTGAAACTGGATTTCTGCTGTGAGGTTCTGGTCCTGATGGACCTCAGCCTCCTGCCAGAAGAGAGTGATTCAAAAAGTTTGTGTCCAGGGTGGGAGGTGTTGGCCACAGTCTTTCCTGCCCGCCTCAGGGTACTGGAAGCATACAGGTCCTGGAGGGGCAGCAGATTGCAGCCAATCACCTTCTCAGCAGAGTGAATGATACGCTGCAGTCTGCCCTTGTCCTTGGCAGTGGCAGAGATGAGGATGGACTCGATGATGGCAGTGTAGAAGCGCAACCATCATTATCTTTGGCAGATTACACTTCTTCAGCTGCCAAAAGAAATATATCCTCTGTTGTGCTTTTTCAGCCCATTTTCTATCCTATGTGTGTCAAATATCAATGCTTTTTCACGGTCGCTGGAGTTTGACACCACCGTACACAGCACTCTTCAGTGTCGGTATGACAGGCTAGGCTTTTCATCAACTACAATAAACCCATCCATGTCAGTATTAAATGCTCAGGGAAAGTGCTGTGGTGACGTAGATTAAAGAGCAAAAGAGACACACAGGACAGGTTGGATGGGTCCAACAAACACAGAAAACTCAAAGTCACACAGCAGAACACAGAAATTTAATGTATTTATTTATGTACATAGAGAGGAATGTCACTTTTTTCCCCATGAAGATCAGCATGAAATCAGTTCGTACAGTATGTCATCCACGTGATTGTGAAACGGGAAATATAAAGAGCGTCGAACGCTGGAGGGAGGAGGTCGAGGTGGATGGGTGGGTCAAAAACACTGTAATTTCGCCGAGAAGGCCGCTGGTTGTTCCAGTGTGAAACCAGAAGTCTAAATTAATTTTTCAGGTAACTTCTGTATTAAGTTGCCGTCTGCCATCTTTTGCTCAAATAGATAATATTTCATGACCATTTCACAATCTGCCATGAGACTGCGGTGTCACTTTACAATCAGCTGTGTGTTCATGTCCCATGTTTCCAACATCCAGTCACATTTTGACTGTACAAACAGATTTTAAGCCCAACTCTGTTGTTTTTTCTCACAGCGAATTAAGTAGTTCTGTGGCCTTATCATAAGCAAGTATTTTTGTTTAACTCACAACATTAAGCATGTGTCTACTGTGGCCAAAAAGTGACGCCGAGGAGTCTGACAAAGCGTCAGTGTGACGAGTTGGGATGAGAAGGTGTTACTGAAGGACTCCTCAGTGTCGACTGGGGAGTCGTGTGGTGATGGGAGTGGATGGGGCTGCACGACTATCTCCATAATATATCCTGGATGTGTCTATCAGTCTGACAATGATGATGAACCATACTCCATTACACAGTCTGATCATCTGGGTTGAGTGGTACATTAGAACCTAAATAGTACCTCATATCTATTTCTGTGCCACCATCATTGAATCTGTGTGAATTTCTTGCTGCTACACAGTGAGCAGTGTTGTAAAATATGCATAAGTGGAACTTTGCCAAATGGCATACTACGTCCAAACGAACTGTAGCACAAATTACGGCCTAAATATTTCAGAATATCTTATAAAGTAATGAGGATATCAAGCGGTTGCTTTCAGTCATGGTTTATAATCAAAAATATCATCATAAACTACAGTATGTGGTCACTGGTTTATGTTTTTGTGCACTACCAAAAACGGAAAACATCCACTTACAGGGATTTAGGACCAGTCGTACAGTACTTTATTTAAGGTTGGATATCAGTGTTACATTGTAAAGAAAATCTTCCCATGTTGGTGCAGGGGACCCTGAGTGTAAATCGGAGGCAGCACGTTGACGTTTAGGAGTCTGTCCTTCAAAGACAGAGTCTGGCTTCAGGCTTCCTGCCAAGTCCACAAGTCCTGATCAGTAGCTCAGTCTGCGCACTGATCTACCTGTGAAATACTGCTGTGGGAATCAATAGAGCAACGCAGGAGAAGGAGATGCTGATTATCAGTGCTGAACCTTTCAACAGGTGTTTTAACGTTTCCTCGGGGCGGTGGCCGTAACTCCAAGACGTAATGAAGTTTACTGCAGCACCAGTGAAACGCTGCAGCCACGTGTTACTGACCTGCACTACACACACACACACACACACACACACACACACACACACACACACCGTCTGTCTAATGTTTATGTATAATTCAGGCTGCTGCAGTGCCGGTGAAGGCTAAATGAGTGTGCATGGTACAAACCCTGGATGGTACAGAGACCAGCTGGCCAGTGTGGGAAGAGCTGCACCGTCTTGTTGTTCTCACTTGAATATTGTCGAAGTTGTTCTGTTGACGCAATGTTGCAGTGTGTTTGAAATGTTTCTGCCTCTGTGTGAATGTTCAACTCGCTGTCTCCATCTTTTTCTTTTTCTTACTGATGGGGTGAACATTATTTTTCAGCTAAGTGGAAGAGCCTGAAGACTTTTTAACTGTTTTTGCCCAAATGATAACAAGTAAAAGTGTGTTGAAGGAGAAAAAGTCACCAGCTGTGACCAAAAACATCGTGTTCTTGTTTATATCATTAACTTGTAGCTACCAGCTATTTTGAAGGTTGATGTTGGAGTCAGTGTTTTAATGAGTCTAATGGTTTTATTTTTTTTTTTAATAATGACTATTAAACAGTGACTAACAATAAGCTCTTACACCAATGCACTAATGATTTAGTTGTTTTGTTCATTATATTATTATTATGTTATTAATCACACATCACTTTACTGGAAAAGCCTTGAAATGTTTGAGCACACAATGTCAGTAGTGTTTTTCCAACCAGACTGGTGATTAAAATCTGTGACTTCCTCTTCAGGGTCAGATTCTTGCATTGTGGGTTTGTTTTGTAAGAAACAGGGTATGGAAAATTATGTTACTTGGGATCAACTGGGAGGGCATATAAATAAATATATAAAATATAAATTTCCATGTGTAATAATAACACATTTTCGGCTTTTTGCGTGTCAACTATACATGCCACGCTGTTATAGGGTCTTTATTTAATTACGCTAGATGCATTGTTGCGTTACATTTTTGTGTAATTATTGAACACAAACCTGATCTTTTTTATAACCTTAAACAAGTAGTTTTGTTACCTAAACATAACTAATCATTCCACAATGTTAACCATGTGTTATTGTGCATTTCTGCAAGCATGGTACCAGTGTTACCGATTACACTGGACATTTTACGAGAAAAGAGGACGGTCGGTATGTTTATTGCACTTTCTTTCAACTGGACCGGTCCAGCTTTTGCTCCGGGGCCACAGGTTTCCACCACACCAAAACGTCATTAACGTTTTGGTGCCCTTATAACATCGGGTTTTCTCATGTGATGAGAACGCTTTTTAGGCTTTCTGTGTGTCATCTCTGTGTCACGGTTAGGTTTAGGCAACAAAACTACTTAGTTAGGTTTAGGAAAAACATTATACTTTGGCTTAAAATAAGTACGCAAAAAATGGAACAGGACCACCAGTCTCCTGTGTTTGTTGGACCCGCCATTAGCAGTCTCTCTTGATTTTTATTCTACGTCACCAGTTCTGAGCATAACATGTCAGTCAGCACTGCAGTCAGTACAGACTACATAGAGTGAAATTACAGGCCAAAAGCAAGAACAAAGCTAAAGAACAAAGCTGCTCCAAGTTTTCTGTCTGAGTAGATGAGATGAAAATTAAACCTGTGAGTGACAAGGATCTGCTGCAATGTAGGCTACCACTTTCCTGATAATCAAAAGATAAGAATGATCTATAATGTATAGCGTTGTCAGAAAACTACAAGTGGCTGTAAGTATAATCTGAAGTGAGAAGTTGCAGTTATTTTGCTTGCAAACAGTTTAGTGCTGCTTCAAACCAGTGAGGTTGTGATGAAGCGAGCGCTCTCGATATGCCGCCACAAACTCAGTGGATGTATAGGAGGGAGGCTGAAGAAGAAACCATCACCACTTGTGCTTCCCAAGGTGCTACTTGTGTTTTTCAGTGCCCTTGTCCTAAATTAGATGTGGGTGAGGCAGTGAGTACACTTAGGACATGCATCAGTGAACACAAGAGCAGCATCAACAGGAAAGACCTTTCTACAATTTCCTCATGGAGCGCAGCCTTAAGGAATTCTCCTCCATGCAGAGGGTCAGGCCCTCCCACCAGGGGGGAAATACCGACACTTCCTGCTCGGAGCAGAGGCCCAGAGGATTTTTAATCTCTGTAGCACACATCAAGTTGAACATAATCAGAAATTTAAACGTGTTTGTTGTACTATTCTTGCCCTTTGGTTTCTTTTTACAGTGTATTTTTGTGTGTGTTTTAAACAACAAAAAGGAACATTTCTAAAACATGCAAATCGTTCGTCTAATGTTGTTGGTGCGCTTCTGTTAAATAATTATGTTTTGGATCAGCGGTTTATTTTTTAAACTTGTTTCAAGTAACTAGTACTTTGTGTGTACAATATTTCCATCAGAGGGGGAGTGGAGTAGAAGTAGAAAGTACCTTAAATTGTACTAAAGTACAATACTTGAGTAAATGTACTTTTTTTCCTCAACTGAGTATATATTCTGTATATTTTACACAAGGGTAGACTGAGCTACTGACTGACATTTTCTGACTGGATGAGCTTCAGAGTCACAAACTGTCAGATGATGGGCCGGAAACGTTGTTTTTCAGCTGCAGGTCGAGGATGTGCTGATCCTCACAGCTCAGCAGCTGTTTGACAGACAAGCTCCCATGTTGGGAGGAAGTCAGACAGGTCAGAGCAGGAAACAGAAGACCAGGCTGATGAAGTACAGCTCCATACATCACACCCAGTCACATTAGAGCAGCGTCCTTATCAGCCAACTGACGCCTCAAACATCCAGTCAAAGTGGTGCTGAACATGTTTCAGTATCCTCTTCATTAATTCTTTATTAAATACTTAATCAAATAGTGACTCATATCTTTGAAAATTAACTGAACACAGCATAAGATGTACAGTATGTACTCTCCTGGGTTTAGTCCTGAGGAGTGGGGGGAAACATGCATTGCCAAAGTATATCAGTTCTTATTTTACCACCCATGGCAGCACTTACACAGCTTTCATGATTTTAATTAAAGACCTTAATATCTTTAAGATGTATGATTATTACTATTATTTCAACAATAGATGACTGTGATATCTGGAAACTCTCCAGTACCTTCATCTGAGTCGAGGAGGAGGGCTTTGTGCTTTCAAGCACTCAAAATGTCACTTTGGATAAACATGGCATCTAAATACCTGAAATGTAATGTAAATGTACATTGCATGCAGTATTTATGCTGCTCTCTTGCTCTCTTTCTTATCTCATCCTTATATTACATTTAAAATTTAATGAGTGCATCTGAGGCAGGGGAAAGGCATGCATTTCATTACAAACTGATTTAAAAACATAAGTCAGTAATTCACATTTTTTTCAAACAAATTGGCAAATTTAATTTGAAGGAAGAGTAGCCTTGACTCAAACTGTGTATTGAGGTTGTTCAGGTTTTGAAAAATATGATTTTTTTGAAGATTATGATTCATGTCTGAGGGCACAAGCAGGCCTCGGTGTGATTACTGTGCTCAGAGATGCATGGCTTAATGGCAATATCATTGTGTCAGATGCACACTGACCAGCACTGAACCAGGACCCTTACAGAGCTCTGAACCTGTAAATTTCATGAATGTTGTTGTTCAAGTGGACGAAGATGCTCATCTGCTTGATTTAATCATAAATGTTGTGCAAACTTTCAGCAACATGGTAAAGTAGATGCTATGGGTGGAGAGGTAGGTGGATGAGAGGATACTGGAGCAGCTCAGTCTGCTGGATCAGTAGTGATAAAACCTGTGTCATGGGTGTGCTGACAGTCCTAAGAGGTTTAGTGCTCTCAGACTCACAGAGCTTTGAATGTGAGAGCTGACAGGGTGGGAAAGACTCTGTTTAGGCCGAGGACTAGAGCTAACGCTCCTTTATCAGCCACTCAGTCCTGTGTGTGTCTGAAATACTGCTATGGTGTGTTAAACATATGCTGAAACTGCTGTTTGTGAAAGTGAAAAACTACCATGTTAGTTGTGCTTAAAATGACCTAAAGTCAGAGAAAAAGCTAATCAACAGCTCAGTGGGCTTCACAATGGACCGAATGGTTTCTGCTGGATTCTGTTTTGCATAGAAGTAACAACAAGACCTGAAGCTATCTTTAAAGACAAACGATAAGAAACAAGCAGAGCTGACCACATCAGCTGAATGAGTGTTTGTGTAACCAAACATGATAATATACAACCAGCAGTATAAGTGCATATTTTCTGTGCTTAACTACATGGTTGATCATTTTGCTACTTTATCGTAGTGCTGATGTTATTAGAGCACCGTCTTAGTTTTTCCAATGCAGAGCTTTACGCTAATGCTAAAGGCAGCTAGTGGATAAGCAGCTCTGCAGTGATTTTCAGTTGATAGTAGGTGTAACGTTTTATAAAACCATGACAATGTCTTGTATGTATTAGCTTTTGGTTATCATACTTTCAAATCCCCAACCCAGGATGTGTACCACACATTCATGTTTGAGGCACTTTGATCAGGATAGGAGACAAGTATTTCAGCACCATGGACAGCGCCTCAGCGGACAAAAATAAAATGTTGGTGTTTTTTCTGAGTTGCAGACGAGGCGTTAACACTACTAACACACTCAGACTGTATTCTGTCCAAACAGTGTTTGTTGGCAATATTGTAGTTACAAAATAAACACACAAGAAACTGTATTTTTACATTATAATATTTTTAGTTTTCATATTTTATATAATGTAGATAATTGATTTTGATTCTTTTCTGTTATCTTATTTACACTGGTATTGATCTTATTTGTTATTATCTCAGTTTTACTTGATCATATTTCATTATTATAATAAAACTTATCCATGTGGATTCAAAATTATGCGGTTTAGTTGGTTGATATTGATTTTCTACTGAGCACAGTGGTAGAGTGTTATGATCCACAGGGTCAGTGTCACGGCCAAAGGCTCCACTGTGTTCACATAGTCTCCTGTAGTGGATATCAGGAGGATTTTAGAGCCAGATTCCCTTTCAGGAGCTAGAAAACCCATCTGGCACACTGTGGGTATCCAGGTGTCCACATGGAGAGTCCTCCTGGTCCTGTCCTGACTAAAACCTCTGTAGGATCTGAGCTTTGTGTTGTTTCTATCTGCTTTGGCTCAGTTGTAGTCGAGGAGTAGCTGAATGAGTTCAGTTCATCTCTGTTCATGGCGTCATTGTTATAATGGTGTCATCCACTGTCTAATGTAGACAACAGTTTAGGCCAGGATTCCTCTGGTTCATCCCAGTTTCCTCAGACACAGTAACAGTCACAGTGTTACTGACACTGGGGATGAATCCTCTGAGGTCTTACCGGTCCACAGAGACCAGGATCCTGCTGATAGACCTGGTCGTTGTGGAGCTATTCTTCATTATTTTGTGTATGTCTGTGTAGGAGAACCACACCTTCCAACACTCTATAGGGCTGAGAGGCTTAATATGATCTTTTATTGCATTTCCACCATGCACGACTGAAAATGTGGCCTGGTCACTGTATATTAGCTATAAAATGCATGGCTTTATAGCTATTTTTGCCTTCAGTAAAGGGCTTCAGTAAGATGCATGTGCAAGCATTGAGTAGGAAACAAATCAGAATGAATGAGAGCTTATGAGGAGATGAACATGGGGAGTTGTTTGCATGAATAAAAGAACATTTTCCTGAGGAGGAAACCTCCTGGTCACCTCAGCATGCAGAATTAGCTCTTACCTCCAGTGATCTGGTCAGAGCACCAGATTTTAATGAGAAAGAAGAAGAAGAAGATCTACCTTTATTAGTCCCACAATGGGGAAATTCAATTTACACTCTGTTAAACTCATACATGGTACATGCAGACCTGAAACACACATACATGCATTAATGGAGAGATGTCAGAGTGAGGGGGCTGCTCCTGACAAGCGCCCCGAGCAGTTGGGGGTTTGGTGCCTTGCTCAGGGGCACCTCGGCAGTGCCCAAGAGGTAAACTGGCACCTCTCCAGCTACCAGTTCACACTCAGTTTTTGGTCCATGTCGGGACTTGAACCGGTGACCCTCCGGTTCCCAAGCCAACTCCCTACAGACTGAGCTACTGCCGCCCCCAAAAACACATAACGAGCCAGCCAGGAGTCGAACCTAGAATCTTCTGAGCCGTAGTCAGACGCGTTATCCATTGCGCCACTGGCCCACACAAAGTGGATCATTTTGCACAAAGAAACTCCTACTTTAAAGTGAGACGGCTCACACTGTTTCTGTGCATTTAAAGCTGTCAAATAAAGAAGTGTAGTCATTTGTTAGACTCTGTGATCAATACTTTGGTGATCAGTTTGACATCTGTTCAGAGTTTCAGTGAGTGATTTGACTGCTGATAAGGGTGCAGACTGATGGCTTTGGATGGAAAATGCATCACATTATAATACTACATTTTAAAAAAAAATGTGTGCAGACTTTTCATCCTGTGCGACTGATCAATAATGTTTGTTTCTTTTTTGTTCTGGTGAAACTTCAGAGCAAAAAAGGACACACAAACATGCACAGGTGAACAGAAGGCTGTGTTTTAAAGCTGTCTACTGGAAAAGTCTTATCTTAATAAAGGTTCATCTTATCTTATCTTAAAAACTGTCCCACCAGGATCACTAAATTAATTAAGTTTGACAAGGCCAGCTCTCTTAACTAATTATTAAATTAATTATTAAACGGCTGATTTGTCATCTCAGAACATTTAAGATTGACACCCAGAAAGGAAAACCTCAGCAGAGCCCCTGAGACCGAGGCAGAAAGAAAGATAGCTCTCATATTTTTGAACTTGGCTTTCCTTCCCTTTATCCGGGCTCAGTGTTTAGCAGCTTGTAATCTCCACTTCCTGCTGATGTGTCGGGGATTTTGTGCTTCCCTGGTTTCAGTCAGCGACCCAAACTCAACTGAAGAAAATTAGTTTTGCATTTTTGGAAGTCTTCTGCATTTTCTCCCACTTGAACTACCTCTGTCTCTGGTCTCCTACTATCTCCTCTGCGTCTGTCAGCCACAGGGCCACAAGGAGCCTCATGGTTGTAAAAATGTTTCTGGGCAAAATAAGATAACAGTAATCCCGATTTTGTGAAATGTTTGCTACTGCTACACTTGTATTGATTAGGCCAGTGAACCTTTAAAGAGGTCTGTCACCTGGTTGTTGCAGTGGTCAGTGGTTTCAGTGTTTCTGCCAGTGTTGTCAGTTTAAACATATCATTTCTATGCACAGAAAATGAAACTTTTAAGAGACGCACAGTTAAAACACATTACTTACTTTAACATTAAATTGACTTCTAATTCAAGGAAATCATTTCTGTTTCTGCCACTTATATGAACTGATTAAAGATTCTCACACTCGTGTGTTGGTGAGACATAACTGTGGCAGTCAGAGATAGAATAAAAGCGATAATATTACCGTAGCAGGATGGTCAAAGTGGCCGCTATTTTTATGTGTATCATTACCGTTGTAAATACCAAAACTTGGAGGCTCAAAAAATGCTTTGTGACTACTTCGTAATCGGCGTTGGCTCAGGGGGGTAGAGTGGGTTGTCCTTTCGTCACAAGGTTGGCACTTCGATCCCCGATTACTACAGGCTGCATGTCGAAATGTCCTTGAGCGAGACACTGATCTCCAAGCTGCTCCCCAGGCACTTGAATCCTCCTAAATGTTCAGGATGGATTAAATGCTGAGGTCAAAGTTCATGTATCAAATGTATGTACGTGATGATAAAAACGAAAAAAAAAAAAAGTTTTAAAAGGTTTAGTTTAACTTCCTGGGCTAAGAGGCAGAGCAACATGGTGTGACTACTCCTGTTCCTCTATCACTCATCTTATATCTTTTTACAATATAACTGATGTTTTGTAAATTAATCTCTTCATTTAAGTTCATTTTTGTATATCTCTCTTTATGGCGTTTGGTCATCACAGACACGGCTAGAGGAAAAGAGTAAAAATTCCAGCCATGGTTTACATTTACTACAACAAATTTATGTAAATTTTGAAAATATACTGCAAATATACTGCATATTTAAACATGTCCAACATCTCACGCTGTTTGCTTTAATAACTCTTGTGAGATTATGAAACATAACTTTAACTCTCTTATATTAAAACTTCTCTTGGTTCATTGGGCCCTTACTGAACGTATTGTTGCTTATAGTGTCTCTCACAGCTCATTTGATGTAAAATTAATATACATTTCCAAAGCCAAAGACTGAAAGATGAATGTTTTAGAGGCTGCTCATCAGCTCTCTGTATTCACACACTTTCCTTTTCTGTAGACAGCGAGAAGAAACCTTTAAAGTATTGACTTGACATTCTTGTATTTTCTCTAATAATATTTATCTAATAATATTCTCTTTATTATCCAGAGTCGCTCCTCTGTACCAGCTGCCAACAATGTGTTTGCACAGAGTGCACAGATGCTGACTTGGAGCTTTCACAGCTGGATATTAATATATTAAATACAACGCTACCGACTCAGAACTGCTTCTTGTCTTTATTGCACTATCCACTTGCTGCTGTAATGTGTGAATTTCCCCACTGTGGGACTAATAAAGGAATATCTTATCTTATCTTATCTTCTCTGCACAATTCAGATTATACTTAAAGAGGAAGCTACAATCTTTACCAGACCAAACCGTATCTGATTTAACATTCATCACCATACATGTCATGTCATGTCAGTACAACATGACTCACTTCTTTACTTTTTCACACTTAAGTTGAATCATATTATATTATATTATATTATATTATATTATATTATACACTATATTTTAGTGGTTTGATCAAATTTGTAGTTACAGTTATAGTCAAAGAGTAGTAGAATACATTCAGTTCCATTATTGTTTACGGGATCTTGGTTTTAATGGTGATATTGCCTTTAAAATTAAGATTTTGTACTAGGCCAGGATAAAGAAACCTTTTTTCTATTGCTTCTATATTGTAAAAACAGTGGATAATAGTAGGTTTAAAATAGTTTCATTTTGTTGCCACATCAAAGTCAAAGGTTTATAAAGAGGGAATTTTGCATTGCACTTTTTATCACCCCATAAATCAGAACTTACTGTCAACAGCCATTTAAAAAAATAATTTTTGCTGTGTTTTTAGGAATGAAAATTTTGTAAATGGAGACTTTGGATGATATATGAACAAACCCCTCAGTAAAACCCTTCAGAATATATTATATATAATATATGTTTAAACATATAAATTATGAGGCATTATATAATGAATTTAGGAGACATCTACAGTAAAGTACACAGTATATTTTGGGTGTTTTCTTTCCACTAATCTTAAAGAAGACATGTAAGCAAAATAGCCCAAACTCTTAAAACTGATCAGTGCATGAAAAACAGTGTTTTTAAATGGGGTGACTCACGTTAAACAACGAAGAGGTATAAGGGATTTTACCATGTACATGGCTGGTATGTCAGGTTTTCATAGTCTCAATGAACAATGTTAGCACTCATGATCATCTTAATATTAGCGTGCATGGCAAACTTATTGCCACAGATTATGTAGCATCATGCAAGCAGCACACAATAATGAACAAAAGCCAGATAAAATCAAAGTCCCATGAAAGAGACCAAAGTCAAAGTTTCTCAAACAGGCAGAATCCAATATCAACGCAGCAAGCAGCAAGTCTGATTAAATCTCTGCTAAACAAAGAAAAGAAGCTGAAGATCCTTCATTAATATAATCTGTCCAGGAGATATCTGTGCTGTCATAGATATTCCCTCTCAGGAAACATCCATTAACGGAGAGGGGATTCAGCTGAAGGCTCCACTGGGTCACTTAAGTTTGTAATGCGAAGTATCAAAAGAAAAATGTCACTCGTTTAATGAATTAGATCAGATGAAAGAATGCTCATAAATGGATATATTTCTGTATAAAAATGTGTGTTGTGTTACACATAGACAGCATCAGTGTTAAAGTGTATAACCGTCCGAGTGTATGTGGTCTGGAAAGCCTCCTCTGACATCGCTGATCCACTCCAGTGGCCAGTTTGTCTAATTAATGTGTCTGCTCTGTCAGGCAGTTAAGACACACTCCATTATTTATCCAGCAGTGCTTCATTATAAGCAGTTTACACAAAGCTGATATAAGGCCTAATAATAGGAGATCAGGCTCCATAAATATTAGACATTTATTATTCCTAATGTGACATGACTGAGAGTTGAAGGAAGGACCACAACGCTCAGCGGTGTCTTGTTTCCTGTGAATTGTGTCATGATTTTAAATCACCTCTTCCCTCTGTTGTGTGGTTCCCAGAGGTGTGTCGCAGTCCGCTGGTGTCCAGCCTGCTGCCATCGTCCTTCAGAAGCTCCTCACAGCTGTCGGGCAGCCATGGTCCGGGCTTCGCCAAGCTGAACCGCAGAGAAGGTGAGGAACAGTAAAAACCATCATCCTGGCTGATATCTGTGGATGTACGCAATTTCTTTTTCATTTAGGTCAGTGTACTTCCAGGTCCGTTCGGCACCATGGAAACAACAACAGTGCACACACCTGTGGGAGAGGTTCATACAATTTTATTTTGAGATTGGCCCCCGAGATAAAGACATTAAATCAGCACTTGGCAGCAATAATGGTTTTCACATATGTGATACACACCTGAAGTGATATCATAGTGCAATGGGACACTGTCATTGCAAAGCACACTCTAACCTGCCGGTGCTGGTTGTGTTGGATTGCATTGGTTTTCCAACCTACTTCCAGTGAATCCACACCCACCTCCATATGACAAAAGCCTCAACAGCTACATTACCATGGAAACCACGCTCACTCAGGTCCCACAAACCTTTTTTTTTTTTTATTTTAATTTGTTTTCCCTCCATGTCCCTTATGGGGATCCGTACATATCTAATGTTTTTTGGTAAATCTGTGTGGTGGGCACATTCACGATGGCTCTGTACTGTTCAACTAAGAAATGTTGATCAGTCTGTCTGCTTGTATCTGTCTTAATTTAAAAATATACTTTCCACATCTGTGTGTATGTTTGGGTCCATGTCATGTAAATGTTGTCATCAGAGGGTGAACATGTAGACTCTGTGCATACATCCGTGTAGGCTTACGTTCAGTTTGTTTGACCTTGCAGCCACTATGCTAGCTGTGTGGACTGCGGATTCAAGAAAGTAATACAGCTAAACAAAAATACTACGCCTCTGTAGTGTCCACAGTATCTGTGGTGTTGGTAGTATCTGTGGTGTCTGTGGTGTCTGCAGCTGTCCATGTGTGCACCCACTTGGGAGTATAGTCAAGGCTTTAAGCTGCAGTCAGACCAAAACCCACCAGGTGAAATTTACCCCTGTGTTGTGGCCAAAAGCAGAGGAGGACAGGAAATATCAAGGACAGGATTGTAAACACATTATAAAACAACAATATAAACAAACTATATTTTGAGAGCTCCCATGTGTCTGCTGGATGTGTCCGTGAGCAGCTGATATCCAGAGGTTAGCCAGTCGCAGGCGATAATCCAAATAAATATCAGGGTTATGTTTCTGTGTGTTTGTTGTGGAGTCATTTTACCCCCAAAATGATCTGGTGTTGATTTTTTCAGTTGCCTAATTTAGAAATGGTCTTTTCCAGCGATACCTTCTCCTTATACTGTATGCATAATTCATTAGTGCAGTGTGAAGCTGTGCACATGCATAAAACACACCTCAGTGGTAGCATATTGTGCTTACAGAAAATACTCTGAATGAATATTTTTCTAAATGAAGGTTTAGCAGGTCATTGTAATATGTGACTGATCATCAAGAGACTGGATGTCACTGTTCATAAGAAACTGGTGTTTCATTAGACCTTCGACATGTCAGCTCAGCCACAGTTGATCTTTCAGCTCCCTCTCTACCTCAGCTCTACTCCCCTTATACACATATAAAATTTAGCAGTTTAACATCAATAAATAATTGCTGCAATCTTGTCCTTTTCTTTTCACTCTTTTTTATTATTAGTTTAACTTCCCAGTGTTTTCAGCAGCGGTGCAGATCAGTCGTGAAGGGAAGCTGCTTCTGTTCTGTGTTGCAGCAGCACTGCTAACCTTATGATTCACTGCCCTGAAGGCCACACAGCAGCACGCAAACTGGGTTCACTCAACTGACAGACACCTGACGGGGTGAATGACGTCCAAACAGACACACAGATAAAACTCACAACGGTACAGTGGTCATTGCCTGCTTTCTGCTCTGGTTTTCGGCACTAATGTCGCTCATCTATATCAAACACTTTGGGTTGGCTTTTGTCATCAGAAGAATTGACAAGAAAGAAAAAATAAATCATACATGTATGTAAGTGCTAATACAGGAGCTTTGAGAAAACACACCTCTGAGACAAGAATCAGACAGAAGCGCTATGGTGTCTTTATCTTCCACCAGAGGTGGTTGGAAGCACAGCCTGCAGGCTGCTGTTTCCCTGGTGTTTGTGATGGCTAAAGCAGAAATGAAATGCTGTGTTGCTTTAAGTTCCTTCATTTCAGTCAACCTGCTGATCTGAGTTTAATCTGCATCAAGGATCTGATGCATCTAAAAGAAGAACATGTATTAGTTTATCTCTTTCTAATGGAAGAAAAATATCACATGAGACGGAAACTGAAATGAAGAACAGAAAAGACGAGTTATGTTTTTTATCTGGCACACAAACAAATAAAAATAAAGAGGCTGGGAAATTACAAACAAGTATTTAATACCCACATTAGCATGTATCAGGTGATTAGAAAAGTATTAATCATGCATTTGCATGTCGTTGTGCACAGTCTCTTGAAGATGCATCTGATTTGCAAGCGAATTGCCCTATGAAATTTAATGTGCATATATTAAGCATGCATACCAATATGTATATATAGTATAATAGCAGTGAAATCACACCAGCTTCTCTGAGATGTGATGAGCTTTGAGCTCCTCTGTGTCATGGTGCCGATGGTTCAGCTCATTCTAGTTCTTGTAATTCCTTGTCGGTTTCTCGCTAACAATATATATATTTTACAATGTCTTATTGATTCTCTGAGTTTTCAATTGAATTAAAGTTCAGAACTGAACTAGACTGATCAAAAAATCTAATTCCCATTTGACAGCAACAACACATGCTAACAAAATGCATTGGTGTAAAAATTAAAACTGCTTTAATTCCTGAATCCCAGCTGTTCTCTGAAGAAATCATTGTATAAATTAAAACCTGGTCGCTCTGGTCTCCTCCAGCTGCTGCTAATGCTCCTCATCCTCTATAGTCATTCTCCGAGGAGCCGCCTCATTCACAGTTAATTTACCATCAAAATGAGCAGAGACTCATTTTGAGGAAACACACTACTCTGTTTAAAGGAAACACTGAGATATCTCTGCTTCCTCCAAACACTCTGCAGTAGTCTTGTTACACAGTTAACCTGCAGATTAACCCATGAGAGAGTGTTGTTAAGAAAGCAAATTATACTTTAGCAATCATACAACATGCATGTTTTATATACGTAGATACCACATCAGCCACCGTTGCTGTGATACGTCAGCGTTGCCGCCATACTCGGGAGGTCAGGACTGGCCTGTAACCCTTTATGAGTGAATGGGGAGCTGCCATTTTTGTGGATAAAAAGCACAATAACATTCACATTTTTCAAACAGTTTCAATGAGTCAATTTTTATATTCAAGGATTTATGATCTACAAGGTGTAGAAAAATAGTTTTGTCTCCAGTGACTTAAAATCTCGATACTAGGCTATTATCGCTGCTAGACAATCAAGAGTGTGTATTGACGTTAGCCTGGCTTAACGTTACATGAACTGAATTACTTATATGGGGGTAAATAATTCAGTTTGCTGACAGTTATTTTTCGTAAACACGCGACATAACATCAGCTTTGGTCGAGGATTAGCTAACAACAAATGCTAGCCAGCTGTTATCTGATGACCAACTAAAGCAAATGTTTTGTAAAGACGTAAATTAAACTATAATGTCGATGATGTGGAAAAAAAAGTGTTTTTTTTGCAGGGAGAATCTAACCTAACTCTAAGCACTTCACGTAGATTATAAATGCTTGAATACAAAAAATGACTCGGTTGAAATCAGTTGAGAAATGTAAACGTTATAGTGTTTTTATCCAGAAAAACAGCAGCTCTCCGCTCACTAGTATGTGTTTAGAGGCCAGTCCTGACCTCCACAATATGACGGCGACATTGACATACGCTCCAAAGGCCAATATAGCGTCTACCTATGTATGTACATCTATGGTTTCCCATAATGAAAGCTTACGCTGAGACACTGAGAGCGAATGGGCTGAAAGCAACACACGCCTCTATATGACCTGCCAGCTCGTTCTCATTCCCGTAGCCACGAATACCGACGTGCTTTATCATGGCCGTCAGTGTTCACTACTGACTCAGTGTCAGTATAGGAGACCACCAGGCTTTCTATTAACTATGTAAACCCATCCACAGCATCAGTAAACACTCACGGAAAGTGACGTATTTTAAAAAGAGACGCACAGGGTGGGTGGGAGGAGAGGTGGACTGGTCCAACAAACATAAAGCTTTCATCGAGGTGTCCCATTCACTTTCACTTAAAACTCCGCTGATCGTTTCTGTCTGTGTTCACAACATCCGGTCACATTGTCACTGTACAAATGTAGTAATTTTAAGACCAACCACATTGTTTTTTCCTCAACCTAACTAAGTGGTTTTGTAACCTAAACCTAAGCGAGTATTTTTGTTTAATTTTCAACATTAAGCACATGTTTACGATGACCAAAAAGTGACAGCGAGGGAGCTGACATAGCATCAGTATATGATGTTGGCATTGTTAGGCTCGTTTTAAGAGGTACTGGAGAAACAGAACCAGGACTGCGGGCAGACTGTCAGACCTGCTGTAGTAAAATGAGCAGTTTTCTAAAGGGACTCTGGTGCTCGGAAACACTACCACTTTTGTCCACCTACGAATGTCCAGCAAAACGTGGCAATTTCCGAACATTTTCAAAATGAACTTCTGTCTTCACAAGAAAAACTTCCTTAGGTTTAGACAGCAAACCTACTTAAGTTTAGGAAAAGATTATGGTTTGTGTTAACATAAATAGTGGCGTTACTTAAGCATGTCAGTTATGTGACAAATCAACGCTGACTTCTGGTTTTACACGGGACACGAATGGCGGTCTCCAGGGTGAAAGCCTGGTATTTTTTGACCCACCCATCCACCGTGACCTCCTCCCTACTCCACATTTGTTGCTCTTAATATTTCCTGGTTCACAATAACATGAATGTGACACAACTTGATTTTGTGGGATATATATGAATTACAGTGCATTACTGAACGTAGATATAGCTACGAACAGTGTATGAGACCAGCCTCACTTGTATCAATCAAATCATTGATGAGATTTTCTAAACACTTAGTGAGAATCTCTCTCGTGCATAATAAAGCTTTCAAAGTGTTATACTCAGGAAATCCAGCTCCATTTGTCTCAACCTCTCTCGACCTCTCTTCCTGTCTGTCTGTCAGAATAATAGTACATTATTGATGGCCAAAGAGACTTTTTTTGTTATCTTTGTTGGCCGTGAGCCCTACCAGCACTGTGTTGCAGTGTAGATTTGTTCTGTTTTTCCTGCAACAACTGATATCCAGACATGATATCCAAGACATCTCAACTACCAGCTTCTATCTGTTCAAAATGTGCAGAGGGCATTTTATCACATTTCTTTTTGGGCAGGCAGATGCTTGGTACAACTTTGATACACAAATCTCTGGCAGGTCGGTAGTAAATCATCCAAGCTGGGAACCAAACCTACCTTAGTAAGCCTCAGGAGGGGAAGTGACTCCGCTCATCCCTATGAGATGTTATGTGACTGTGTGAAAGTACAAAAACTCAGAATGCAAATCACGTTTTTCCATATCTGATTCCACTAATGCGCTTCTTGGAGGACATTTTGAATCTTCTTATGAGAAGATTCAAAGGAAAAATATAGCAAAACTCGATTTTCCTTTCATTCTTCCTGCACAGTCTCTAACTCTGCTACCAAGTGGCTCAACTGGCAGAGAGACCAGACTCAACAGTTCTGTTTTTGCAGAACTTTGCATCAGACATCAATATATTTCTACAGTCTGTAGCTGTCTCTACAAAGGGACGAAGAATGACAGTGATATGGTCTGTGGTTGTCATTATTAATTAGAGATTTGTCTTCAAAGTCACCCACAAGTGAGCAGTCATCTTTTTCAAATGGGGAGAAACACTTGGCTAAAACTAACACATCTCAGACATTTTGTCTTTTTCAAAATGATTTGAGGGTTAAGATTTGGTTTTAGGATTAGTTGATAGATCCCCCTGCTTTGCCCAAGGCTGTCTCCTCCAATTCGAACCCCGTGGAAAGTAATGAATAATGGCAGCCCTAATGTTATGCACCCAGGATGAGATGATGGATGTGAGGGCAAATGGTGGTTATGGGGCTAAGATGTAGATGCTCCAGGGATACAGTAGTTAGGGTTAGGCATTCTAGTAGAAATACTTGATAACTATTGGCTCCCCAAGGTGTGGTTGACAGCCAATGATAAAAGACGGCAGGTAAAGGAATGAATAAAAAAATATGTTTCATAAATCATGAATGTTGTTGTTGTTGTTTCATATCAGCTTTTTTATCACACTTCCAGAAACACTCAGTGCCACATGGTTAATGTTGTGAAACAACTGGTTAGGTTTAGACAACAAAACTACTTGATTAAGTTTAGAAAAAAGATCATGTTTTTTGCTAAAAAAAATAACATAACATAACAACTGTAAATAAATAACGACCGCCCTTATCAATTTCCAGCCCAGTCACACAATAGTTTGTGAATCAGTCATAACATTCAATGTATTGGTTCATGTGCTTAGACACAACTTTACCTTTTTTGTCAGCACAAAATGAATTTTTAGAGAATTTACATAATCGTGAACCGGGAAGTATAAATACCGATAAATGCTGTGTGGGGAGGAGTTTTGGAGAGCGGGTGGGTCGTAAAACGCCAGGAGTCAGCCATTTATGTCCCGTGTGAATCCAGAAGTCAACATGGATTTATTTGTCACTGAGCTTGCATGCTTAACTTGTGGCACTTAGAATTATTTTGAGTCAAACTGCAATCAACTATGTCACATGTTTCTGGACATTTGTAGGGAACCCATGAAAAATACATTGTTGAAAGTCATCTGAGCACCCCAAAAAAAGGGAAATTTGTACACAAATCATCCATCCATCCATCTGCAACCTCTTATCCCGTTATCGGTCGCGGGGGGGAATGGAGCTGATCCCAGCTGTCACCGAGCAAAGGCGGCTTCACCTGGACAGGTCACCAGTCCATCACAGGACACATAGAGACAGACAACCATTGATGCTCACATTCACACCTACAGGACATTTAGAGTCATCAATTATCTGCATGTCTTTGGACTGCGGGAGGAAACTGGAGATCCTGGAGAAAACCCACACTGACGCAGGGAGAACATGCAAACTCCACACAGAAGGACCCCAAGCTGGATTCAAACCCGTGACCCACTAGCTGTGAGGCGACAGCGCTAACCAGTGCACCACTGTGCAGCCCTGTACACAAATCAAATGCAATCAATCAGAGTGAGACTGTTTGTTCGTCCATACAGTCTTTTCAAAATAAACCTCCGTCTTTACAGGAAACACCTTGGTTAGGTTTAGGCAGCAAAACTATTAGTAAGGTTTAAGAGTAGATTGTGGTTTGGGTAGTTGCTCTTTGTACTTCCTGGTTCACAGTTACCCGCATTAAGCAAATTGGTTACATGGGATGTATAAGACATAAAGAATTACTTTTCATAGGTTTAGCTAACAGCGAACAGTGTATGAGAACAGCCTGAAAACAAGCAGAAACTCAGCAGTTGACTTTTGGTTTCACACAGGACATGAACAGAGGTTACGACAAGCTCAGGTCTTTCTCCTGGACAAAAGACCTGTTTCTGGTCTGGTCCTGGGCTTTCTCTCTTTAAGCTCAGTATTATACTACAACATAACAGTCGCTCCATATACTACATAGCTCGCTCTGACAGAATGTAAAAAACATCCACATAGAAAAAAATAAAATAAAAACACTGACATTGAATGTTTCAGTGGTTGGCAGAAATGCACAAAATCAACATGTTTTCCTGATGGCTGGACTGCTGATCACACGCCATGAAAAGGAATGGACTTCACAAAAGCAAAAGTAAAACACATGCATTCAGTAAAATCTGTCCATATGGTGTGTTGGCAGCAAAATGTCACTTTGTTATGACTCAGCGCAAACGCACACACACACCTTTTGATATTTTAATTATTTAATGTGACTTCATCTTATGGTCCTCTGCCCTGGTTTTCAGATTATGTGTAGGTCTGCTGTGAAATGGCGTCTTTAATATTGTATAAATGCCTCAGCTGCTGGTTATATTATGCACGGAAACAGTCCTTAAGCTACAGATTAAACTCTTTTCACTGTTCGTAATTGAACATCAGAGAAACGAGGTGATAAACCATTTGTGCACAGGGCTTTTAAACTATGGGAAAGTTTGCGTCTGTTGAAATAACTTAAGTACTATTTGTCTTCTTTTATGAAACAAATGAAAACTCTTTATGGATTTACATTCGTGTGAACACGTTTGTTGTTGTTGTTCATGCAGTGATAGCATTTAAGGGATCCTGCAGCGTAGATCTTTACACATAGCTTTGTTGATACTGTCTGTTTTGATAAATTTTATTCCTCTCTGATTTTCCAGCACTGTTTTTTTAAAGTACCCAAATTTGAGTTTCATGTTGAGAAATAAAAATGGACAGTACAAAGGTGTTTCTTTCTTTCTCCTTCCAGGAGCTGGAGGTTGGTCTCCTCTGAGTTCAGACAGGTATCAGTGGCTGGAGGTCGACCTGGGCGGGCGGACACAGATCACTGCTGTTGCTACGCAGGGTCGCTACGGCAGCTCTGACTGGCTGACGGCCTACCTGCTGATGTTCAGTGACACAGGACACAACTGGAAACAGTATCGACAGGAGGACAGTATAGGGGTGAGTGCAATTAGACAATATACCAACAGCAGAAAAGGTAATATCCAATATCTAATAGCTCCAATCCAAGGTGCCTGATTGGCAGCGAATCATCTGATGACAACATCATGTCAGCGAAGAGATGAGGAGGTTTGTTTTGAAACTAAATGTTGAATTGAGCCATGTTGGTTTTTAAAAAGCTGACTTTTCAGAATGACCCGGATCACTCTGTGGTCATGTGGTCTGGTCTAGTGGAGCCTGATTGGCAGAACCTTATTTCACTTGGGCGCTACCCACATAATCAGCTGTGCTGCTCATCCCACAAATACATGATCCTTACTAGTTGGACATCACTGTGAAGGTAAATAAACAGGCTGTCAACCATGTAAAATACAATGACAATTAGCACTGGAACAACAGAGAAATAATCCACCAAACATAGATTTCCAGACTTAGGTGGCACATGTCGAAGCGTCCATGGGCGAGACTCTGAACCCCAGCACCTTTCATGGTAGCTTTCCTTTCTGCCATTGATGTGTGAATGAAAAGCAAAATTGTAAAGTCCTTTGCATTAAAGCGCTTCATGAATGCAGTCCGTTTTATAGGATAAACCTTTTTAAACGCTCCATTAGAAGTCCTGAAGCACCATCCTGCGGACTAAACTGCACTTTTGAAAAGTTTAAACACGTGCTTATCATTGTAAATTGAAACAAAACAAAACCCCAAAAAACGCAACAAAACTACTTCTTCTTCTACTTCTACTACTTCTTTAGCGAAAAAACAGCATAATTAAAATAAGTGACCATTGACTTTTAGTTTCACATTGGGCATGAACAGCGGTCTCCTGGGTGACAGTCGGACGTTGTGATTGATTCATCACCGCAATCTTCTCTTCACACAAATGTATTTGTGATACGTAATTCACATTGCAGTTTTCTGTATGGGAGCATAATTTTTAGGAGAAAGGGCTGTGCAGACGGCACACAACATATTCACATACAATGGATTGTATCTCATGAAAAGACTTCACAGGAAAGTTAGTTAGGTTTAGGCAATAATATTAGTAAACTTAGTAAGGTTTAGGAAAAGATTGAAGAAGAAGAAGAAGAAGAACAACAACAAACAACCTTTATTAGTCCCACGAGGGGAAATTCAATTGCTGACATTACATGACAAATAAATCAAGATTGACTTCTGGTTTCACACGGGACACAAACAATCTCCTGGGTGAAAGTCCAGTATTTTAATAGTTGTGTTATTTTTTCACTTTATACCTCTTGGTTCACAATTCTGTGGAGTAAATACAAATTTTATATTGTGGGATGCATTACAACTCTTTTCATAGGTACGGCTACAAACAGTGTATGAGACCAGCCTGCAACACAGCACCTTTTGCAGAGCAAACAAAGAAACTAAACCAGCACTGAGCGCCACCTTTCCAATAATGTGCTGTTCATTACAGCCATCATTAGTCCAATCCCCTTCATGAATGATGAAAGCTGTGAATGCCTGACCCAACAAAAAATCTGTATCTCAAGAAAAACCCTCCAATTCATAAAAATTTCTCAAACCTAAAGAAATTAGCATCTCATTTACTCGTATAATTCCTGTTAAAATGTTCACCTGAGGGCTCTCTCTCACTCGCTGTGTTAACCATGCTACACTCGTAAGTAGAGACACTCGGCATTACCTTGAGGCTCCTAGTACAGGCAGAAAACTCTGCAGCAATGCTGTGATGAACAGCTTCAATTTAAAGTTGATGAGAGGTAAGACTCTCACAGCAGGAGTAAAACTAATGTCAGGCAGAGACTCCTTCACGGAGAGAACAAAAAAGAGCTTCTCGTGGCTTAAAAGCTTGTTGATTTCACACTCAGCCTAAATCAGGATAAATCCACAGCATGTCTCCAAAGTCCTTCTAAAGCTTCACATATTAGACTGGCCAGTTTATTGTGGCTTTCGGGGAACACGGTCGACTGCTGAGCCGCTTCATCAGTCACAATTCCTCCGGGACATCTCTTTCCTTTAAGCTCAGAGGCCAGCGTTTCTGAGGCTGAGTAATGCTCCCTCCTTCTCTAATTTCCTCCCCCTCTCTCATCCTCTCTCCTCTTTCTCTCTTCAATTCTGCTGCAAAGGTGCGAAAGAGGCGAGCAGATGGTTTTGGGAATATATAATTCTCCTAATCAGAGACTATAGCATCTTCAAGTGTTAATGGAGGTGTAAATGGAGTTGAAGTACATCGTAGATTACCCGATAGGACCTGTGAAAATGTTGATTCTGTTAATGAGCATCATTCTGAAATGCAAATATGGTCTCTATTGTGAAAACAGGACATGAATGAACAGCTGAAAGTGAAACAGCACACGGGACACGAACAGCAATCTCCTGGATGAAAGCCTTGTGTTGGACGGACCACCTCCTTCGTCCACCCTAAGTAGCCCCTTCGCTCTTTAAACTACGTCACCACACTGCCGGTGCACATTTGTTTACTGCTGCCATCGATGGGTTTACGCTGCAGGTAATGGAACACCAGGTGCTGCGACGGCTGTGACAAAGCCTCTGTACTTGCCGCCCTGGGAATGAAAACGGGCTGGGGAAAGTTCATTGATTGAGGAGAGATTTTCTATTCTGTTCTTCTGAATGGTTTGAAGTAGGCCGGGCTCAGAAAAAAAAGATGATGCCAGATATTTATGTGCACCCATCACAGTTCAGCTATCAAAATGTGGGGACTGGCTTATGTTGTCTGTGCCGTCAGTCAAATCTGATCAAACCACACCCAGATACAGCGCAGTGGCAGCTCCGATCGATGCACATTTCCTCATTAATATTTAATATTAGATATGGATGCTGACAGTTGGCTGCTTTAGCTTTAGCTGCGTTGAGTTTAAACATCCATAAACAATGCATCAGATAGTAGGCTGAGTGTACAGTTAGGTGAAAATTTCTGCTATTGTTAAGACGAGTTAAGACTTCTATCATGTTAAGATTTGCTGTGATCCACATTTTTGACTTCCCTCTATCGTCCATCTTATATCACATCCGTTTTTTCAGAGCTTTTTGTAGTAAATTTTCTCCCTCCTTTACTCTCAGACTTTTCAAACTTGCGCCCTCCGTTTTACTTTCCCTCTCTCTCTCTCTCTCTCTCTCTCTCTCTCTCTCTCTCTCTCTCTCTGTAATCAGTTTCCCTTTAGAGGAAGTTCTGCCTCTCAGGTCATATTTCAAAAGCCCGATGCCTCAACTAAATGAGGTGCTGTTCTCCTCGGTCTCCCCAGCAGGAAGCGGTCATTTGTGGAGGTTAGGACTCAAAGCTGTGAAATCAGTGTGACACAGGCTTACAGTATATGGTTCAGATGATGAGATTTTACTCGGATAAGTCAACAGTTCAGAGGAAGTATCGATGATGCATGTATACAGATGAGCTTGAGTAGTTGCATTAACACTAAGGACATCTCCAACGCAGGTGCCAAGGAAAATTTTTTGCATTGGGTTACATTGGATTCTGCAAACCAGAGATATGTTAAATGTCAACATTTTTGCGTTCGGTCAGAGCAGGTGATGTGGGTTAAATAACGAAAAGAGAGACACCAGGCAGGTGGAGTGGAGGTGGATGAGTCCAACAAACACAAGGCTTTCATCCAGGAGATATGTTGCTGCATCACGTTTCAGTCAGCTGTTTGTTCATGTCCACAATATTCACTTTCATTTTCATTTTACAAACATAATAGTTTTACGCCCAGCCATGTACTTCTTTCCCTATAGTAGTTTTGTTGCATTTCTCTAACTTTAATCAGTTTTGTTGCCTAAATCTAACCATTCGTTTCATGTTAACCTCGTGGCTTTGTGCATTTCTGTGAGCGTGATATGAGGATGATATGAAATATATTTATTAGGGCTGTCAAAGTTAAATTCATTTTAATTCTAAAGCTAATTTCTTTAACACATTAACACAATTGATCTTTTGGAGGTTATAGTGAGTTCATTTTTAAATCTAGAGTGAAGATAATGGTGCCATATGAAACTAGAAAAGCTGATGAATCCGTTGGCTCCAACCAGATCATAGCCTACTTGCTCGCTGCTAAGGACGCCAAATAACGCTATGCAGTTCTGCTAAATGTTGGCATAGAAAAATTTAATTCAAAGGGGTCCCTTGACCTCTGACCTCCAGATGTGTGAATGTAAATGGGTTCTCTGGGTCCCCACCAGTCTGCCCTTTACAGACATGCCCACTTTATGATAGTCACAGTCAGTTTGGGGCAAGCCACAGTTAAGTCAGCACACTGAGACAACATTCCCCAAAGCTGGTCATCTCCATAGAGGTCAGAGGTCAGGATCAGCTACAGGCCAGCAGCCCGGAGCTAGTAGAGATTCAGTCTGTTCAAGGACACTTCAACTGCGTTCACTTGAAGGACATCATATCTCACTGCAGCCCCTTTACTTCCTAACAGTGCTGAAATTCTGCAGTTTAATTGTAGGTTGAGTTCACAGTATTTGCATATAAATGAAAACACAAATAAGGTGATCAGAGTTGACATGCAGGCTTTAGTTTTTAAGTGAAACACTGAAATGGCAAGGGGCCGTGAGAGAGGAGAATCGGGAGAAAAATCTGAGGCAGACGTAATTTAGGAGGAGCTGACACGAGTCACTCCGAGATCGAGATTCAGACTGGAGCAAACAAAATATTGTGATTTTACTGCTATGTTGTTGTGAAGATGCAGAACATCCTGAACAGAAAGCGTAGAAGTGGAGAAAATATATGTGGTTTATAATGAAAGTTGATAAAAGGGCTTAAGATCAAGTCCAACTTTAAGCCTAAAAAGGTTAAAACAAATCCAGAATGGGTGCACTGGGATCACAGAGGTTAATAGATGTTATTCCCCATGGACAGAGTGTTTACCAAAGCGTCTAAAACATATAAAACTACAACTAGTGCCTCACAAATCTAATTTTCTACCTGATTGAGAATCCATTCACCAGGAACGTGGCCCCATCTCCACAATATTCCCTTCATTAAGAGGAAAATCAAACATTCTCACAGAGGCCTTGGGGGGTTTGCACTTCAGCTTCAATAAAAAGATGAAAGAACGTGTTCATATACCTAGTCGTAAGATTGAATATAATAAACATCCAGAGGGAGGAATTTCAGTTATCTTTGTGGCTCCAAAAGACCGACAGATGCATGGATGGCAGGAGAGAAAATGAGCTGCCGTTGTCTTCTTTTTCCAGGTGTTTCCAGGGAACAGTAACGCAGACAGTGTGGTCCAGCACAAGCTCCAGCATCCAGTGATCGCCCGCTACGTCCGCCTCGTCCCCCTGGACTGGAATCCCAATGGACGGATTGGACTCAGACTGGAGACCTATGGATGTCCTTACAGTCAGTTGGGCTTTTTCTTTTTTTAAGTCCTCCACCTCCAGATATAGACTGAAAAGATGAGTGTAGAGTGGACACCTAATAACTTAACCTCCCTAACCATAATTTCATGGACATAAGATTTTCTAGGAACAGTGTCGAACAATCAATTTATCAACAATCTATTGATAAAAATAGAATATAAGATTAAGAAGAATGTTTTCTTTAGTTATAATTACCTGAAAATAAAAATTGTAGTATTTTCACCACCTTACAGTGAGCCGTTTATATCTACAGAGGGAGCAGGTCCTCTTTATGGAGTCCGCCATGTTTCTACAATGGCCCAGAAAACAAACACAAACCAAACACCGGCTCTACCGACCTGTTCTCAATCCCAGGGCGTCATATACCAAGGATTTGTCACAGCTGTCAGCATTCAAGCATCCACTGCACAAGGCACCCGTCTGCGCCTGTATGAGATGCACCAGGCTTTCAGTTATCCACAATGCAAACCAATCCACGTCAACAGTAAACAGCAAAGTGCTCCAGGAGTGATTTATTGTGACGTATTTTACAGAGAGAAAAGAAACTCATGTGGAAGGGGAGGTGGATGGGTCCAACAACCACAAGGCTTTGTTCGTGTCCTGAACGTTAAGTTTTACTTTCACGTTACAATCAGCTGTTCGTTTGTGTCCCATGCTCACAACATTCAGTTTCATTTTCACGTTAGAAGCATTGTCTTAAGCCCAACCATGTAGTTTTTCCTAAACCTAAGTATAGTGGTTTTGTTGCCTAAATCTAAAGTGGAATCCAGGGGTGACTATAATGTCACCAAGGGGAGGGACACCAAAGGGAGGGACACCAAGGGGAGGGACACCATTCAGGGGGAGGGACACCAAGGGGAGGGACACCATTCAGGGGGAGGGACACCAAGGGGAGGGACACCATTCAGGGGGAGGGACACCAAGGGGAGGGACACCATTCAGGGGGAGGGACACCAAGGGGAGAGACACCAAGGGGAGAGACACCAAGGGGAGGGACACCAAGGGGAGAGACACCAGGGGGAGGGACACCATGGGGACAGACACCAGGGGGAGGGACACCATGGGGACAGACACCAGGTGGAGGGACACCATGGGGACGGACACCAGGGGGAGGGACACCAAGGGGAGGGACACCAAGGGGAGGGACACCAAGGGGAGAGACACCAAGGGGAGGGACACCAAGGGGAGAGACACCAGGTGGAGGGACACCATGGGGACAGACACCAGGTGGAGGGACACCATGGGGACAGACACCATGGGGACAGACACCAGGGGGAGGGACACCAAGGGGAGAAGTTCACGTTTTTGCATCAGCCACCATCGTTCTCCCACATGCTTGGCACACTGCAGAGGTTTCTTCTGATTGCAGTCTGCAGCCTCAACATTACTAATGAGTATTTTAGAATGGCCTCCATTACTAAATAAGTTTGAGAGAGAAAATCATCTCCATCCTTAAGTTTTCAGATTTTGTTTTAAATGTCAACATCAGTCTTGAGTTGCCTCGAAGGATGTTACTGAATTTGATCTTTTGTTGAACATATGTCACAATGATGACATGATAGTTTAAACTCCAGGATTATGTAATTCAAGTCGAGCATAACTGTGGTAGATCAGGGCATTTCCATAATCTAAGATGGCATTCATCATGTTTTTATTGCAGTGAATGGTGTTTTCTAATCCATCCACATGGTTTGGCATTTTTATCAGCTGCTGGCTGACACAGAGGAGAGGAGGGTCACGCCCCCTCCTTTTTAATTCTCTTTATTTATCATAATGTTATAAGTTATGGTATTATATCTTCCATTTATACCCACAGAAATGTCTGTCTCATCCAAGAATACAACATTTTCTGAATGCATGTTTGTTTCCAGCATTCCAACATTAAAAATGTGCATATAAATATGGATAGAAACACACCTAAAATGTATACAACATAGCCACAGCACGACTTGGAGATAAGCTGCAGATGGAAAGTAGGCAGTCGATCAGGCCTGATTAGAAATGAGCCACAGCAGTGACCAACGGCGTGAGGATGCGAGGAACCAGCAGGATGTGAAGAGAAGAACAGGCAGAAAAGGCAGAACCAGCATGGGAAGAGGAGAAGAGAGGAGAGGAAGAGAGGGCACAGGAGGCAGGAGAGGACACAGCAGCTGATAGGAAGCCTAGTCCTGTGGCTGCTGTTTGCCAGAGAAACTTTCATCTCGTCACATGAACGTAGGCAGAAGTGATTTGATTGATTTAAAAAGTCAAGCCAGTGTGAAAAGTTAATCAGTTCTTCTTTGCCCCCAAACAGGATTTCCACACACTTGTCATGCAAATCCATCTACATAGAAAAAACAATTCTGTGGACAAAGGCAATGAGAAATGAGAAAACCACACTGCATGAGGAAATTACGACATTTTTAAACCAGACAACAAACATAAAATGACATTTTTGTATCAAAACACGAGGGAGTAAAACCACTCGTTGCATGACAGATAGTTTTATGTTTTGTCTTCTCTTTGAAACGGTGCCGTTGGTAAAGAAAGTGTCTGTTGGTTCAGTTGAGTTTATTGGCTGCTCTCAGCTAGAAAAAAAGAGCTTTAATTAGTTGATTTTTAGGATGCTGAAAACGCTTCCTCAGTTCATCCAAAAGGTAAAGAGGAAGAGAAAAAACCTCCTCAGCTTTGACTTTTTAATAATTCAAATTTGGGTGTTTGCAGCTTTATGTCAGCAGTAAAGGCTTGAATGCAGCGTGTGCAGAAACTGATGCATCTCAGCTGACATTTCTAATTTGATGCTTCGATAGAGACACCGTAGGTGGAAGCAACACTTAGCACCATGATAGGCGATGTTGAGTGTATCATTTTCTTTAGAGTGACATGAAAAATGCTTCATGGTTTATAATTTGCCTCTCATATATCAGACATCAGCTAAACAATTAACTTCTCTATGGAGTGTCTACATATTGTTTAGGCATTATCACTCTGTTTTCTTAGAGGAATAACCTGCGTTTAGTTAGTACAAGATGTAACACATGGTAAAGTTCAGATGTTTTATCATTCTTGATACATAACCTGAATAATATCATAGATGATGACGCAGATGCTATAATAACATGAAAGTGTTATATTAGCCCAGTTGCCAGAATAAAATGTTGATGTGTTTCTGCAAACCACGGACATGTTGAATCTCTACATTTCTGAACCAAAATACATTTCGTATCAACATTTCTACATATGTGTATATCAGTGTTATAATGTTTTGGTGCTTTTGTCATTTCAAAACTGCATTCACAATTATGTTTAGGTTTACACAACAAAACTACTTGGTTATGTTTTGTAAAAGATCACTTTTTAGGTTAAAATAAGTATGTTTCTTTTGGTTTCACACATGAACACCGTCTCATGGTGAAAGTTCGATGTTTTAGCCACCCCAACCTCACTAGGCAGACTTTGATTAAACATATATGTGAAAAGATTCCCTTGAAACCTATCTGACAATGTGAATTTGTTGTATGGGAATGTAATTTTTAAGAGAAAAGGCTTATTTGATGATATGTTATTTAAATGAAAGATTAAACTCCTTTTAGTTTGTTAAAGTATTTATGGAAATTGTTATTATTGAATTATATCAGCATGAAAACAAGTTAAAGGAACAATCCATGAGCAAGGGTAATTACAACACCGGTGTTATGACCTGGCTGACCAAGGCACAATTAAAGGGAGACAGACCAGGTTAAACAAATAAATACAAATTAAAAGGTGAATAAAATATTTACACTATGGGGTGCTGGATTTCTCAGTGATGTCAGTAGTGTGTGTGGTGCATGTGTGCAAGACAAAGCATCAAGATAAACTGAGGCAACTTTACCAAACTGTAAATGAGAGAAGTTGCCGCAGACTCGGAGTCAGCCAGCTGCACCCTTGGGTGTTCCCAACAATCAACTGCAGAGAGCAGCAGTAGTAATTTACTGTATTTCTCTTGTTATTAACAATTTTCAAAAAAGAATGCACATAAAAATAAAAAATAATAAGACATTAAGTTAAAGGGAAAACAAGAACTAGTTACCAGAAAGGTGTGTCCGAACAACAGGACTTTTATTAAAAAAGAAAACTGATTTTTTTGACTAATATCTATTGTTAAAAGTCCCAGTAATGTGTGGTTTTGTTGCTTTTCAGACTCTGACGTGGTGAGCCTCGATGGCCACAGCAGCCTTCTCTACAGGCTGAGTCCCAGGCCGAGGCCGGTGACCAGGGAAAGCATCTCTCTGATATTTAAAACCCTGAGGAACTCTGGGATACTGCTTCACGCACAAGGACAGAGCGAGCACAGCCTCATCCTGGAGCTGGAGAAAGGAAAACTCCTCCTGCTCCTTCGAAAAGGTACAGCTCTGAAATCTTCATTCACACAACGTCATGATTACTCAAAGTCACACTGGTGCCACGTTGAATTTTCAAACAGGTACTTGTAGTAAATATCAGAAAATTATGAGCTGGCTGAAACTTTCTAGCTGTTTTATTGCTCTCCCACCGATTTATTGGTGGACAATATTATGATGTTTGTTGACGATTAGTTTCTGTTCATTTGCTGGTGCTATCAACTTTATGTGCATTATTTGCTTTGGTCTTATGAATTAAAGTGGTGATCCACTAATTTAATGCATGGAGTTCATGAGTACTACTATAGTCCTGTATCACTAAGTGGTCGGTGGTCACCTTCGTAGTCTGTAGGTTGCAAAAGACTACAAACAGTCCTGATCTGAAAAGCATTTTAAACTGAAATCATCATTCAGTCCATTTGGTGTCATAGTGTTCAGTGTGTATATCCAGAGCATTTCCCTCTGGGCCTGTTTCTGTAAATATCACCTCCTCTAGTGGGCGTCGTGGTTCTTTCAGTCCCACAGAGTTTTAACGAAGAGGGTCAGTACTCTTTGTGGAACCATGACAGGTGTGGACCAGGAGAACCCTCATGATGGCTGCTGCCCGGCCTATGCAGCAGAATAACTGGCTTTGGCTTCGGTTTTAGCGGGAAAAAGTTATTGTCACTCCCCATCGGTGCTGTGCTGAGTTTGGTGCTGAGGGATGAGGCTGCTTTGGTAACAGCTCTCTTTGACCTCTGCTCATACTTTCTTTTCTGCTTTTACTGTTCTGCAGTTTTCTTGCTTTTCTTTTTATGCTCTTCTTTCAAATGGGGGTTTTTACCTTCTGGATGCTCCATTGTCTCTCTCTTCCTACCTCCTACACTCCTTCTCTTTTGGCATTTGCAGTCTGAAAACAATACCATTTTGGTCTTTGTGCATCTGCCTTGAACAGCCTGAAATGGCTCATGTCTCTCTGTGACTTATAAAGTATACATTTGCATTTCTGTGAGCAGGAATTTATAATACATAGAGTGTGGGATATGCACATGTGCCTCCCCTTTGTGCTTATGTTCAATGTTTCAGTGAGCTATTCATATTTTGTAAATGTCAGATGGGTTTTCATCTGTGCTAACAGAAATGCCACTGCCTGGCTGTGTGCAGCTTTCTGCAACAGCAGCATGCTGCTGAGAGAAAGCTTGCATCTTCAATCTTTCACATTTTCACAAAGTACCCAAAGTAAGTGGTGGTGGCTGCACTTACCTACTTTGCTACTGACTTTTTCTTTGTATTTTTCCAGTTTTTGAGAAGAAGATGGCACCAACACTGGTGGACCTTTAGCAATTTAGATTTGAATTAACCATGAAAATCAACAAAATGTAAACCACACAGCTAGACAGTATTATTTAAGATCACAACTAAAATGTTTTGATTTTTCATGATCATTTATTCAATTCAATTTCAATTCAATTTCGTGATTTGATCAAACAGATCATGTGCATGGGCTTTAGTGCACTGGGTGTGCTCTGAGTCCCATATTCTCATCACATACTGATGCTGTGTCTCACTGTCACTTTTCACTTGCAGTAAACATGCTTAATATTGGGAATTAAACAAAAACTCTTTGGATTTGGCAGCAAAACTGCTTCCACTACATTTGTTCAGTGAAAATGTGACTTCATGTTGTGGGACACGAACGGTCAGCTGGCTGTAAAGTGAAAGTGTAACATAACACATGGGTCACAAACATCGGCCTCCTGGATGAAGACCTTGTGTTTGTTGGACCCATCCACCTCCCCTCCTGCCCGTTTGATGTGTTTTCGCTCTTTAAACTACATCACCACGGCGCTTTCTCTGCGTTTACCGTTGCCGCAGATGGGTTTACATTGTAGTTGATGGAAATGTATTGCATACTTGTGCAAGTGTATTTAAGAGTTTCTTGTGCGGTGGTATCGAACGCAGACAGCCGTGACAAAGCATCGTCATTTTACAGCCTGAGAATGAGAACAGGTTGATTTGGTAAACAATCAATCAATCAATCAAAGTTTATTTGTATAACGCTTTACAATAACTGCAAGGCTCCCATAGTGCTTTACAACAAAGCCATAAAACAATACATAAGAACACAACATAAAAACACAACATAAAAACTCTATAAGTACATAAAATGGGACCAACAAAAATAAATACAATACAAATATATACAAGACAAGGCTCTCCTAGTCAGTACTGAACGATGATGAGTTTCTTTCAGGGAGATACTATATTAATGAATTAAAATTTGATAATTATCAGTTCATACGCACCTGTGAATCAGAACAGCAATTTCCTTCATAAGTCTTTCCTGATTAACTCTGAACCAGCCGATGAGCAGCACAAACCAGTAACCACTCATTCATTACTAATTACTTATTCATTAATTACACCCCCAAGTGCACAAACGAAAACAGAGAATTGACGGAAAATAGACTGAGGGGATTTTACTCTCTGTTTTTACAATACAAACTGTATGAGGAAACTGATGCCAACACATTAGGGTAGTAAAACTGAAGCCTGAACTTGACTTAATTCATTTCTTATGGTTATAAAAGACATGACACTATGTCGGAGGAGTGACAACGAGATGAATTGTGTGTCATCATCAACAATTTCTTCTTTGCTGCTACACAGAAATGTGTGTTGTGTGACTGAGCTGCTGTCAGAAGTGAGTCTGTGATTTGTTTCTGAACTGTGGCCTGAAGCAGATTTAGTTGCTGTGTGTTTTCTCACAGTCTCTAACTTGTTTTTTGCACACTGAGGGATTGTGGTGTTTGTAATTGCCAGATTTGGTTATTCCTTCCTCTCTGATCACTCTTTTGAGCAGGAAATGTTTTGCATCAAGCTCTCTGAGGGGAGTTTGTTTTCATAATCATAACCATGAAACGATAAACTATGATGACGTTTTTAGTCATTAAAAAGTGCTGACAAATACATGTTTGTCAGGCGCTGACAGAAACTGCCATGCTTCTGTGATGACAGTGCTTTTTGAACATTACTCAAAGGCCATCACGATCAAGAGGTCAAGAAGTTTTTTTTCTGCCTGTCAAGAATCGCATGTAACGTGACGCACCAGATGCTTTGTATGCTGAGAAGCCATCATTGGAAACTGTTTGGAGAAATACTCGGCAGGTGATTGGATGAGTCATCTGTCAATCAGACTCTTGCTGGAGACAGTTGGGAGAAGAGTGAAAACATCTTTTCTGATATAACTATGTGATTCTAGCGTGATCTTGTGACATCGCGGGAATCCCGCTGTTCTGCAAGGTTGGCTTGTATGAGCCATAGAAATAGAGTAGGACTAGGCCTAGATCAGTCATTGAACTGTGGTCATTGAACTGTGGTCATTTTAATTAGCCCAACCATGACATTTTTCCTAAACCTAACAAAGTGATGTAGTTGCCAAAACCTAACTGCGGACGTTACCATAGTTTTGCTGCATGGCTTACAAATGACACGCAAAAAGGCTAAAATGTGTTCTATTGACAAACTGAATGTCTGTGTATTGTGATGCTATTTATGCACCTTGCTGTGAGACAAGGTTGTATTTTATGATGTTCTTCCTTTCATACGCAGACTCATAGCCAGACGTGAATGTTGCTTCAGAAGGGTCAAGTGCAGGATCTCACAAGTAGTTTTCTTTGATCAGTTCTTTGCTCTATGTCACTGAAAATGTAATTCAAACCTCTTTTGGTTGTTGTGCACTGCTTTAAATCTTAAAAAGGGGTTAACTACAAAAAAAGAGGTAGTGAACTAACTTGCAACTTTACAGTACCTGCATTAAATCCTCATCAGAGTGCTGGTCTGGCCTCCACCTTAACACCCCATTATGAGTTTAGTCCTCCCGTGTAGCCAAAGCAGCCTTCAGCAGCACTTAACAGAAGACACTTAGTTCTACTCTGTTTGCCTGGAGCCGTCCAAACTGTTTGAATAAATATACAAGCTTATTAAAATGTGTGTGCTCTCTCCAAAAACACCCATTTCCCCGCTGCTATACATTCATCAAAATGTCAGGTTATAGTCCTGTAGCTCACTGGCTCATAATTAAGCTCAGCTCTTTTCTTCCACTGGAATATTTAGTGTGAATAAATACACCAGGGATCAATGTTCACTGATCTCATGCCCTCTGGCTGAGCTTTCGTTTGAATGAAGAAGGAAGGACACAACTTCATAGATTTTTATGTACACATATGAAGTGCTTGCACTTCAGTTTACTTGCTGGCATTGCATATATATCTCTGTTTATGCTCCATTTCAAAAACTAATTTGCTGTCAAATAGGAACTTTGATTGCACAAAGGCACAGAGTGCAGCCCATATACTGTATAACAAGAGCCATCCAAATGACAGAAAGAGATGAGGAAACAGACCAGGTAAGAGATCAGGTCCTTATGAACTGACCCCCCAAAAAAGGCTTAAATTCCTCCCAGAGGAGCTAATGGAGCTGCCTGTGATGCCTCATGTTTCAGGCTGCTGACTGATTTGTGGTCGTATTCAAACAGCTTGAGCTGGAGGCTCAGTTACTGTTGGAGACTCCATCCTGTCATAATGGACTGTTAGGCAGAAATGTGTCAAAAGCACTGGTCTGGTCTAATTATTGTCAATACAAAATTGAATGTTGCACATTATTAACAGCAGTGAGAGCTTTTGTAGCACTCATATATACATAATCAAATCAAATTATTCCTGTCATGTTGTCCTTGTATACATTAAACAGATGCTGAGTGGACGGGCGTAGTCTCACTGTGGATACAGTCTGTCAGCTCAGCTGTCACAGTGAGTGGTCCATGTGCTGCGTTCAATACTGCGATATTGACTCTCCGTGTTATTCGACTCTGTCCGTAGTGATTTATAGGAAGGTGTCTCAGCTGTGTTAAGCCTTGCAGGGTTGTAAATAAACAGCTTAGCCTTCAGCTGGGAAGCAGTGTGCTCATGTCTATGATGCATTATAAACACATAATCTGCTTATAGCACCACAACAATAATCTTAACATATTATAAAGCATGTTAGGATTAATTATAAGGTCAAATATCATAATACCTCATGCTCACTGATATTTTAGTTTTAATTAGATATTTTTATCACTTTACTTAAAGCAAACAAAGACCATATATCACCACCTTGTATTGTATTATATGTGTCTATACCTCAGGATAGTTAATGGATGATGCATTATAAAATGATTATCATATATTATATTCAGCCCAGTCGGTAGAAAGAAAATGTTAGCATTGTACGTTTCTGCAAACCACAGGATACTTTGAATGTAGACATTTATCAGCCAAAAATATGCTTCATAAATATGTTTCAGATTGCTTGGAGAAACATACAATGCCACATTTTTAACACTGTGAAATGATTGGTTTGGTTGAGGCCAACACATTTTCATCCCAGCTGGTCACATACCGCCGCTTTGTCAAGCTCCTTGGCAACTTTAGGACTAGGCAACAGAGCCACTAGGTTTAGGAAAGAACTATGTGATTGGGCTTAAAACAACTATGTTTGTAAAGTGAAAATAACACTGAACGTTGTGACACAAACAAACAGCTGATTGTAACGTGATGGACTTGAACAGTGGTGTCCTGGATGAAAGCCCAGTGTTTGTTGGACCCATCCACCTCCCTCCCAATGTGTCTCTTTTTGCTCTTTAAGTACTATGTCACCACACTCCCGGCACACCGTCCTTCAGTGTTAATGTTGCCAGAGATGGATGTATTTATTAGTCGATGGAAAGCGCGGTTGTGCTGTGGTGCATTGTGGGTGATGCCTTTTGCGGTGGTGTAACGTAACAACGTAACAACAATGTAGCATCACAGTGTAATGTAACAATACAATGTAACAACATAGCGTTGCAACGTAGTGACACAGCGTAGCATTACAAAGGTAACAAGCGTAACTACTGTAAATTAACACCAGCCACCCTTAGTGGAATTTTTTACTTAAAATGGTGTTACATAAAATACCATTACATAAAATACCATTACATAAAACAGTGTTGCATAAAAAACATAAAGTCAACACTGACTTTGGGCGCCACATGGGGCATGATAAGTGGTCTCCTGGGGAAATAACTGCAATAAAGCATTATGAATATTTATTAGTGCTTATAACTGTAATCACACAGTTCTATAAGCAGATTATAATTATGTATATAATGCACTGTACACATGGGGGGTCATAGAAAGCAGGAGGTGTTGTTTTGATGTTAAGTTTAAAAATTGCTGATTGTGCTGACCGATTGTGTGAACAGTCATAAAAATGAAAAAGGAAAAAATGAAAGAAAGGAAACAATTACACTGTCTGCTTGATTCCAGCATGTTTTTTGACAGTTTAACAACTCATGAACAATGACAGAAAGTTGAAACTTTACTTTTATCTTCTTATTCATTTTCAAAAGACTCACAAAAGGCAGAACAGCTGTGGAATATTAAAGTAGTAATAACGTTTTTCTCTTTATTCCTTTATTCTTGGCCAGGCATCTTCTAAAGTCTTCAAATATTTCTGAAAAGTTCTCCTGGAGCACTTGTTGTGAGCAGGTTCAGAGGTTTCACATTATGCTCATGTTGACCGATTTTGCATATACCGTCTCTAAGTGAATGAAATGAAAATGCTGAAACAATTACAGCAGTCTGTCATCTGATGAGAGTCGTCAATGTCTTTCAACAAAATTCGATTTAGAGCCGTAAAGCAGAAGCAGACAGCAGATGATTAGGTGATATTGCCTTGGGGAGCTGTCTAACACAGGAACCTGCACTGTAAAAAATAAAACGTCTTTAAAGGAACTTTTAGCAGCTTCTCCAGTCATAAAAACAGCACAGTTCCCTTTTAAAAATCCCTTGAAGGAGAAGAAGGCGACATGAATCCTGAGGATACTCACTGAAATTAAGACGACCTCAATGAACCTGGAGATCACACAGGGGGACTCCCGCAAGTTTCTTAAAGTGCTACAGACACGAAGGACACTTGTCGGGCAAGCATTATCTTTGTGAAGGCTCTTCTGTGTTGGTATAGTACAAAAACACGCATCTAAAGGGTTTTAGCTTTTTACTTATCAATAAGGTAGAAAAGAAAGTTCTGCATATGACCGCAGAAGCTTTGTTGGGGCTGCAGCCCTTTCTGACTAGTCCAGCCAGACATGGTCATATGGTCCACAGCAGCTGACATACATTGTGGAATTGACAGTATCATGGGACGACGGCATTGACAAAGCTTATGAGTGGAAAAAGACTCAGCACGCTGAACTGGCAGGTGAAGCTACCCAGAATCACTGGAAGACCAAGATTTTCCCTGAAGTGTGATGCAGGGGATTCGTTGCTAAGTCTACGACCAAGCTTTTGACAAAAATGGGGATGAGACATCTCTCTCTCCAATAAGCTGTCAAGTCATTGTCAAATGTGGCTGATAAAAGCAGTAATTGGCTTTTTGATTATAATTAAAGGCAACATCTGGGTTGCAAGATGAAGGCTGGAGGGTATGGAACTGAGGGGCATCACCGTCGAGCCCTCTGGAGATGTCGTGAGCTTATGAATGAAACGTCAAAGAAGGAGAGAGCCTACCTGATGACCCCAGCGACCCACCTATCCTCCCTTTCACCACTCCAATCCCACTGCCAATTTAAGAGTGACGATTTACCACAGGGATTGAAACATCACATCCTATTAGCTCTACTTCTCAAAACTTGTGCTTTAAACGAGCCAGATGATATTGGTCATCGTCACCCACACCAACCCACTGTGCTGCGATTACGTGTATCAGTTAACTTTTAATTTCACTGCGCTTGTCTCAAGAGCGTGGGTGAGTGCACAGCTCTGCACACCCCGTCTGGCTTTGTGTGTATAAGATAGCTACCTCCTGAATTTGGACGCGTAGCAATGATTATGTTATTGATTTAGACTTGCAGAAGGATGTGTTTATCAAGGGACCTAATCTGAACATGATTGTTTCTATATGTGTGTTCATGGTGCAT
Organism: Pterois miles; assembly: GCA_947000775.1. Classification (NCBI taxonomy): domain Eukaryota; kingdom Metazoa; phylum Chordata; class Actinopteri; order Perciformes; family Scorpaenidae; genus Pterois; species Pterois miles. Next base: position 2,630,595 of record CAMQGK010000242.1, on the reverse strand, counting down.
GAAGATGTGGCTTCATGATTCATGTATCTATAAAAAAAAAAGAAAAAGCAACAAAAATATTGGGCAAGATACATGTGAGTGGTCATGTGTATGTCAGTTAGCTGTTGTTTCAGAACCATGGACAGCACTCAGGGTCAGGGTCCGGGATCTGTGTGTAGGCAATGTATCCTCATATGATATTTTAAGTTACAAATTACAATTACAAATTGTCATTTTCCACATGTTACATGCATGCTTTTAAAAAACAGGAAACAACTTTCTCAGATTAAGGCAAAAAACTACTGGTTAAGTTTAGGAAAATGTGGTGGTTTGGCTTAAAATAACTCCCGAAGTGGTGTGTAAGCACATAACTTTTATGACAAATTAATCAACGCTGACTTCTGCTTTCTGGTTGAATGCTGGCCCACCCATCCACCCTGACCTCCTCCCTACGCTGCGTTCACCGCTCTTTATATTTCCTGGTTCATATTTACGTTTATTACACACAAATTGATTCTGTGGGATATACGGAGATGAATTATAGTGCATTACTTTTTGTAGGTGTAACTACAAAGTGTATCAGCCTGACGAAGATGCGTCTCTGTCCGTAGGACTGAAAAGGAACAGAGGCCTTCATGGTCCTTGTTTCTTTCTCCCTCACTCTGACATGTGCCAACATCAGTCTGCTGATCAATGATGATTAAGTGCACTTCACTCTTTTCCTCTCCGTCTGTATCCCTCCCTCTCTATAGTCTCTCCCCATGTCACGCCAAGTATCTGTCTGACAGACCAATGATGATTGATGACCGAACACATTTGACTCTGTCTCGGTCTCTGTCTCCCTTTCTCTTGACTTCATTTCCCCACACAGACAACGTTGTCTCCTTTCAAACAATATCTAATTCATATTTAATGACCGAGTCCATTTAGCTCCGTCCTCACCTCCTTCTCACCGCAGAAACTCTGCGCTTTGCCAACACTTGAGGGAGGGAGAAACATTTCCGTTCATTTATTCATGCCTTTCTACCTCTTTCTCTGCCTCCATTAATGTTAATTATGTTATCACCTACCTTTTCTAATTCATTCTCAGTTGGGTCTGAGATGTGATCCCCAATTGAAAACTATGACATTACTGTACCAGTTTAGAAACCTCCAAAACAAAAGTTTCTGCCAGTTCATGAGGAGTAAACTGGGATACAGAGTACATTTTGTTCCTAGAGAGACTGAGACTGAAGTGACTGTACTTCAATTATTATGTTGAAAATACAAAGATATCAGAGTAGACTTCTTTCTTTGAATGAAACATAAGAAATAGAACTTTAAACTCAAACATTTAGTATCAATATCATTTTTCAAGCATCTGTAATAATTTTATTTTAAAACAAAGTCAAGACATCAACACTTTTTCCTCATCTATCATCACCACATCATCATCTCACTCTTTGTCTTCCTCCAGGCAGGAGTTCCTCTCCCGACAGCCAACATCTTGTGTCTCTGGGCAGCCTGTTAGACGACCAGCACTGGCACCACGTCGCGGTGGAGCGTCACAGCACTCACCTCAACCTCACCGTGGACAAAAACACACTGTGGGTGCAGATCCCAGCAAGATTCAACCACTGGGACCATGACCAGGTGTGGGATGCACACAAACAAACCCACTCACAGCCACCACCTGCATAAGTTGTATTGTTTTAGATGTGTCTGTCTGTATGCTCACTGTTTTCCCGTACAGATGAGCGTGGGAGCAGACCAGCACCTCGGCTCTCGTAGGTCAGCCGGGTCAAACAGAAATTTCCACGGCTGTTTGGAAAACCTGGTTTACAACGGCATGAACCTGGTAGACCTCGCTAGACAGAGAGACCAGCGGGTCACTGTGAAGGTAAACTGGCTCACAATGTGCTAGTGAAAAGTGTGTTTGTGTGTTATTCCCACACATGCACTGGAAGACACACAAGACATTATATACACTCTGTCGTTTGGTGGATGCCAAGGGGCCTCCAGTCAGGATCGTGAATTATTGCTTATTTACCAGATATTTACTCATTTCTATTGTGCGTTATGTATTAATCACTGAAAAATGACTGTTATAAAATATACTTCACCAGTGTTTGTTCAAGTCGTCAAGTACAGACACAGCCTCCGATAACATCGCATCCTTTAGCATCTGTTTGAGACGCTCCAGGTTTTCAGCTACCTCCAACATAAACCCATCCATGTCATTATTAAACAGTCAGAACAGCTGACGTAGAATAAAGAGCGAGAAAGTCTGTGTAGGGAGGGAAAGTAGGATGGGTCAAACAAGTAACCCTATGTTGGAACTTTATTTTGAAAAGACCAGGGGAAACTGTATGTTTTCTGTAAACACGGAAGTTTATTTTGAATAGACACTATGCATGTAATGAGCGGAAACTGACAGGCCGTCCCCACACGTCCAAAACTGACGTGCAAGGAGTACCTAGACTGCCACAGTTTGAAGCGTAGGGCTACTGGCCAAACATCGGTATTTGATGAGACGGGAGTGAGGATGTCTTGGCTTGTTGAGAAGCATCATGATCAAAATAAATAAAATGATAATAAAGGTGGGAATACAAAAGACTAAGTTAAATACACAGTATACTGTACATGTCTGAATCCAGCCAAGTCTCACCAAATGGCCAATGAAAGACACAGGAACTTGTAAGTCCTTTTGCATGTAATCACACCATGTAGTCTGTACTTAATTAATGTAAATGCATCCCTGTGAATATGCTACGCTCAGAGCTGACGTAGAATAAAAAGTGAGACTGTTTATGATGGGCAGGAAGGGAGGGGAGGTGGATGGGTCCAACAAACACAGCACTTTCAACCAGGAGACCAAAGTCTGTTGCGTGATTTTGAAGTTACGTTTGTGACGTGTTTTCCGTACTTATGTGACATTCTTTCTGTACATATTTTACTTAGTTTATGTAGTTGTTTTAAGCCAAACAATCACATTTTTCCCTAAACCTAGGTACTTTTGTTGTTTAAACCTAACTTCAGCCGTTTCACAGTGACGGCATGGCGTTAGACACGTGAAAAGCCATTTCACATTAACACAGTGGCATGAAAAGACACATGAATGTCCTTATACTTATCCTCTTTATATGACTTCCCATGAGATCACATGGCTGAATCTTAAACTCTGAAAACATGAAATTGGTAATAATAATTGGACATTGTAAATGAGAGTGCGTGCGTGCGAGCGTGCGTGCGTGCGTGCGTGCGAGCGTGCATGCGAGAGTGTGTGCGTGTGGACCGTGTTTAGCTAATGCACATCACAACTGAATCTCTGCAGTACTCTCCTCTTCAGCCTGCCTGACTGCGCATCTCTTTAACTAGCCCACAAAGAGCTTTTAGATTTGATCAAGTGTCTGTGTGTTGCACACTTTACTGAAAATAGAAACCCACTAGGGAAGCTGGGATGTAGCACGTCACTGTTGGTGCCCTGGCAGTGGAATTACCGCTTCTCAAAACTATGAGCCTGCATGCAGAGATGACCAACAGCTCCCAGCTATTTCTTGCTCTCTCCTCTTCTGTTTTTCTGTCGCTGGCCTCTTTTGTTCCCCCATACTTGCTCTATGACCTTAGAAAGCTGCTGGGTGACATTGGGGCCTTCGGTTTGATCTCCTGGTGCTTATTCTAAGCCTGGCTATTATCATTATGGTAATAACTCTCCTGCTCTTTAAGGAGACTTGCTGATGAGATCTCTGTGCATCAGGGCACCGCCACACAGCCTTGGAAATTAATTCAAATTCATGCCTTATCGTGTTTTCCCTTTTTTGCTGTAATAATTTCTCACTCTCCATATCTTATCCCCTCTCCTCCTCTCCATCTATCTCAGGGCAATGTGACCTTTTCTTGTGCTGAACCCGTTTTTGTTGCCATGACGTTCACCAGCCCCCTGAGCTTCCTCTGGTTGCCAGGGGCGACAGAACCGTCATCATCGGGTACTTCGGTGGGGCTTCAGTTTCGGACATGGAACAAGGTGGGGCTGCTGTTGACCTTTGATCTCCCAAAAAAAGGAGGTGCGGTCTGGATGTACCTGAGCAAAGCCAGGCTCCATCTACAGATCCACAAGTCTGGCAGGGCGCCGTTGGAGCTCAGTGCCGGTCAGTCTGACCATAAACCTCCAACAAGTGTTTCCACTCATGTGCCGTTATTTCATGGTCCAGATGACATTCAAATGTTCCAGTTCAAATGTTCATAGCACAGATGCAGCGGAGCAGGAACTGACTTGTGTTTTTACAGAAATGCATCAATATTGAAGGATGTAATTGTTTTTAGTTTCTGTCTGTGGCTTTTTGCAGGAAAGTGAACACTTTACATGATACAAAAGTTAATTTACACCAGAGCTGTCAGTTAATTAAAATATTTAATCATGATTAATCAAAATTAATCACACATTTTTATCTGTTCTAAATGGTCTTTAAATGGTCTTTGCCAAGTATTTAATACTCGTATCATTGTGCTGCTTTATGCAAATGAGTGTATATATTTATTACTGGAAATCATTTAACAACACTAATCAATGACAGATATTGTCCAGAAACCCTCACAGGTTCTGACTTTAGCATCAACAATCTGCTCCAATCAGAACATGGCAAACTGCAGCCCAACAGACAACAACAGCTGTCAGTGTGTCAGAGTGCTGACTTGACTAGGACTTGATCCAGACTGACTGGGATTATCAGAAAGTGGGCATGTCTGTAAAGGGGAGACTGATGGGGACCCAGAGAACCCATTTACATCCACACATCTGGAGGCCAGAGGTCAAGGGACCCCTTTGAAAATGGCCATGACAGCTTTTCCTTGCCGTTGTTATTTAGCCTCCTCCAAGTATTACAGGGTTAGTATCAGTGGTTGCCTTAGACTTTCTATATGATGCCAGTATGTTCACTCCAACTTTAAAGCTGAGCCCACAAAACCTAAAAATCTGAAGTTGCATTAATGCTTTAAAGAAGTTAGAGCTGTTAAAACAAATTTGCATTAACATGTTATTACTGCATTAACTTTAACAGCCTACAGCAGTTTATACATCATGTCCACTATACGACACAGAGCTGGCAGGACAGGTAAACACATTTTCACACATTTCCAGCAAGAAAAACTATGAAATAAAATGTCAGTCTGGTGCCTGGAGACCAGGAAAATCCATCTGTCCATCTTGCTGAAGAGTGTTTGAGCCAGATACAGAATCCATATCAGCTTTAACAGAATTGATTTGTAACTGAGCTAGACCTCTGACCCTGATCAATAAGTCTTAACCTTCACGGAATCAAAAGAGACAGTCAATATATGTATGTCTTTGTATACCAAATCTCTTCAGGTTCAGCTCTGAATGATGGTCAGTGGCACTCTGTGGAGCTGACCTCCAGACGAGGACATCTGACCGTTTCCGTGGACGGAGGTGAAGGAGCCACTGCTCACGCCAGTCCACCCTTTCTTGTTACCACAGAAAGTCAACTTTTCTTTGGAGGTAAGAGAAGAAAAAATGAACACATGGATAAGCAAATAAACAAGCACACAGACTTCTGGATAGATGTTGTGTTTGCCTCAGGTGATCTTTCCTCTCCTGTGTGCAGGATGCCCAGCTGAAGGGGGCAGTCTGGGCTGTATGAACCCCTTCAAAACTTTCCAGGGCTGCATGCGTCTGCTGATGGTGGACAACCAGCCAGTGGACTTGATCATGGTGCAGCAGAGGCTGATGGGAAACTACAGTCACCTGCAGATTGACATGTGTGGCATCATTGACAGGTCAGACTTAAAAGCACCATTTGCTTGATCATATTTTTCCAAGGGAGGTTGACCAAAGCAAATGTTAAACTAAATGATAAATAGGTTTATTTATCCAGGAAAGGTTGTAATGACAAACTGTGCGTTAGAAAGCATTGTCAGAAAAGAGGATCACTCTTCCTTTGTAACCCCTGTTAATCTCCTTCTGAAGGCTCTGTGACTGGTTTCCTGTGAAATGGGGTTACAAACGGATTATTAGAAAGCAGTGGATCGGTTACAGAGGGAATTATGACAACAGTGATCCAGTCTCCATATGTCCCAAAATGTTTCCCCGCTAAGAAAACAATCCAGTTATTGTTTCGTCTGTGTGAGGAGTACAGTGGCTTCAGTTCTCCGAGCTGAAATGTGGTTTTGCTTTCTTTGTTTCTTCAAAATGTGATTTATTTGTGAGAACAGAGTTGGTTGGCTCTATGCCTCAGTGTGTGATTGAGTTTGGAAAAATTCTGGGATACATTTTTTCAGAGTCAGTGTCAGTAGAGAGTTCTGGTCGGTTTGAGTTCTGGTCGGTTCGATGAAGGCTTCTTTTCCCAGTTTGCTTTCTGCTTCTGATGTTTAAATTGTTGTTGTCAGATGACCATCATCATAATTACCATCTTGCTTATGTTGACTGTGTGATGTTCTGGACTCCAATGGAGGTGACCTTACCCACAGGGGAAAACATTTAGAGTGTAAAAAAGTGAATAACCGAAGCACTATACTCTCCTGAACACCAAAAAACACTTCAACAAATGAAGCTGTTAGTGCATTATGAATATATCCAGGTCCAGGTTCACCCTGGACAGGTCTCCAGTCCATCACAGGGCACATATAGACAGACAACATATAGACAGACAACCATTCATGCTCACATCCACACCTATGTCTTTGGACTGTGGGAGGAAGCTGGAGTACCCGGAGAAAACCCACGTTTACACAGGGAGAACATGCAAACTCCACACAGAAGAGTCCCAAGCTGGAATCGAACCTGCGACCCTCTTGCTGTGAGGCGAGAGTGCTAACCACTACACCACCGTGTAGCCCTCCACAGAAAATGTCTGTGATATATTCTACAAATATAGACATTGAAGCTGTAGTAATGCCGCTGGTATGATATAAATATAATGTCAAAGGCTCATTTCCACTGTCTAACTTTGCTGTGAACTGCACATGGCGAATCTCGAGAGACGCAGCTGACATGCAGCCAAGCCACGCCTGAGCTGTGCTGCTGTAGTTGGCTGAGTGGCTGAACTAAGGGTTCATGTCCACAGGAGGGTTTTTATCATGAGGGATCGCCTCGCTTCCCAGCACTGGATGCTTGATACACTGCCACTAGACACCTGATTGGACAAACATTTTCCCTCGTGGGCTGCTGCTCCCAGTTTTCAAACCAGAACCAACATGGAGGCTTGTTTGGACACCTTCTTCTCTTATGTATCAAAAAGCTGAAAATATGTGAGAAATAGGCCATGCAGTTGCTGAATCTTTCTTTATTTTAGATCTGCAAAAGTTAGTTTAAAAATTTCGAGGGAGTTTCCAGAGGCTGTGAGTAACGCTGCACACCCCTGATTTGTATAAAGAAGCCTAGACCTCAACTTTATGCAAATGAGGAGTGTCCAACGGTGATGTCCCTTCTCGTGAGTTGCGTGGCCACTCTACTAGAATGCATTGCACAGCTGCCTACATAGACAATGAATGGGAAGCATGGAAAGGAATAGGCTGTGGACATGTACCGTAACTTGTTAACATGGGTACTGAAATAAAACAGGATCCATGATGCTCAGCAGCTGCTCACATACCGAGTCTGGCCTGGCCGTTAAACTCTACTGAACCAACATAGATACTGTACACTGAAAGATTCATTACCACTGTTGGACAGAATCATCAAATCATCAAATACTGGAGAGACCGTGACCTCTAATATGTCTGTATTGCAGAAAATGTCAAGTGCAGCTCCTGCAGCTCCATTCTAACAGTTAAATGGTATGTTGTATGTGAGCTATGAGACATTGCTCTCATAACATGACATTGGACAGTTTGTTTTTTTTTCCACATCGTTGGAGCCCATTGGTACAGTATATGGCATACATATCCTCTGAACAGCTGTTGTTTCAACAATGTCAACTTGCACCATTGATTTACACTTGATTGACATTCCAACCCCTTTCCTGAAATAAGCGCCGCTCGACTGATCATTTGCAGACTGAATTTATCAGTGGACTCAGGAAAAGGACACTTCCTTTGTCTGATGTGCGTACGCAGATAAACCAGAATTTATTTATTTAGGAAAGCAAAGAAATTGGTGCTAACACCCAAACTTTATCATCTGACAAGCCTGCTGAGTAAGGCTTCTACTAACAGTGAATTTCCCACTGGCTAAAAGATTAAAAATACATGCTGCTCTCTCTCTCTTTTTCTTTCAGTCTCTCTGCAGTCACAATTCGCTGACCTCATTTCCCCTTCCAGATATGTTTACCCAGTCGCCACTGAGCTCCATTCATCCCAACTTTCATCCCCTCTGTTGCTCCCTCGTTCTTTTCCCTCCTTAAATCTGCCCCTCATCCTTAATTCCCCTTCCTGGATTGCTCTCTCTACTGTAGCTCCATCATTTTCTCGTTCCTCTCATTGTTTCTTATGTCCTAAGCCGTCCTTTTTCTTTTGTTTTCACTTCCACTTCCTGACATATAAAGGCCTGACACTGAAAAAGAATAAGTCCAAGTTAACAGCAATAGAGTTTGCTCAAACCTGTTCCACTCTGTGTGTTTTGGATGCCACAGTCCATGCTCAAAGTTATGTGAAGGACAAAATATCAACAACTGGACTTTTTTTCCAATCAGAGGAATTCATTGTGGAGTTCGCACAAACACAGACAGCAGCTACTCTGTAGAGGACGAGACAAATAAACTGTGAGTTTACAGAGCTTTGTTCCATTCGTTGTTGTCAGAAAGATGGTTCAGATGAGAGGAACACTTCGCCTCAGCTGTTATCGGTGTAGGGATACGTTACTGAGCACATACACTTCACACTGCTTCACCCACATGGAGGTACACATAGTGCTCCAGCGCTCCATGACTGTCTGCAGGTGGAAGGAAGGGAGCTGCAGTGCAACATAATTGTTATGCTGCTGATTAGATTTTCTTGGGCCCTTGCCCCGAAAACAAGTGTGCACATGCACATACATCCACTCCACACAATTGCAAAGCAGCCAATTGTGGAGAGGCTCACCATGTGACTCCCACCCTACAAAGCAGGCTTTGATCAGCACCACAGACACAGATTACAGAGGGGTAAGAATAGATTTAAATCCTGATCTGATCCCACTCAAAGAGAAACCTTTACTCCCCCTTTAAACCTTCATCCTTTCTCTCAGCAAAATCATTAAACAACACTGCTCAGGAGGACTGCATGTAGTGGTCACCAAGCAAGAGGGCCCACCTACTATAAGGCAGGAAAACATTTCCTTCCCACGTGAGCCCTCCTAAGTGTTTCTGAGCCCCCAGCTCCATCTCAAGGGTGAATAAATAGCAGAACATCACAAGCACATTTCATGTGTCATGAAAATGCATTTTTCTGTTTACGCGTGGGCTAAAAATAAGTCTGTAAACTAAGTAAAGTACGTATGGAAACAAACGTCACTAAACAAAACACATCACAAATGTCTTTAACGCAACTTCAGAATAATTCAGTTTTTGGGACACAAACTCTGGTCTCCTGGTTAAAAGTTATGTGTTTGTTGGATCCATCCGCTTCCCCTCCCACCTTCATGCAGTCAGTACAGACGACACGGTGTACAAATGACACGCCAAACGATGCACGGTCGATATTTACGCCATTAGAGGGAAGAAAGGAAAGAGAGAAGAATGAAAGGAAGAGCATTTCTGATTTTCTCCTCCTGTTTATAGCTTCCCAGTCAGTCCTATATTCATATAGTCATATGACGCAAGTTAACAAATCCCTTGAAAAGATATAACCAACAATGGAAGTAAAGTCTTTTGCCTTTGTACCGTATATGATGGCTCTGCTGCCGTCCAAAAACTACTAATAGTGCATTAAACAGCTGCACTGTTTCGATGGGTGACATATACTTTCATTACAGTGATGAATGAGGTGGTACAGGCCAAAAGAAGCAGCAGTTAGATGCTGAATGCAGTAAAGAGTAAAGGTGTTTAGGATAGAGCTACGAATGAACAAATACATTTCCTCTTATCTCTATCTCGTGATCTCGGCTCAGGTTCCAGCTAAAGAGGATAACTTTTTGTGGGAACCCTTACCTTAACCTTAACGTAATTGCTTTACCTCCTTACATTAAAATCTAAAGCCTCCTGGATCCCTAATTTTAAGCAGGTTAACTTTTCATTCCTGTTTTTAATAAATGTCATCTCTATCCATCGTATATGTTACATTCCTCCATTTGGGGGGATGGAGGGAGAGGGAGGAATGCAAGAGAAAATAATACAGTTTATTAACAACAAATGAAAATGTACAAGCAGCAACTTAAAAATACTTTCTAACAGGAAGTGTGATTTAATTATAATACTTAACAAATGCAGCTTTACAGGTAGAGTGAAAAACAACCAGGAAACACTCAAAAGAAAGCTTCTGCTCCACAGAGGCAGCGAACAATCAAACAATCTTAAACGCTACAAGGTTTTGCCAGCTTGCATACACACACATCAACCGCTGATGCAACTACAGAGCAAATTGCAGCTCGGCCACTGGGCAACTTCTGCTCCGTTTTCCCGCTCTTTCATACCCTGATTGCTGATCAGCTGCCGCCGTGTACACTCATCCACTGCAGCTGCACAGGGGGAAGGCAGCACCTGACAGACACAGGAGAGGGAAAAGGCAACACAACATACCACTGCACATAACAGTATGTATTTTTGACTGTTCAGTCCTCCCCCTCTGTCTCACATCCTGACAGTAATCATTTAATCAAATGCAGTTTCTGGTGCACTCATTGCACATCACTGGAGTCTTCCACAAGCTGCTAGCTTGACAGCCGTGAGGACTAACGATAGCCATGTTCATTGTTTATGCTCATAGTGATAATAGTGGCGATGTGGCTTTGGAGGGAGGGCTGAAGCCACGGACTGTCTGACGTCTGACGTCTGGAGCTAGCTAGTGCTGCTAGCTGCTTTCATTGGAAAAGAGTTAACAAGACCGAGCTGTGTTTTCAGGTTGTAAGTTAGGTTAAGTGATGACTCTGTAGGTGTGAATGTGAGAGTGAACGGTTGCATAACTGCATATTGGATTATAATTATTCATACATTAATGTGTTCATCACTTTAATGTTGCTGCTGGTAATTTTTATTTCTTTATATTTATATACTACTGGGGAGCTGGTGAATCCCCCCTCAGGGATCAATAAAGTTTATGGTAAATGGTGAATAGACTGGTATTTATATGACATGTTTCGCCAACGACACTCTACACTACGAATCAGCATTCACCCATTCACACACACATTCATACACTGCTGGCAGAGGCTGCCATGCATGCTTCTTTTGCATGTAATCAAATCATTCACACTGAATTGTAGTGGAGTAGAAGTTTAAAGTAGCAGAAAAGGGAACAACTTAAGGGACAGTTTTTGTGTTTTGAAGTGGGGTTGTATGATGTACTTTTCCACATTATGATGTGTTACTACTATTATGATGGTCGGTGTGCCTGCAGCCTGGAGAAACAGACAGGAGTACCAGTATGGGAGCAAAGCAATGTAGTACTGCTGTGAACGGGGACGGCAGAAAAACGGATTTTAGCCACCTAAAAGAAAGGGTCACCTAAAAAATATTACATCAATTTTGGTTTGCCCTGTATTTAGAATATTGTCTATTCTTTATCTTGCCATGAGACAGTCTTTCCTTCTCCTTTCAACAGGGAACTGAACTCAAAGTGAAATTTATCTGCTCTCTCCAAAGCTAGCAAGCTCAGATGACAGAGACATTTAAGTGTGACTTTCAGTTCAGTTCACTGTTGCAAAATATTGTAAATATAGTGTACGCTTAAACGGATGTCCTTTTTTTGAGGTGAGCCTTTCTTATAATTTGCTGCTGCCCACTTCCACAGCAGCACATTGTTTTGCTCCCATGCTGGTACGGGGCATGTTGATCGTCATCTCTTGTAGGTTATAACGTGACTGTGGATAAGTGCTGTAGCTCATACAACCCCTGTAGGGGCAAAGGTAAAGCGGGGTACTAGGGTGAAGTCTAAATGTGTGTCTCTGTCTATCTTTCAGGTGTTCTCTGAGTCACTGTGAACATGGAGGCAGCTGCAGCCAATCATGGAGCACCTTCCACTGTAACTGCTCCAGTACCGGCTACAGCGGAGCCACCTGTCACAGCTGTAAGGACACAAAGCTTTGTTGGCCGCTGTTGTTCCTGTGTGTGTGTGTGTGTGTGTGTGTGTGTGTGTGTGTACTGTATGTTCACGTTTCCTGTCATGAGACAACCTGCTGCTTTTACGTTGAGGTCCCTGCAGACATTATTTGTGGCAGCAGGTCAGGCTGAGATCAAACCTCTTTCTGCAGTCATCGCTGTGTGAGCATGGAGAAGTCTCAGTGGACAACAAGAAAGAGAGGGAGATATAGAGGAGGAGAGGGAGGAGGAGGAGGAGGAACAAGTGAGGAAGATAAAGGAAGGTTTGAAAAAGAGGGTCACATAAGACAGAACTCGGCTGTACTGTCTACTTCATTACGCTGATTCAGCTGTGTTAGAGATTCCTCAGAGCAGGAGTTTTTAAACTTTGTGGGGTCAGAGACCCTTTACAGTGGAGAAAAAGTTTCCAAGGAACCTTCATAATGGTACCACTGACTGAAGCCAGTGTGTATTACCATTTGTACTCGTAGATGCCATTGAAACTATTTGTATTCTTCATAGTGATAAACAGAAACACATTTCACTTTCAAGAATCCTGCTAAGATAAAATGAGTGAATCCTTTATTAGTCCCACAGCAGGGAAATTAGCTATTACGTTATTGAATGTTGATACCAAATATACAATATACCTTTAAACTTTTATTCATATTAGCATTTGGACTCAACTTGACAGCAAGTACAACAGGACAATCTCTGATCTAAAAAAAATAATCTGGCTACTGGATCCAAAGGATCTGCGTCTGTGAAAAAATATTTTGTTATTGTTTTGTTATAAAGACAAAGTGCTGCTTTGGTAAACCAGGATGTTCTCAACTCACTCACTTAAAGGTGCAGTGAGCAGGATTTGGATCTGAAACTGAAAAACTTCTCCCATGTCTGAACACATAGGAGGAGTACAGGTCAAGATGCCCTAACAGCCCATAGTTCATGGGATTTTTAGTCCCTGGAACGACTTTTCTAGGAATTAAAACGTTCCATCAGCTCACTGCTGTCTGCGTTTTCACTGCAGTCAAAAGTCCTGCGATGATTTGGCAAATTAGTCTGCAGACGTATGAAAAAGTGACATGAGATGAGGAAACTCACTCGGCGGCTTGTTTCATCTAAAAAACATCGAAACATCGTCAGGTTCTGTCTCACTGCGGAGACCTTTACTGCTGGGAAATGAACCTAAGAGTGTCTGTCTCCACAGTAAATCATCTGCTGAGTGTTTGACGGTTATTTATTTGTGCTTTAGAGCATTAACGCCATGACTCAATCTTTTCTTTCTCTCATTCACAACACTACATCTCCCTGTCTTCCACCGCTCGCCCTCTCAGCTCGCTCACATGATCACATGACAGCAGAGCTTAACTTTACTTTTAATGTCATCAGACGAAGAGGAATGCTCTCCTCTCATCCTAAAATGGTCTGAAATCAATACTAGAGTATTTTGTTTTATGAATGAAGCGGTGCAGTTGAAGCGGCGGCGCTGTGTGTGTGTGTGTTTGACCAATTAGTGACGGCTATCACTGCAAAGTCCAGTCCGAAAGCTCCTGTACATTCAGAAGGTACTACCCCCCAACCAGGGCCTTTGTGGGGGTAGAAGGTCCCCAGAAAATGTCCTCAGAACCTAATTCTGGTCCCTGCGGTACAGGAACAGGGTTTTAATGGGGTCTCGACTGGAAGAGTATCTCAGCCCTCAGAGACCTTATAGTAGGAAAGTATAGTTATAGTTTGACATTTTGGGAAAATGAGTGAGTTGGATGAACAGATTGATACAACTCTCACATCTTTCCATTAAATATGAATGTAAAACAGCTTGCCTGGCTCAAAATTCGCCTGACAGCACCTCTAATTAACAGCTATATCTTATTTGTTTAATCAGTGCAAACACCAAAATATGTGATAAAGTGAAAGCTTCATCCACAGAAGGCCACCATGCCATTTAGAAAAGCAATTTAGATTTTGAGTGTGATAGTGGAAATATGTCTGCTTTAAAAAAAATATAAACCGCATTACAGCAATTAAATTTTCTGTATGGGGACGATAACATGAGCATGAATGACTGTGATGATGATATTGTGTCTTTCTCTCCTCAGCGATATATGAGCAGTCCTGTGAGGCGTACAAACACAAAGGGAACACGTCGGCTTATTATTACATTGATGTGGATGGCAGCGGACCCATCAGACCACAGCTGATATACTGCGACATGACAGGTAGCTGACACACACATCAAAACACATACTGGTGTGATTCCAGTCTTTAACCTCTATCTCCTTCATCCTGCCTCTATTTCTGTCTGTCAGTCCTGCTGAGTAACACACAAATACAAATGAAAAATAAAATATCGATGCTTTATTTCCTTCCATCTGTCAGAGGACAAAACGTGGATGGTGATCCAGCATAATAACACGGATCTGACGAGAGTCCGACCGTCGCCGGGAAAGAATCAACACTTGGCTTACTTTGAATATGCATCTGAGGAGAAGCAGCTGGCAGCCATCATTAGCCAATCAGAGCACTGCGAACAGGAACTGACCTACCACTGCAGGAAGTCACGTCTCCTCAACACACCAGGTAATATCCTGTCGTACACCACACAGAGATTATTTAAAAACTTTCAGTATGAAAAAGGAAGCTGGATTAGGATATGGGAGGGAGTCACTTCAACAGTGATGATGGCTCATGACAAATGTGGATGATAAAAAACAGTGAAGACTGCTGCCTCTGTGTAGTGGTAGTACTAGTAATAGTAGTAGTAATACAGTAATAGTTTATAATAGTAGTTTAATGTGTTTAATATGTGTTTTTGATGTGTATTTGTATTGGATTTTTTTATCTACTCTTGCACACACCAAGTCAAATTCCTGTCCATGTTTCACTGACGTGGTAATGACTTAGTGATTGCTGAATCTTGCAGACGGGCCTCTGCTCAGCTGGTGGGTCGGCGGTCCAGGTGCAGGACAGGTGCAGACGTTTTGGGGCGGGGCTCCTGCAGGCAGCCAGCAGTGTTCCTGCAGCCTGCAGGACAACTGTGTGGACCCCAAACACTACTGCAACTGTGACGCTGACCGCACAGAATGGTACGGTGGATAAACAGGATTAGAGACTAGACTGCTGCTTTAAGGCGAGACACTAAAGGCTTCCACTATTTTGCTCCCATAACATGTCTTCTTTCAGACTGGTGGAAAGAAGACATCCCAAATACACATTTAGGTGTTTATTTTACTGATTTGTCTCTTTGCATTTGCAGATTTCTCCAAAATTCATCAAATGTTAGTTTTAATGATTCATTTGTATATTTAAACATAAAATTGGAAACTTGTAATAGCCCACGACAAATATTTGTCTTAATGTCAGTAATCAACAGGTGAAGTTTCATGATGATGAAAATCTTTAAAGGCTGCTTTCTCAAAATGAGTTATTTCTCAGACTCAGAGTCAGAAATCTCCACTTCAGCAGCTCTTACATCCATCAAACTTTCCACTTTCATCTCTCTCTACATTCTGAAGGTTTTTACAGACAGTTTGTTCATATACCATTCATAGTCTGATTTTTACAACATTTTATCCCTAAAAACATGGCAAAAATGGATATTTTATGGCTGTTGACAGTATTTTTGATTCATGGAGTGATGCAAAGAGATATCCAAAAGCCCCTCTGTGGAAACCTGTGACTCCAGTATGTCAACAAAATCAAACAAGGATTTTGAACCAGATTTTTTTTTATTTTTTCAAATGTCTGTTCAAGAGATGCATGCAGATTATAACACATATTTAATTAATTAATACCTCATTTACTGTAACATTTCAGAAAACTTGTGATAAAAACAATGAGGTGATAATTGTCCTTATGTAAGTGATCAACTGGAGAAGCTTCATGGTGATATCTATTCGTTAAAACATTCATTTATAAGAATACTGTTGGCTGTTAAATGAACCCTCAGACATGTAATGTCGAATATAAACGGTCATGTTTACAATGCTCAGTTCTCTCAGCACACATTTAAAATGTTAGTTATCTTATGATTGATCCCTCTTCTCTTTGTTTCACTTTTTCACTTGATTGCTTGATCGTAGTGTTGATCAATTTTCCTTTCTGTTCCCTGATCATCTCCTTCCTCTTCCTCTTTTGCTCTCCCTTCTCTTTCTCATCTGTCGTCTTCCGCTCGCAGTAAAAGTTCATTTTTTTTTTCCTCTAGTCTTCTATTTAAATTCAGCCTCTTCCTCTTCTTCTTCCACCACGTCCTCTTCCCTTCCTTCCAGGGCTAATGACTCCGGCCTGCTGACCAATAAGGAGACCCTTCCTGTCAGATCTCTGGTGCTGGGTGACGTCCAGAGGCCCGGCTCAGAAAGCGCCTTCAGGGTCGGGCCTCTCCGTTGTCATGGAGACAGTAAGTCAAGTCCAGAGCCCTCAATGTCACCTTGTACATGATTGTGAAATGATGTGTGTGTGTGTGTGTGTGTGTGTGTGTGTGTGTGTGTGTGTGTGTGTGTGTGTGTGTGTGTGTGTGTGTGTGTGTGTGTGTGTGTGTGTGTGTGTGCATGCCATACTGGCCAAGAATTGGTGACATTTGAATAAGGAATTGTAATAGTGAGCTGAATTTTAAACTCATTCTTGTGCTCTGCAATTGTTATTTCAAGACCATGATTAATAATTTTTCATTCATTTGCAGAAAATGTCTGGAACGCCGCATTTTTCGACAAGGAGACGTCATACCTCCACTTTCCCACTTTCCACGGAGAGCTGAGTGCAGACATCTCCTTCCTGTTTAAAACCACTTCATCCTCCGGCGTCTTCCTGGAAAACTTGGGCATCAAAGACTTCATTCGGATCGAACTCGGCTGTAAGTAAAGCCTCTCCGGTTAGATGTCTAATCCGGACTTCACTTAGATGAGAAACTGAGCAGGAAGGATCATCCTGGGAGTTAAAGTTTCATCTGGATTGAACTCAGCTGGAGGTGGTGGTCCTTCCTCTAACTCCACCTCAGAACTTCTCAACCCGAGAAAAAACACACTTCCCAGCAACTCCACCATTTATCTTTGCTCCTCTGGGAAATCACTGCAGTGGCATTGTTCTGGTCCACTGCAGTGATTTCTTTATAACCACCACAGTTTATAGTTCTGTGTGTCGTTGTAGTGCATTGGTGCTGAAATCATCGTACTGTAACACTTTATGGCAGTTAACAGAGTGTGCTGTTAGCTGTCCTCCATGACAACAGCTCCTGATGGAGTGTTTCATTTTATGTGTTTGCCAAAGAAAACTAATCTACCATTACAACCTGATCTCATGGGAAGGCATATAAACAGCAATGGCATTGACAAGGACATTTTGTGTCTCACGAGAATGCATTTTTACCTTTTCGCGCATCATTTTTACCCTCGCACAACAAAACTACGCTAACTACGGCCGCAGTTAAAATACATCCGGAAACAGCATAACAGAAGTACGGAAAACACGTCTCAGGTGACACTGATGTAACTTCAAAATAACTCTACAACATATGACACTTAACCATACAATAAATAAATTGTACAGTATGTGGCAATGTTTGGCAGTTTTGTGTTAGAGATTAAACAAATTCATACAAAATAAACCTCAAAAAACAATGGGACACTGTTTAAAACTTTCTTTCAGTTTGCAATTAATGTTTTCTCATGTGACATTTTACATTCTCAACATGATCTCATGGTGTATGAATATCATAACATGTCCAGAAAAATAACTTAAAACACCTAAAATATGTACGTAAACAATGTGACATGAGTACAGAAAAAACATCAAAACCATCAATAATATAATCTCTCAACAACACTATGGGACATGATCACTGGTCTCCTGGTGGATGGGTCCAACAAACGCAGGACTTTCAACTGTTTATTGAACCCATCCACCATAAGCAGTCTCTCACACTTTATATTCTTCCTGTGAGCGTATCATATTCATGCAGATGTTTATATCGCAGTCAGTACAGACTGCCTGGCGTATACAGTACGTGACATGCTAAAAGCAGGAACGGCATTCTTCATTACCTACAAATTGACTTGCACATTCCTTCATACATCATTTAGTGCTGATGGGCTGACCATAGGAGACAGGCTGCTCTTTATGCTCACTATACAATAGTATATAATATATCCACTATGGGGGGGACGGTTCATAAAATTCATGGTTCAGATCGGTTCAGATTTGGGCTCACGGTTTTCTCTTTGGTACAGCGGTAAACGGTATTTATGGTACAGCAAGGAGGCCAATTTCAATTTCAGTTCAGCTGTTTAAATGCTGCTGGGAGAAGGAGTCGCTCTTTCCTCCCCGACTCTCTCCTCCTATCATCATTCATCATATAGGAAGTATTGCCGCTAGCATTAGCCACTCGTGTTGTACAGCGCTGACACACAGATGACGTTTTATCCACCACTTTTTCCCGCCACCGTCATACGTAACACCAAATCCGTAACGCTCCCACACAGCAGAGAGAAACGCCGCCGGTGGATCCTCTACCTGGACTCTATCGTGTCCTCTCTCCATTTCCTGAACCAATCACAGCTGGACTCTGCTCTTCATCAACGTCTCTGCTAACTGAGAGTCTGAGAAGGAAGGAGGCGGGGTCAAGCCTCATCAACGCCTCGTATCTTTCGCGGGACAACACATGAGCAGTAAAATCTGGTCTACCCTCGCTGAAATTCAGCCAATAACAACGTACGACCGCAGCATCAGTTACGCTGCACATGTGCTATTCCTCATATTCCTGTCCGCCGTGTCCCAGCCTCTGTCCACAGGACATGATTTCTAGTGTGACAATAAACACAGTAAAAAAAATACATAATCGGCTTCATAACCTATTTCAGATGAACCAAACGATACAAAGACAAACCGTATCGTGACTACCGAACTGAACGGTTCAGTTCTTTACCCGAACTGTTCCCATCCCTAATATCCACACAAGAAAATATTAGTGGGTTTTGCAAGAAATGAGGTTTAAATCTGCAGCTGGCCACTGTTGGCATGTTTTGTTAGTAATATCAAGCTGCACCTTTTGGACAAAAAGAGGGCATCCTCTGCAATGAGATTACAGTTTTTACTTACTCCATGCATGTATTTGAATATTTGACCTCTTTATTTTAGTGCCAGTTTCACTTTTAGTCAGACTTTAGGTGTAAATACACAAAGACACACAGGAAGGAGTACTGATCCTTCCTTTCATCCTGCTGCCTCTGAGATATTTCCCCTTTCTCAAGTCCTGCTTATGTATATGTGTAAGATCACAGTCAAGATCCCACTTCAACTTTCTCCATATGGAGAAAATTAATTTCATTAATCACATTTACAAATTAATACAACTCAACTTGAGCAAATATATATTTCCAGCATTCATTAATCTAATAACATTTGCCTCTGAAAAGCTTGCTATGCATATTAATGTCTAAAAGTATTTGTTGTTTGTTGCATTAATTACTGGTTGTTGGATGTGTGTGAATGGATCATCTGACACACATACATGGAGTTTTGAGACTCTGATCCACAAACGCATGTTGCGTTTAAGTGCTGGTGGAAAATATATGTATGTAGAATACTGATGTTTATTCAAGTTGAGTTGTGTTTATTTGTTAAATTGTTTGACAATTTAATTGATAGTTGTCTGTGGATTATAAACAAAAACACCGACAGAAATGTGGCGATGAGAATAGCTCCGTCTGATGTCCTGCAGTAAACCAACAGTAATTTGGTTACTTCAAGTATGTGAGCACTCTGAGTGGAGCTGGCCATTATATCAGAGCTTTGTGTCCTTGTAGATGGTTTTCACAACTAAAGGAGTTATTACTGTAACTGGTAGCTATGACAACTGCTCTTTAGTGTCACCTTCCTTTCAGCTGGATGGTGTCAGTTTATGTTTGCATCATTTTACCGGTACATTTATTTTATTTCTTATCAAAGTTCCTGTAGAGCTCATGTGTCAACTGGATCATTTCTGCTTCTTCCCGCCGCAGATGGTGTAACTGTTACAGGGAATAATGGCTTCAGAGGGAACCTGGTCTGTGGTTAAAGGGAATCAAGAGAAAAACGAGCAACAAGAGAGAGTTTGAGAAAAACACTTTACTGTTTGTCAGTTAATGAGTAAACCACCAGATTATAATTTCCGACATTCGAATACTTGGCTAGAGGGTCTCTGTGATTCTTTTTGTCTGTTAGAAAGATAAATGCAGCTTTACAGATAAACAAGATCACAAATTAGGGGGATAAAGAGCAACAGGGAGAAGACCTGAGTGGTCCCCTCTAAGTAATGAGACGGGAGCTTGTGCATGCTGTATTAATGTTGTGTGTGTTTACTCTTGTTGAATATGCACAGTAAGTCTGTATTTCCTTCCTCCCCTGACTCAGCTTCCTCTGAGGTCCTCTTCTCCTTTGACGTGGGGAACGGTCCGCTGGAGGTCCGCGTCAAGGCCAGCTTCCCGCTGAACGACAACAGGTGGCATCGCATTCGAGCCGAGCGCAACGTTAAAGAGGCGTCGCTTCGCCTGGACGAGCTCCCGGCTGCCACACAGGAGGCTCCCGCTGACGGACACATCCACCTGCAGCTCAACAGCCAGCTATTTATAGGTGTGTGTGTGTGGCTTCTGCGCTCACTTCAAATGCAATTCAAAGCTGGCTTAACGAAGCACAAAACAACACAATATCCACACACATCCCTTTGTCCTCACATGTGATTTTGGTTTCACACATTCTCATCCCAACTCGTCACATGCCGCCACTTTGTCACGGCCCTTGTCGACACTTTATTTTTGGCATCAAAACCACTACAGTTACCGTTGCCGTCACTTTAGGTTTAGGCAACAAAACCACTATATTTAGGTTCAGGTTGGGCTTAAAACATGGGACACAAATAAACAGCTGATTGTAATGTGAACGTGAGATTTCACAAGACTTTAAACTAGGAGACAAGTGTTCGTATCCCATGTGAAAGAAATGTTGACTCATGTCACTTGTTTCGTCAGTCCTGTCAGTGAGTCACTAGTTACATCGAGTCGTTTAGTATCATCATTCCTGTGACTCACCCTACCTAAGACTTTGTGTTGCCTAAACCTAACTTCCTGTAAAAACTGAAGTTTATTTTGAAAGGACACCATACCATTAAAACTGCGTCACCTCACTCCCGGTCACTTTTTCCTTGAGCATTTACTGTTGCCGTGGATAGGTTTACATTGACACAATCATTGATCATTGATTGATCTCATTCTGCCGGAACACTGATGGGCTGGCAAGCTGGCAGCTCTGGACGTATTCTCTGTCTCTGCCTCCCTCTTGTTTGCTTTCTTTTACTCTCTTTCACCCACACACATTTTCATTGACCCTGGGGAGGCTGGCGGCCTCCTGAAGAAAGCAGATAGGGACAGAAACTAAAGCCTTCAGCAAAGCTCCACACTAGAGCTCAGCTTCCACATATTGGGTCGCTGTCTCTGGTTATTGATCCACATTGAAAGTGACAGATTTAAGGTAGATCAATCAACCTGTAACAATCCTTGTTCCCAAACCTCAGCAATGTACCTCATACAGGCTGTGTCTATGGAAGTAATACCTCTATATACACTTAATCCTCACAAATTGATAGAGATATCCTCAGTGGAAAGTTGAGGTACAGTGGTCAGCTACCTTGCCGTAACCTTGGTGCAGTGTTTGAACCTAGTCCAGTAGTTAAGGTAGTTCTTTCCTGACAGCTCCTGATGAAACTCGGGGCCCTGATATGAACCTCATCACCTCTGCAGACTCCTGGAAAGCTGTTTATCTCCTCATAACAGTCTTGAGGTTGCCAGTTTGGCACTGTGAGACAATTATAATGTAGCAGAGCCTGAACTCTGAGGACAGTTGGAGGTTGTGATGAGAGATGTCGGAAAACAACAACTTTTAGTTTGAATTCTGCCCTATAGAAAAAGGAAATATTTCAGACAGATCAGCAGCTTGCCAGCGTCCCAGATATGAACATTCAGGATGGTGCTCAGCTGGCAGACACACAGATAGACAGACAGGAAAAGTCCTTGAATGTTTCACCTGCCAGTTTCACTATGTTTCATCAGCTCATCATTTTTAAAAATTCAGAAGGAGGGTGGTGACAAATTTTTGTTTCTGGAGGTGCAGGGTATGTTTGGCTGTTTATAATAAAATCAGATATCAGTCAGTGTCATTCCCCAATTTGATCCCAGAGATGATAAGATTTGCTTTCCGTTCATTACTTGACAATATGAAAGAAAAGACCCCTGCCTGGCTTCCATAATCCATCATGGAGAGCATCACATCTTTCTTTATTTGTGATAACGTTATATCACTGTCGTTTCACCTTTCACATCAATCTGCATTCCAGCTGCATTACCATGCAACAGAAAGGGAACTTTGAAATGGAAAATAATGAAGACTTGATGTTGATGGATTACACAACATGAAGAAAGTTTCATGGTTGGTTTTGATTCCTTTTAGAAATGAATGGAAACTAATGGCTGCCTGGAAAGTAAGATAAAACATTAGGAGGCTGGTGTTCATGTCCCGTGTGAAGCTAAAAATATCGTTGACTTATTTTGTCAATTGAGTCACCAGGACAGTATCCTCACCCTAACAAAGTGGTTGTGTTGCCTAAACCTAACTTCTCGTGAAATATTGTGTTTATTTTGATAGGACACTATGCATGTAACGAGCATATATTGGCATGTGGTCTCTGACACATCCAAAAGTCAAGCAAGAGGGGTTCCCATCGCTTGAGTGCGTCCCATGTGAGCTGGGAGATACAATATGTTGCCCTGTCTAATACAAAATTATGTTCCCGTACAGCTAAGCTGCATTTTTATTTATGTTTCGAGGGAAGTATATTTTCTCCTGAATTACAGTGTCAGTTTTAAACATGTGGTTAATGTTAATTTAAACAAACAAAACAAAAAAATGCAACAAAAATACTTGGTTTGGTTTGGCTTAAAATGACTATGATTGATACGTTATTAAAATACGGATATATATTAAAAAAAAGTGAAAAGCTTTTGTTTTCACACAGGACCCAAAACACCAGTCTCCTGTCTGAAAGTCCTGTGTTTTTATTAACCATCCACCATGGCGGCTGAAAATGGCCGAAAATTGTCACAGATTTATTGAATAGGTATACTTTCTTAGAAAATCAGTTTTTAAGCCTTTAAAAGTTGCACCTCTATGCATGTGTGAGATCATCCGCAGCCACAAGCAGGAAAAAGGATGATGATTAATTAATTAATTGATTTAATTTATGGAAAATGAATCTGCAACAATCTAGGTAGTAGATGAATTTTATCAAGCTAAAAAAACATGCCAATCATTGTGTGCTTCCATCATCTCAAATGTGAGGATTTACTGAATTTCTGTGTTTCGTGTCGTTTTGACTCGACTGTCGTTGAATGCCTCTGTATTACAAAGAGAAAAAGGAATCGAACAAGAAGAGCTGCAGCTCAACATGCTGACGGTTCTTTGTGTCTTCAGGAGGCACGGCGTCCAGGCAGAAGGGCTTCCAGGGTTGCATTCGCTCTCTGCAGCTGAACGGCGTCACCCTGGACCTGGAGGAGAGAGCAAAGATCACCCCCGGGGTTCAGGCAGGATGTCCGGGCCACTGCAGCAGCTACAGCTCACTCTGCCAGAACCAGGGCCGCTGCGTGGAAAGGCCCAGCAGCTTCTCCTGTGACTGTGGTTCGTCTGCTTACACTGGAGCCTTCTGCGACAGAGGTACTGTGGCTTTGTCACCAATCAACCAGCAGTATCTGTTGGAAAATGTTGGCCATTTTGGGACAATATTATGTGCTGTACCTATGTTTAAACCTCTAATATTAAAAATTTTAGGAGAAGATTTTCCCTTCAAGTAATTTAAAGTCGAAAAAAATCATCTTGTTCCACCCTGCCAATATCAAATGCGTGTACTGTATCAGTTCCACCTCTTCCAGTCCTCCAGCATCATTTTACAAACATTTTCTTGAAATTTAGATGGACTTATTTGGTCTCTCCTTAACTGAAGATGGCATGGAAATAGGTACAATATTGTACTGTAAACAAATACAGCATACTGGAATTACATTGGCTTGCATTGCATTTTTTAAACTGTGCACTATACTAATAGTACAACCTCATACTACGAGAGTAGTTGGTAGTGATTTGGCCAAAATGCAGTATGTAGTATGCAGTATGTGAACAAAAGTAAAATCTACTGAAAGCCAAAAATACCTGGATGTCGTACTGATTTGGAGAAAATCTCCAGTCTGCATCAGACCAGTCTACCTCACCTACTGTATCCCACAATGCAAAGCGCTGGATCGCTATAGGCTACGGTTACAACAACAGCAGCCAAAAACGGCTTGTTTTTATATTTTCCTAGCTATTTCATCATTAAATTCTCAACCTCGCAGATTTTGAATATTTACAGTTTTATAATATTAGATGGTGAATTTAACATTTGCTCTTCGTAGACGAGGGGCTTTTATTTCCTTGCTGACAGATAGTTTTTTTAAAATATCACAACACAAATGTCCATTATGAATGAACTGGAGCCTGTTTATCTGCCTTTTGAAATGAAAAGCTTTACAATCGCCCGTGGGCGTAGCTCGCTCGCCAGCCGGGCGATGATGCTCACAGGGAAGAGGAGGGTCTAACAGAACATAAACAACACATTTTTGATAATATTACAACAGTGGTACAATACAGCCTTTCTCTCCAAAAATTCTCTCCAAAAATCTCCAAAAATTGGCCTCCATCGTTGTTGCACACCAAGGAACCCGAATCCTGTTTATAGTTCAAGCTTTGATTTCTAAGTGATCTAATTGGTGACAGGTGTTTTCACAGGTGCATCCTGGGTGCAGGTGATTGGAGTGCCTGGATTCCTGTCTGTCCTGATTTGTTTTTCTGTATCACAGTTGCGTACACAGAGCAACCGGTCATCTCTGTTTGATTGTATGATGATAATGGAAAGCCAGAGTTGCTGACAGAACATTTCCAACAAATGTATCTTGTCTTATTGTCTTTAAAAATGTCCTGATGTTGTCTTCAAGTTGTTTTAAAATGTCACACCTGGACTTGTTAATAAAGTTATCACAGGAGCACTGAGTCATCTCATTGGCCGACTATGTTATAATTAGCAGCACAGATTTGCATTGTTCTTTTCACCTGTCAGGTGGTTTTCTGTAGCACATGCTCAGTAATTAGGTGTTGTCAGTGCTGCTGAGCTGCTGTGCGTGTACTAGCTCCCTGTGAGATTACTTGTTAGATGCAGTGCAAAGACATAAAGTATACAAATTTTAAATGCAAAAAATCATACTCTCTCTGCAAAGCAACATAAAGCTGTAAACCAGACTGTCACAACTTTTAACGGCCAAATTCAATAACACACGTCCCACATGCACAACATAGCAGAAGCACATAACAGACCTGCTGTAACTCCACTTTGTAATTTAACTCTGACATTACCACCCTTCCTTCAGAGGTTTCAGCCAGCTTCAAGGCGGGAACATCTGTCAGCTACACCCTCACAGAGCTGAAGGAGCTGAACAGGAGCAGCAGCTCTCCGCCCTCCTCCATCTCCTCTGACGTGACCCTGAGAGCAGAAAACGTCTCCCTGAGCTTCAGGACCAGCCAGAGTCCTGCTCTGCTCCTCTTCGTCGGCTCCTACCACAGAGAGTACCTCGCTCTGCTGCTCAACAAGCATGGTGAGCACTCACATCCTCTTTCCTCTATTGGGTTTCTTGTATTTCTCTCTCTTGATGCTAATCATTGGCATGGCCTTTAGCATTGTCATGAGGTTAATCTCTGTCTCTCCACTCTAAATGAAGGAGGCTTTTGTTTCATTCTCTATTTTACTGCTTTCATCTACTTCACCGGATTTCACTGGATGGCCCTGAATGCTCCAGTATGACATCAGTATTTCCATGGTGCAGTCATAAGTATGGTTTTAATTTCCACAATGTAATTAGTGCTATATACTGATAAGGATCTGATGATATGATACATGTAATACAAGGGTTAAGAGTAAATATATTGCGATATACTGTATTGTAACACTGTAAGCAAAGCGATATATTTTTTTTGACATGATGTTTTCAGGTTGTTTGTCCATCCGTTTGTCCGTCCATCTGTCCATTCCATTCTCACTGAACACCATATTTCAGCAACTCCTGGAGAGAATTTCAAGTTTGGCACAAACATCCACCTGACCTCAAGAATGATCAGAATCGGTGGTCAAAGGTCACTGTGGCCTCACAAAATACGCTTTTGGCCGTAACTCAGTAATTCACATGCTAATTATGACAATTTCACACAAATGTCTAACAGGATAAAATTATGAATTGATGACATTTTGGACAGACATGGATGTAAACTGTATCTTGACTAGTTGGCTGAGGCATACAACCATGAGTAGGTAATTCTGCTTTTAATCTAATCTAAAGAAAACTGTCATAGTATAAACTAGAACCTCTCACCACTCCAACAACCCAGTCCCCAGAAACAATTTTGGCATTACTGCAAACCAAGGATATGTTGAATGTTGATGTCTCTGAACCAGACATCCATTTCATGAATGTTTCAGCCACGTACCACGCTCGCAGAAATGCACAATGTCACGTGGTTAATGTTGTGAAACAATTGGTTATGTTTAGGCCACAAATCTACTTGGTTAAGGTTAGAAAAAATCCTCACAGTGTGGCGTCACAGCGTGGCATAATAACCAGGATTTAAAGGACTTTTTTACAAAACCTTGTGTAATAAGCGTGAACATTTACGTTACGATCTCCTCGGTTGTTGGACCCTCCCATGCCTCCCATCTACCCTTAGAGGACTTTCTTGCTTATTGTACTCATTATTATACCACATACTGTAACTTTCAATAAAAGTCGCTCTATATTGCTCTGACCAAATGTAAAAAACATCCACATTTTTACCTGTGTTGCACCATGGTGATCTTTTATATATACATTCTTCTTCCCAGTGTCGTCATGTGGTTGACAGCTCACCATGCTTCCTTCATTACCAGTTATAAAGCTGTGACTCACCACTGTGAGTTATACTCTTGGGTAGGACGGCCTGTTCCGGCCACCCACAGGCTCTGTCACTGGTGCACTTTTATATATACTTGGTACTACCTATTTGTCCTCATCACAGAAAAGTACTGGACAATACTATTTGCGTTCTTTCTGTCCCAAATGCCTCTATGGAAATTGGATAAAGGGCTTTTGTGTATTGTGCACCTTCAGCATGGAATATGTTTTATGTTTTAAATCAGGAGCAGATTTAAATTTGCCTGGCTATATTGTGTTGTTTGTCCCTCTTTGTGTTTTCTGTCTGTAACTGTGTTCTTGTGCTGCTGCCTGTCTTGGCCACATCGCCCCCAAAAAAGAGATTTTTAATCTCAATGGGATTCATCTGGTTAAATAAAGGTCAAATAAAATAAATAAAACCATCATCATATCTGTGGTTTGCAGGAATGTAAAATCCTGACATGTTTTCCTGGTGACTGGTGTGTCTCCAACTCCTTTCTGTTCTCTTTCTTCTTTCCTTTTGACTCCTTTCATCCAGTTCCCGCCTCATCTGCTGCTGTTCACTTCAGTGTTTAATCAACCTGTTGCGCGTTAAGCCAGACGAGTGGAAAGTGGGGTCATTTGAATGACGAATGAAGGGTGATAAACCTAGATTAGCTGTAAATAGACTGAATAGGCTGCTTTAATAACCCAGACTGGAGGAAGCTGATGGCCAGCATGTCATTAGACTCAACATGATGATGAGATAGTCAGGAGGTAGCTGCTTTAAAACTCAAGAAATACTCAGGAACAGGTTTCTTTTGGTGACAAAATCTTCGAAGATCCACATATTCAGTGGCACCGAATATTTAGAAAAGTATTGATTGGCTTTAGTCTATTTTATGGATTTCTTGACAATCAAGGATATTTCCTTCCTTATCTTGTAAAAACCATTCTAGTAGATTCAGTCCATCTGCGTCTGGAGAAGACCTGAAACTTGATTTACAAGTCCATCAATAACTGATCGAAGACGTTCCTCGTTCCTCTTATTCTTTTGTTGAGGTGACATTACTGTTGTGTTGTGATGCAACTGAGACAGTTTTTGAAATCTCCCTTGTTAGTGTCTGACGTCAAAGACTTCAGAGCTAAAAGCATTCAGAAGCTATTGAAAATCTAAATTTATCTGACAAACAAAGCACCTATATGAATGGATATCATAAAACACATTATTGTAATTTCTTTGTTGTCTTGTATTAAATTGGAGAGTTAGATGTTTTTAGCAACCGATTCGAATGCCAGAGTTCTCACGTAGTGCTTCAGATTTGTGCTTAAACCACGCCTACGCTCATTTCTGATTCATCAATCTCGTCTTCAGCTTGAAAATGTCCAGACCAACAAACTTGAAGGGGGTAGACAGATATAATCACAGACAAACCATTTCCTACATTACAGATACACAAACTCTACCCTGTAACCACGGATTGATTATAAACCATCGGCTCTGAATGTAATTATTTCATCTTGCTTCTCTAATACTGCACCACTGAGCACACGAGGCTCAACAGAAGAGATGCAGAGGATCTGCTGAAGCCATTTAATTGTGATCGATCTGCATTAATAATGAACTGTTGTGTTTAGACACCAATCATTTTGATTGACATCAGTTTAAATGATTAAAACATGCAACAAATTAAAAGCAAAGTAAAACAAATTTGTAAACCATGAATTGCATTGAAGAGGCACAGTGTCCAGTGTCTCGTCTGTGACACTATACATCACATTATCCATCCATCCATCCATCATCCATCCATCCACCCATCCATCCGTCCATCCATCCGTCCATTTTGTCTGCTTATCTCAGGCTGGGTCACGGGGCAGGAGGCTTTGCAGGGATTCCAGATGTCCCTCTCTTCAGCAATGTTTTCCAGCTCCTCCTTGGAGACCCTGAGGCGTTTCCAGGCCAGAAAAGATGTATAATCTCTCCAGCGTGTTCTGGCTCTACCACATGCCCAGAAAACCGAGACATCCAGGCCCCTTTTGAGGTGAAGGAGTAGCAGCTCTACTTCGAGCTCCCTCTGGATGTCAGAGCTCCTCACCCTCTCTCTGAGGCTGAGCCCAGCCACTGGATGTAGGAAACTCATTTCGGCCCCATATATCCACAATCTCATTCTTTTGGTCATTACCCAAAGCTCATGACCGTAGGTGAGGGTTGGAATATAGATGGACTGGTAAATCGAGAGCTTGTCATCTAGCTCACCTCCTTCTTCACCACAATGGTCCGGTACAGCCGCACTGAACCACGTATCCATCTCCATTTCACCGTCACTCGTGAACAAGACCCTGAGCTACTTGAACTTTCTCGCTTGGGGCAAAGACTCACTCCCAACCCAGCAATGTACTGTTCAGCAGTAGACTGACCCAGTGCATGCTGAAGGTCATGGTCTGATGAAACAGGACGATATCATCTGCGAAGAGCAGAAACACAATGCTGAGGTCCCCAAACCGGACACTCTCCTCCCCCGGCTCTGCCTTGAGATTCTATCCATGAAAATCACTTAGTTTGATGTATTAGATATTGATACCTGGAGCACTAGATAACTGGTGAGGTTTGAATTTTTTTGAGCAAATATGCACTCATCAGATGCAACTCCTGTTCTTCAGTAGGGAAACATGGACATGTGGGGATTAATAAACGTTCATCTATCTATCTATCAGGCCATCTTTATGTCGAACAACAAGTCTTTTTTTCAGATCTTCAGAGAGTTCTTTGCCATGAGGTGCCATGTTGAACAGTCTGAGAGAGTGTGAGAGTGATAAGCAAATTTACCACACCTGCTTCCCATTCACACCTGAGACCTGGTTACTCTAACAGGTCACTTGACACCGGGGAGGGAAACTGGCTAATTGGGCCTAATTCGGACATTTTCGCTTAGGGTTGTACTCACTTTTCGTTGTACATACTGATACTGTACATGCACATGTACATGCATTCAAAATACATTTCCAAGATATGTTCATATGAATTTCTATATGGTTTAATATACATGATATGAAAATCAGATGAATGAACTTGATTCTGTATACCATTTTTGGCAGTACAAGGCCTTCATTTTCTAAATATTTGATTATGTTTTGGTTCATTATTCAGCTGCTGTTGCCCTGGAACATCCAGATCTCACTTGATACATATAAATGCTCTCTGAAATATTTCCGTCAAGGGGAGAGACATTTTTAATAGATATTATCATGTAACGTCCCTGGTTGTTTACTTACATTCAGACAATTATTTTGTGTATTAAAAGTTTTCAGAAATATTATGTTTAAATATACAAATGAGGCATTATCTATGCTAACTTTTGGTTAAATCTACAGACATAAAAAGACAAGATAAGAAAGTAAGCAGCTAACAGTGCATTTTGGAAGCTTTCTTTCCAGTAGTCTAAAATAAGACGTGTTATGGAAGTAAAATATCCCAAAATTGATCAGTGCATGAAAAAACAATGTTTTCGTCTTTAGAGGAAAAACTGAACAACGAAAGTATTGGAAGAAGGTTTTATTGGTTGTGTTCTTGCTGCAAGTAATTGGATGGCTTTTAATAATTGATAAACCTAAAATGGTTATTTTATAAATCTTGAATATTCAAATTGTATAAAAGAAGAACCATAACCAAGGCTGATTTTATATTTTTCATTTGTTCAAAATGCTGCTGTGCCAAAAATCATATACAACTCAAGAAAAACTTCTTGCATCTAATTTCTATATTCTTTATCTTGTATCACAGAATCACTCTTTCTCTATTTATGTCTATATTACGTTCGATTTGTTTATATGAGAAAAGGTTGGTTGAAATATTTAATTTTAAAGGCTTTGTTCATTGTGAAGTCATGTCTTTTTCAGCCTCCTGTGTCTGACTTGTTGTGTGTGCAGACATGCTGGAGGTGAGATACCGACTGGACAGCAACAAAGAAGCAGAGATCCTGAGGAGCAAAGTGAGGAACCTCGCCAACGGGCAGCTACATGCTGTTTCCATCAGCAGACTGGCAGACGCCGTCTCTGTGCAGGTAATGCACACAAACACACACTGATATGTTCCTCTCAGCCAGAAAACCTGAGTCACCCTGGTGTTCCCAGCAGCCTCTCTGCCAGTCGACTACAGCGGGAAGCTGCAGGAAACAGATAATAAAGGCTGAGCTGCAGTCAAACAGTGGACACACACACATGTTTAGCAGCTCAGAAACATGTCAAAGTGCTTCTATCTTCAAAATAAGACTTGGTCTTCTAGCTTTGGCCGCTAGATCCTCCTGCTTTAAAATGCTCATTTGGGTTTTGCAGGTCGCTGTTTAATACATGATGATAACGTTGTGGCACTTGAGTCAAAGAGATAATCTAATGTATGCCGATGATACACAGTGTACCTTCAGCTGTGAACAAACGCCACAGATGGACCTCTCCTTCACTGTCTCTCTAATCAACCTGATCTCATGGGAAGGTGTATATACGGTATAGCACAACATTACAAGGACATTCTGCGTGTTATGATGATGCATTTTAGGTATTTTGCATGTTAATGCATGTACACTATGCAGTAAAACTACAGATTAGGAAAAAAGTCATGGCTGAGCTTAAAATTAGTATGTAAACTAAGTAAAGTATGTACAAAAACCTAAGTACAGAGAACAGGTTACGAATATCATTAAAAACACATCACTAACGTAACTTACAATAGAAACACAGGTCTCGAACACCGGTTGAAAGTCCTGCAGTCTCTCTAACTTTTTTATTCTACAGCTCTGAGCATAGTGTATTTCAGTGGATGTGTTTACATTGCAGTCAGTACAGACTACATGGTGTACAAATGATGCAAAAAGCAAGTGAACCATTCTCACCGCATGCTCAACGCCTTGAGAATTATTGTGTGGTTCACGTTTACACCTTTATGTGCGACCGGGCTTCACAAATCCTCATCCTAGTTCCTAGTAGTACAATAGCCAGAATTTCCACCCATCCTAGCGTGTTGCATCAGGTTGTTTTGTGCTGTACAGTTGTTTTTTGAGGCTCAGATAAACATGTACCAAGTTGTGCAATCATGAGGAAAATCTCAAAACGAATGCATTATTTATCTGCAAAAACGTGTATATTTCTGAGCAAATTACTGCCACTTTAAGTTGTGTGCTTTAAATATTTACATACCAGCGATGTTGAGGTGTTTTTTCAGAAAGTTTATTTTAATGTGAGACCTTTCCTTTCTTTTCAGATTGATCAGAACACCAAAGAGGACTTCAACCTGACTTCTGATGTAGAATTCAATGGCATCAGGTCGCTAGTTCTCGGCAGAGTGCACCGTAAGTGAGACGGCTACAAAAACCCAGACAAAGCCTTTCAGACTGCAGAGTACTCAGACAGAATTTCACAGAGGCAATGCCTCATCAGACAATAAAGTATTGGAAACTTTCATCTTGATGGTTGGATCCCCAAGACAGCTGTTAGATGTCTAGACGATATAACAGGTAAAGAACAAACAAAGAAATGTATATAAATGCCAGGCCCTCACAGCACAAAGATGAGACGTTATTCAAAGCAGCACCACTTAAGAGATGGTAGGTAGAAGAAGTGAATATAGATATAAAGATTTTTAAATGTTTACCTGCTAACACAAGTAATATAACAGCAACAATTTTCTTTTAACAAGACAATAACTGAACAAAATATATAAAATTAAAACACTAACTGTGAAGATCATTGACCTGTATAAGACAAAGGTAGGATACCACTCAGTAACAAGTTAAATTATACATTAACTGTCAATGTCAAATCCTAATATTCATAATAAAGGAAGCAACAGGACTGTTTTTGTCTGTTGTTGTCCAGCCTAACTGTGCTGTGAATCGATGGTGCTGTCCGTGGTGCTGAAGTAGCAGACAGATTTGTAATTGCGACTTTTTTTGTTTCGTCTCTGATCCATGAATTCACTAAACTGCATAGCTTGGGCCGGGGTATTAAAAAATACAGGACCAAAAGAGTCGTTCATGGGACGTTTGCTAGGACTGTGTGAATGAAACAAACCAGGTCCATCCCCTGTTAAACATGAATAAATCACCTACTGACAGGAAGATACTATTAACAAGCATAAACCTATTAGCAAAATGATCTAATAAGGCAAGCAGTTTAATTACACAGAGTTACACTTATCAAGCTACTTACTTTGTCAATATTAAGCCACAATTTGCATAATTTGAAATGTCCCACCCTCCCCCCATTATAATATCTAAAAGACAGTGTTGGAGAGAGCAGAAGATGCTGCTACCCCCTACCCTGTTCAAAAAACAGGAGTAAGAGTCCACAGCCATGCTAGTGGCTCTGTGAAGCTCCACTTAGGCGCATCATGCTGAATCATTTGCTAATTAGCATTAAACACAAAGTACAACTGAGGCTGATGGTAATGTTGTTAGCTTTGCTGGTGTTTCTTTATAAATCAAAGTATTGGGCAATCTGAAACTTTGACCTGATGATGGCGCTAGATGAAGGTCAAGGGATCAGAGTTATTACAATTAATCCTGAGAGGAACATGAATGTCTGAACCAAATTTCATAGCAACCATTCACGTTTTTATGTCGGCCGCACTAGATCTCCTACATGCTTGGCACACGGGAGAAGTTTCAGTTGGTCATGATATGCAATCTCACCACTAGTTGCCGCCAAATCCTGCACACTGCACCTTTAAGTTGGGACCAAAGAGGCGCGTTAAACCGGCAGGCCCACATTGCATTTCACAAGTCCACTCACTCATGCCAGGGATCTTTGGGTTCAGCATGGCCTTAAAACATTATTTCACAAACAACAAAATCAGAGTGACCACCTAGCAGCTAATGCAGGAAGTCATACAGTACAAAATAAATGTAGGGAAAACTTTCTTTACTGCCACGATGCATTGCTACAACATTGCTCTGTATGGAGTAAGCCACAAGTGTGCTACTTGTGACAAACACGCAGCAATTTGAAGGTCAAGGTCAACAGTGCACTCAAATACTGATAATTCCCCTGCTTGTAATTCTGCCAACTCCTGTGCATACAGTGTGTACCGAGTTTACGCAACAAGACTTCAAACTTCCCAAACAGGACAGACCCATGAAAGCCATTTGAGGATGTTCTCTTGGGAGGCTATGAGTCTTTTGATGATGCCAGTGAGTCTTTCACTTCATACATATTGCATCTTCTTTGGACATTGCAGTATTAATTGTTCTGGAAAGCTGTACAGTGTAGAGTGCTTCTGTACTTTCATATACTGTAGGTTTAACACAGTGTTAAACAATCCTGATTCACACGGACACATCAGGCTGCGCTGATAAAATTTTGAACACTGTTTAGAGGAGAACAAAGCATGCAGATGATTTGGACACTGCATTAAATCCAACTCCAAATTCAAAAAAAAAAGGGGGGTAACCCCCCGGAAAATTTGGGGAAAAAAAAAAAAATTTTTTTTTTTTTTTTTTTTTTTTTTTTCTCCACAAAAGGGGGGGTCTTTGGGGGGGTGTGGGGGGGAGGGGGCCCTCCACAAAAAAAATGGGGTGGGGTTTGGTGAGGGGGGTTCTCTTTTTCCCCCGTCCCCCCGCACCAACCCCCCACTCCTCTCGGCCTTTTCTGAGCACCCCCCCCCCCCTACATCTCTCCTTTACGCATATATATTTTCTGTGTGAAAAAAAGAGTGTAAAACTAATTTCCCCACTGTGGGACTAATAAAGGAATATCTTTCTTTCTTTCTAAACCAGGGGGAACCTGAGCAGTTCAACTCAGCGTGATTATCTATAAAGTAGCTCTGCTCTTGTTTCCTGTCTGCCTGGTGTTCCTCAGACAGATCAGACATGTATCAGAGACACAGCATCACTGTAATGTACTTTGTCATGACCTAGTTATGTTCTTGTCCTTCAGAGACTAAGAAATAGGTTGTTAATAAGATGAGAGGCTGTGGGACTTATCTAACAGGTGTAGCGCTGCCACAAGCAACCCACTGTAAGAAGTAATGCTTGTCACACTTTGACTTAGACATTGATATATATACTGTAGGTCAGGGTTTGTTTCACGTGATTCGTGATCTATCCATATATCTTTCCCTCCAGACTCTGGCGAGTTGGACCCGGAGCTGTCTCGGCTGGCCTCTCTGGGTTTCACAGGCTGTCTGTCTGCCGTCCTCTTTAACTCCATCAGCCCCCTGAAAGCTGCTCTGCTCCACCCAGGGACCAGTCCCATCATCGTCACCGGCCCTCTGGTCCAGTCCATTTGTGGCTCCACTTCGGCCAACCCTTACGCAGCAGAAACCACACACCACCTATCAGGTAGGTCAGAGGAAAAGTTTGGTTGTTTTCTTTACTGGCATTTTCACAACCTAAGGCTTCATTTACATGTCATGTCATTTCAAGTGTCTCATATCTGGCCAATAGATGTGTTTCAGATGTGTTTCAGTATCATATAGTTGGAATACAAATTTAACCATATGGGGGATCTTTTCAAATGTTGAATGTTGTGGGACAAGACATCTTAAACAGTACACAACCTTTACTCTGCTTGTTGAAAAAGAGGGGGAACATATGATATCTTGCAGTGACTCATGCAACAAGTCTACCAGGCCGGCGACTGACACTTTGTCACAGCCATTGACATTCGATACTGTCAGACAAGGCACCCCTTAATGGAAGTATGCAATGCACCAGGCTTTCCATTAACTACAATGTAAACGCTGAGGGAGAGTAGTCTGGGAGTGTGGTGACAGTTTTAAAGGGTGAAAAGAGATACCAGGCGGGTAGAAGGAGAGGTGGATGGGTCCAACAAACACTTTGATCCAGGTGACAGTTGTTCGTGTCCTGTTTTCTGAATGTTCAGTGTCATTTTCACTGTACAAATGTGGATGTTTTAAGCCCAACCATGTACGTATTTCTTTCTTAAACAAAAGGGTTTTTGTTGCCTAATCCTAAAGTGACGCCAAAGGTTTTGACAAAGCGGCAGTATGTGACAAGTTGGGATGAGATCTTGAGTTGACAGTGCTTCTCTCAGCAATCCTGACTCAAATGTCAGTCAGTTACTACTGCGTGAAACGTCAACCTTAAAACTTGAGCTCATCAGATATATCCAAAACGGTTTTATCCTGCCTGTACAATGAACAGCTTAGGGCATCGCAGCCTCAGCATGTCAGCTTGACTCAGCGCTCTCAGGCTGACAATAATGTCATATATACAGATTTGTGTTTTAAGATAGGGTGTGCTTCCTGGGGGCCTCCCTAACTGTGGTTGCTCCACATGGGTTCTGATTGTTGCAAACATTTCTGATTTGATAAGTGAGAGGATAGTCAACAGTAAGTGGCAAACCCAAACTAATTAGTGTAATCCTACAATTAGAGCACCCACTTTCTCAAGAGGCTCACGTTAATATTAGTGGTTATCGTAGGCGGTACTGTCCAGCTGTCTGTGTGGGTGCTACTTCTCAAACTTCACAATGGGACCTTTGGGTGTCTAATAATGTAATGACACAGGGTTAATGGCCACTACATGAGGCAATTAATTCAGTTTCCTTTGCCATATCTTTCCCCTGTGGTCAGAGAATAGTGTGGAGGTGTGCTGTATGTCTCATCTGTTCAGACTGATGGTATGATTCCCATTGAGCATCTCTCTGCTGTACATTTCATTTCTGTTTTTCATGTCACAAATGACCTCTGTGCTCCTTTTTTTTCTTTTCTCCTCATCTGCTCACCTCCATTTCTTCTTTTTCCTTCTCGTCGCTCTTTTTATTCCCCTGTGATCCTTCCTCTGCATTTGACCTCTCTTTTCTGTCCTGTCTCCCGTCACGTCTGCATCTCTGTCTCTCCTCTCTGTTTCTTCTGCGTCTCTGTGCTGCAGGCCAGTCCGGATCAGTGGGAACAGGTCAGCCTGTGGTGAATGCCGTCAGGAATGACTCAGCTCTAATTGGAGGTACTGTAGCAGCATCGTTTCCCTCTGTCACACTGCCATTATCCTCAATCATGAGACAGCAGCTGTCTGCAAAGAAAGCACAGATGCTATGATGTGTCAGTGTAAGATAGTTTTAAACTTAAACCTCAGAAAAAGCTCACCATGAAATGATGGAGATTTCTATACTGTATTTTTGAGTTTTTGAGTTCTGTGGAGACCTTTCCTTTGTTTTGAAATATTTATAGTTTGGACCATTTTCATAAAATCTGCATGCTGTGTAGCAGTTTGAATGAAAGCCCTGAGTTGTCCCTCAAACAGCAGGACTGTGTCTGAACACACACACAGGTAACCACAACTAATTAGAATACAAATGACTTTATACTCTCAGTACAACAACTGTACATTTTTCTTATTGCTACACCAGTGCAGAGACCTTCTATTAGCTGAAATAGCCCTGAGAAAATGAACCGACTGCACCACTAATGATGGAGCAAAACCAATCTACATGTTCTTGCTGCCTGTTGGGCCCACGGCTGGCCATCCGCTTTTTAAGTGAGAGTTTTATTTCCTGATGTAATATTTAATCTCCAATTTGGTTCGTCAGTTTTCATCAGTCTCGTTTGAAAACATCTCTTATATAATCTGCTACCTGCATGTTAAAACAACAACATTTCATTTGTAATAACAATAAAGTATACATCACGTAAGTATAACAAATGCATAAATGAGACCTAATAGTTATCAAATTAGCCAGCTACCATATGAAACTCAGCTACAAGAAGTCTTTGAATTCAGCAGGCAGTTAATAGTTACGGTAAACCTTTTAAAACAGCTTTTATTTTGAAGACCTTGTACTTCTCCTCACCAACATCATTAACATTAATTTACACTGATTTCCTGCCGTGCACTCTTTTTTCTTACTGCTGTTTTACCTCTGACTTTGTACAATGATTCAGGCTCTTCTTATGTGCCGTTCGTAGCAATGCCGAAGTAAGTGAGGCACTATAATTGTATACATCCTACCAAACAATTTGTATGTAATTCATGTAATCATGAACCAAGAAATGTAAAGCGCGACAAATTCCGCATAGGGAGGCGGTCGGGGGGGAAAGGTGCATCAAAAAATACTTGACAAACCAGAAATCAACATAGATTCATTTGTTTCATAACTTCCGTACTTAAGTTTGCAGAGTTATTTTAACCCAAAACACG
This sequence comes from Pterois miles, assembly GCA_947000775.1. Classification (NCBI taxonomy): domain Eukaryota; kingdom Metazoa; phylum Chordata; class Actinopteri; order Perciformes; family Scorpaenidae; genus Pterois; species Pterois miles. The sequence goes on along the minus strand of CAMQGK010000242.1, from coordinate 2,592,324 downwards.
ATCTTCTCCTAAACCTAACCAAGTTGTTTCCTGTGAACATGGAAGTTTATTTTGAAAAGACTGCATGCAACAAGCAGAAAACGCTGAATAATTTTTCATAAGATATCATTTGTATGATTTGTATGCAACATTTTCTGTTTTGTGTTGTATGAGGGTACATTGCTCTGTTCAATAATGAAGTGTAATTGTACAATTAAGGATGACCACAAAATCTGCCAGGCTCTATCTTGAGATGTTGCTGTTATTATTATTATTATTATTATTATTATTATTATTATTATTATTATTATTACTTAACACAACAAGATTTGTTTGCTAACAGATGAAACCTTTATTGCACAACATGAGACCTGTAATCTACAGTCTAATGTTAAATATTACAGTTACACAGAACCACGAGCCATTCAGCTCATTGATCAGGCGACAGCCCGGCGTTTCCCATAATGCCCGGGGTTTTGTAGTTGGTGGAGAGCAACTGTGGTGCCTGGCTCTAAAAACGGCAGCGGCCTCGATCTCGTGAGGTTATCGTTGAGGTTATCGTTAACTTCAGAGCAAGTCGGGATCAAGTCGGACACAAATCTAATCAGCGTGCGTAGTGCAGCGATCGCCGGTGATCGATTGTGCGCAGACCTGGCTCATCTCCTGCAGCAGCAGCAGCTCGGTCCCTAAGGACTTGGCCTGGGAACCGGAGGGTCATGGGTTCACGTCCCACATGGACCAAGTACTGGTACTGTGAACTGGTAGTTGGAGTGGTGCCAGTTTGCCTCTTGGGCACTGCTGAGGTGCACTTGAGCAAGGCACCAAACCCCCAACAGCTGGGGGTTTCTCGCTCTGGCATTCTCCATTAATGCATGTGTATAGGTCCTGTTTGTGCATGTATGTATTTCGGGCTGAGTGCTGATCCCCTCAGCGGATCAATAAGCGTGCCTTCTTCTCTTTTTCTTCAACGAGCCGATTGTGAGGGCAGCTGCAGTTTGTGGTTTGGTGTCCTGCTGTGTAAAGCTGATACAGACCTATCCACACTGACACACACAGGGTGCCTCTATTAAACCATTATGCAATCAGCTGTTAAGTGTTTTACCAATTTTGTAGATTTTCACTGTGAGAAAAACTATTTTTCTTCTGTTGATCTCATCATGGTCCTGGGGTTTTGTTAGAGGTTGTTTCCTGTTTTAGTTTGAAAGTCCTCTGTCTGATTGACTGCCCTGATCAGTTTCACTTGTCACTCATTAGTCCTGTACTCACCTCACCTCCTGCTCACCTGGCCTCACTTCTCCAGTTACTCAGTCACCTTTCATACAACCTCAGCTTCTCTCTTCTTTGTCACTTTATCGTTTGTTGTCTGGAGTTTTGTCTGCTTGCAGCTGTAGCCCATCTAGCCTCCTGCGTTTAATCTGCCTGTCTCTGCAACTGGATCCTTCCTGCCTGTTGTGTCCCCGCACTGTGACAGATCAATGTCAAAACATCCTAATTGATCAACTGTGATTCAAAGATGGGAAACATTATTTATTTTAAACCTATAATATACTGTAGTACAGTATAATACACTTACATCAAGAATACATGTTCATTTTCAGTATAAAAATGGCAGTGCATATATTTCACAGTATAAAAAGATAATATATATATATTTTTATTTAATGAAATTAAAATGCACCAAATAATATTTAGGGAAAGGAAAAGAATAAGTATAAAAACAACAAAAAGTTAATCTGCCAATTTATAAAGTTTTAATTATAATAAATTAATTAAATGAAATTATAATAGTAAGGTAGTCTTTAAGGCTGTTACACACCAGCATTTTTTTTAACCCTAACCGCACTAACCCTTTTCTTTGTGCGCTTAATTCGTCAATTTATTTCAAACAATTGTATTTGTACCCTGAGTAGGATAAGTGGTTACAGATAATGGGTGTAAATGTCATTAATACTTTCATACACCATACAAATATTACAAGTTGAAAATGCAGTGTGCTTCTCTGGGATCAAGTTTTTTTTTTGTTTTTTCTGTTTTCACACCACGATTAGAGGCATTGACCAATAAAGTTATGCAGAACAAGTTGAGTTGCACCTATATTTATGAAACTGTCAAACTTTATTAATAGCGATTATTAGCACTTAATTAGCACAAACCAGGTTCATTCATTCACTTTTCATTTTTTATTCGTCGATGAATATCTAGCATTTTTGTGTTGTAAATTTGTCACACCCCTGGTGTGTAAGATATTAAATGAATTATGTAATTAATTATGTATTAATTATGTTATATTTAATCTGTAAATCAAACCATAATGGAGTATGAATCAATCTCCACACACCCAGCAGCTGTAAGTTGTGTCCTCGTGTTTGCAGGTGTGATAGCGGCGGTGATCTTCGTGACCGTGTCTGCGTTGGCCATCATGGTCCGAGTCCTCTACAGGAGGAAAGGGACGTGTCAGAGCCCGGAAGTGAAAGCAGTGAAGCCGGATGACAGTCCGGAGCTGGCGTTCAGCAGCCACGCCAGCTCGCAGAACGGTCCGAGTGACAACCAGAGGGAATATTTTATTTAGGTGGAGGCTCGACCTGCTGCTGACCTGCCGATGAACAGAGACAGAGATGCCTTGTCAAGCCTCAGTGCTTTACGCTACAAACTGAACCGAGCAGAGACACAAGCAGAGCTATTCACTCATGCTCTTTCTTCTCCTCTTCTGTTTTTGCTTCTGTGGTTGTATTTTTTGTACAGACTTCACTGTATATATACACAAGAACAAAGTGTTGAATTTATAATATGTCAATACTGTCACTAGAGCAATTGTAAATATTTAATGACGTAAATCTTAAAATGATGACTTTATATGCAGTAAATCAGTCCTTTCTCTGTCCTGTTGAAATGATTTAAATGAGGAGTTGCATTTTTCGTGGAGTTGCTGGTATGAAAGTTGAAAACGGCTTTGTCGGGTCTGAGGTGGTTTAAATACATTTTCCGACATGGATAATGAATGTGTTGCTGTGAGTGAGCTTCAGTCTCCAGTTGTATTCATATTTTTTGTTTTTGTATTTTCGTTTGCGACTGCTGTATGAACTGTGGCAAAGCAAAATGTACCCGTTCACATTGAACATTTTTTATTTTTTCAAAGTTCTACTCACCGTGATTACCTTTCATTACATTGCAGCTTGAAGCAAAACTCGTATTTATTTTCCTTCGCTGGATTTTTCTTCTTTCTGTGGCTTTCCTGCCTCCAGCGCTCAGTGTACTCTGAACAGTAAAGGTATTGAGACCGATGCAGTTACTGCACACTTTCTGTTCCCTACCTTCAAACTAAAACATTTTATGCATCTTTTAAACACAAATGCAGTTTTCTGAAAGAGATTCACAGAAGCAAAATAAATATGAAACTGTGAAAAAAAAAAATCATGTTGTGTCAGCTGATGGAGAGCAAAAGATGGAAAGGTGTTACTCAGGTCTGTTAAGCCTTCCAGATCCTAGGTCATGTTATCTTTTCCCTTTTCACAATCATTATTTTTCATTTCCTGTTTTATTTTGACGTTACTAACCTCCCTCTCATTTCAGATCACTGAACTTCCTGCCCTCCTGTCCTGACCTACTTTCCTGGCTGCACAGGTGTTCTGACTGTCTGGCCCCGCCCCTGATTGTGTCCACCTGTGTCTCGTTAATCACTCCCCTTTGGTATATAATGTGTGTGCTCCCTTCCTCATGTTTCCAGTTCGTATCTGATCCCAGTGGTGACGGTAGTTCTCGCCTTCTTTTCCTTGTGCTTACCTCTCCATGTTCCTGACCCTCTGCCTGTTTTTGACCCTGCCTCTTGCTCACTGTTTTTTAGATCTGGTTGACTGTCAGACTGCCTTCCTGTGTACCGAACTTTGCAAAGTAAAGCTGGTTTTGAACTTTTACTCCTGATTCTGAGTCGTGCATTTGAGTCCTGTGCATCACCGACTCAGTTGTTACTCAGGTCCAACCAGTCGAGCAACCAAACAGACAAAGTCAGAATCAACTTGCTGTTTTGCAATTTGTGTTTCTATGCCAGATTTTAAACAACTTTTTGCATTTTGAAGTTTGGAAAAACTCCAAAGTTACATTTTTTGCTGTGACCAGATTTTTAATGCCTTATCTTAGAATAAGCCACTTCTTGATCACAAAACATAGCCTACAACCCGATATCACACCAAAGCGTGTAACAGACCTGCCTGTCCACCAGAGGATAGCGTGTAGTTCGGTTTAGGAAAAAATGTCACGGTTGGGCTTAAAATAAATATGTAACCTAAGTAAAATGCTTCCGAAAACAACTTAATATCACTTTGGAAAAGTTGCAACAAACATCACTACAAACAGACCATTTGCTCCAAAAGACATATGAATGCCATGAAGATGCACAAGGCAGTTAGCATGCAATAAGAATGCCTTTCTTGATTTCTGTGTGTTGCTTCTACGGCATGTATCTTGTGCTGACTACAACGTGAACGCATCACGTATAAATGCTACGGTAAGAGCTTGTGACGTACAATAAGAAATGAGTGAGACTGCTTACAGTGGATGGGTCCAACTGACACAGGACCAGGACACCGATGTTTGGTTTTGTACGTAACATTAGTGCCGTTTGTCAGGTGACAATTGTAACATGTTTTAGAAGAAGAAGAAGAAGAAGAAGATAGTCCTTTATTAGTCCCACGAGGGGAAATTCAATTTTTTCACTCTGTTGTTAACTTATACACGGTACATGCAGACCCAAACACACACATGCACAAACATGCAACTATGGAGAGATGTCAGAATGAGGGGGCTGCTCCTGACAAGCGCCCCGAGCAGTTGGGGGTTTGGTGCCTTGCTCAGGGGCACCTCGGCAGTGCCCAAGAGGTAAACTGGCACCTCTCCAGCTACCAGTTCACACTCAGTTCTTGGTCCATGTCGGGACTTGAACCGGTGACCCTCCGGTTCCCAAGCCAACTCCCTACAGACTGAGCTACTGCCGCCCCACTTACGTTGTACTTCTGTAATTTACATACTTCCCTGAACATGTTAATTGTTTTTTGTCTAAAACTAACCCAACATTTCATAGCGTAAAATGACATCAAAGCACATAAAAATAACACACGAAAAGATCTTGAACTCCTGGTTGAAAATCCTGTGTTTGTTGGACCCATCCACCTCCTCTCGCATCCGCCATACATTTTTCTCCCTTTTCACTCTACATCATTACATTGCAGTCAGTACAGTCTACCATCCATCCATCCATCCATCATCGTCAACTCTTATCCCGTTAGGGTCGCGGGGGGGGCTGGAGCAGATCCCAGCTGGCATTGGGCGAAGGTGGGGTTCAACCTGGACAGGTCTCCTGTACATCGCAGGGTACATAGAGACAGACAACATAGAGACAGACAACATAGACAGACAACCATTCACGCTCACATTCACACCTACGGGCAATTTAGAGTCATCAATTAACCTAAACAGCATGTCTTTGGACTGTGGGAGGAAGCCGGAGTACCCGGAGAAAACCCACGCTGACACGGGGAGAACATGCAAACTCCACACAGAAGAGTCCCAAGCCGGAATCGAACCTGCGACCCTCTTGCTGTAGTACAGACTACATGGTGTGAAAATGACACGACTAAAGCAAGAAAGACATTCTTAATACAGCAGGCTTTTGCCTTGCTCATTATTTTGTCGTTCACACACCTTTTCAGCTGAAATGTAATGTGTCCCCACACAGCGAATTAACTGCCACCTGGACAAACTTGACATCTCAAAGTTTGGAAATAAGTCATGTGATAATTATCATACTCATAATAATATGGCATGCTTGGAAGGGAGACAGGGAATGCTGGGAAACAGGCTCTGCTTTCCACCAAGCAAACACATACTGAACATATGAAGTAGTGATCAGCTGCAGCCTGGTGGTCTAGGATGTTGTGAGCAGCCTGTCCTGCAAAATCCGACCCCATAGGTCGGTTGTATTGCAGCTTATTACAACCTGTATTTCTGTTTAGTTAGGAGGCAACCCCTAGTGGCCTCAATAATTATTATGGGAACTAACCCAGAAGTCAGGTGATTTAGTATAAATGTACGGTAGTTGAAAAAGTGATAAAGTCTACATCGCGTGTGTGGGAGGGGGTGGTGGGTCAAACAAACATAGGACTTTCACCCAGGAGACCCCTGATTGTGTCCTATGTAAAACCAAAATTAACCTTGACTTCTTTTTACATACGTATGTTAGCTCACGTAAGCAATGACGTAGTTTGTGCCTACATCACATGAGTTTCCGTCACTAAGTCTACTTTATATCACTACGCCACTTACGTACGAGGCTTATTATTTCAACCCCAACCGCGATCTTGTCCTTAGACGTACAGTGTGTAGGATTTGGTGACATCCAGCAGGGAGGTTGCAGGTTGCAGCAGCTGAAACTTCAGTGGCTCGCTGTAAGATTTTAATTTGAACAGATATTTTAGTAAGAAATCAATTCTGTTGATTTCTTACTAAAATATGAAAATAAAAGGTGAAAATAAAATGTGTGATTCTTTTCTGAGGCAATTTATCTTTCCTTTCAGCTGAATAACATCCAATCCTGCACATTAATTATTGCCTCCAATAGCATGTATTATAAAGGTAGTAGTCTTTGTAGAGATGAATCATTGAACACAACATCTTGAGGTCAATCAACTGACATCTTTTAATCATGCAAAAAGCAACATCATTTGATAATTAAAAAGCTGAATGCCTGAATCAATTATTTCTCTTTTAAATGGAGCTCAAACACAACATTGCCTCACATTTACGTCTGTGCATGAGTCTTTTCATCTCCAAGTGACATTTCTGATGGATATTAATATGCCTGCAGAGAGGAGATAGCCTCACTCTCTGCTGCTTTGTGAAGCGTTCAGGTGCTGGAGATCTCGCCTCTCTCCGGTCACGTGGACGCAGAGCGTTGAGATGTGATGGGGCCGCCCACCACCTGCTGTCCGCCCCCTTTACACCCACTCACACAGACACACACAGGGCTGTGATGATCCAGATGACTGCGTGGTTGTCAGCAGGTTTTATTTACAGGGAAGCATCCAGGCAGCTAATAACATCTCATTAGGGAGAACAACAAAAGGATGTGCTGTAATGACACATGCTGCTTCACTAATAAGGGAAAACAATTCAGATCCTAAGTCAAGATAGTCGCCTCGGTTATTTGAAGTGAAGACAATTAAGGTATTATGTTACTTCAGTTAAACCTGGATTATGTGAAAATGTGCTGCTATAAATCTGATCATTAAAATTAGACTGTAATATGAAAACTGACACCAAGGTTGTCAGCGTCATTTCTTATGAGAAACTGTAGTTAATAGTCGGCAAGTGAATGGGTGGGAACAGATTCTGTTCGGGGCAAAAAAACAGGCACTACTGTGTACAGATTCATCTCGGATATCCTCTTCAGGGTCACGTGGGGCTGGAGCTGATCCCACCTGACACTAGAAAAAAGAAAGAAAGACTTAAGTTTCGGAGAAAATATTGTGTTTTGGTTTAAAATAACAATTAAAAATACACATTGTTGGTTACACACAGGATATGAACTCTGGTCTCCTGGGTGAAAACTCTATGTGACTTCTGCTCCCGTCATAACTACTATGTTCACAAGAGGGCGCTGTTTTATTCTTTTATAACTTCTTGTGGTGATCTACCATGTAAATGGATGATACAACCTACTAGCGGGTGTAGTAGGCCCGTATTGGCCCACATCTATGGGACTTACAGCGGCTGATAACACCTGTCAGTAGCCTCATTAGCGTGTCAACAGTCTTATCGGCTGACTTAAGAAACTAAAAACTCATACCTGACTTTGAAAAGTTTATGTTTTAATTCTGCTCGGTCAATTCAGGTGTCAGGCTTCTCAGAATAAACAAAAGTTCTGCATTTATTAAAAGAGTAATGAACAGAGGAGGAAAGCTTTTTCCTGCAAACACTATGCGGTCTGGATAATTAATAGCCGCCTGCTATCTGATTGGAGATCCCACGTGGCTGCAGCGGCACAAACAGAAACAGCTCCAACAACCACCTGATCATAAACGGCAGCACAGACTTCTGGCTCCGCATCGCCTGTATGTCCATCATAATCATGCAGGGAAATGCATCCAGAATATGAATGTGACATTTATTGATGTTAAAAGACTTGTCAGCTGCGTGCTCACAGTCCAGATCCTGCTGTCCCTTGTGGCAGCTGGCCGGCGCTGTTAAAAGCCCTGCTGCCAGCATGTGGACCGCCTCTGTTTGCACACTGACAGTGCAGTCGTCTGGGGTCAGCGGCGTGCGGGCCACAGGTTGGACTGCTGAAGCGAAACTCCCACTGTGTCAAATTTAGCCCGTGACAGCTTTTTTCTTGGCTGCAGATGTCACAGTGGCTGTGCAACTCACCACATGACTCCAGAATCACAGGAACAGTTTTAGTTGTCATCACTGGAGGCTTTGATTTTAATATCACTCTATTCAAAGCGGCGACACTGTGAAAGTTTCCCACCCACCCAACCCCAGAGATCACAGTATGGCTGTCAACCCTCTTCCTCTTTCCTCTCATCTCACTTTTCCCAAAGTGTGATTTCTGCACAGTAGCAGCGTGAAACATCTTATTTGGCAGACATATTAAGCTTGTATTGAATAATGCAAACAATATCACCACCCACTGTAATGTGCTTGCATTTGGCAAATAACTGAACTGTAAGGAAAATTACACATCAGGTAGTCCACATCCATTTTTATGGCTATTTTTTCTGTATTCAAGTCAAGCGTTTATTGTCACATGCACAGTTAAATTCTTCCGTTGCCTAACAAAACTCTTACTGGTATACCTTCCAAGTTTACATCAGAAAATGTCAAACAACCCAACATGGTCTCATACCTACACGTCATATTTTGCCACGCCTCCAGCATCACGGTAATGAGCCTTTTATGAAGTATCTAGATGATGAAGATTTGCACATGGTTTGTGGTTAACGTTGTGAAGCGGAGGCGCTTAGGCAACAAAACCACCTGGTTAGTGTTAGAAAAAACATCATGGTTTGGTGTAAAATAAGTATGTTTGCATTATAACGTAAGTTATGGATGTAATGTCATGTGACTCAGTGAAGTAGCATCACGTAACATGATGAAATTTTTATTTCACATACAGTCTCCTGAGTAAAAGTCATCTGTTTGTTTGATCCAGGTATATAAATACCACAACACTACACAGACATTTTAGCCTTTTTGCATATCATTTGTACATCATTTTTCACGTCATTTGTACGCCATGCAAACGTCTGTTTAGGCAAGAAATCCACTAACTTAGTTTCAAACAGGAAAACCACTTAGTTAAATTAGAGGATCACATCATGGTTGGCCTTAAAAAAGTACATAAACTAAAAATTACAACATATACAGAAATGATGTAACCAAGCTATGGAAAATGTATTACAAACATTAATAAAAAAAAAAAAAAAAAAGCAAATTGCAAACATCACTAATGCATCCATCCACATGCAACCGCTTATCCCGTTGGGGTTGCGGGGGGGCTGGAGCCGATCTCAGCCGGCACTGGGTGAGTTCACCCTGGACAGGCGGCCAGTCCATCACAGGGCACATAGAGACAAACATATAGACAGACCACCATTCACACTCACATTCACACCAAGGGGCCATTTACAGTCATCAATTAACCTGCATGTCTTTGGACTGTGGAAGGAAGCCAGAGAACCCGGAGAAAACCCACGCTAACACAGGGAAGAACATGCAAACTCCACACAGAAGAGGCCCAAGCCAGATTTGAACCTGCGACTCTCTTGCTGCTAACCACTGCACCATACAACATCACCAGTGTAACCTATAAAACAAACCTCAAACCAGCTCTAACTGTAGCAGTAATACACGGGTGTGTTGCAGTTGGTACATCATATATGAGCACTAATGACACGGAAATCAGGATCGGCGTATTTTTTGCAAGCTAAACTTCTTGCACATTATCATGGCATTTACATGCCTTTTCATGCAGACAGGTTGGACAGTATACAAGTGTCACTTTTATAGTCCCATTTCAACCATTAATGTCTTTTGTCCCCTCATGGCTGTACAGCTCTCAGTTACATGATTAGCCACATTGTGTTGTGTTTCTCCAAAAGCTGATTCTGTTTCGGTTTATAGTGAAGTTAGGTGAAAGCCTGGTACGTTAAATCGTATCTTCTGCATCAGTATCAAGACTCTGTAGTCCACTGACCAAGTCCTGAGGGTGAGACCAGGCTGAACAATCACATGCACATGTTATAAAAAAGATTCATTGCCTGCAAGTGGCACAAGTGTAAAACTTACAGCTGCTTTTACTTTCATCACCGGTAAATGGTTTACAACTTCCTGTATGCAACTGCAGCTCACCAGAAGGTGGGGCAGTTTGAAATGTATAGTTAACATTCAGATGTTTGCTGTCTGCGTGTCTCGATGCCTTTGAAATGAGAGCTCTTACTCAGGGTTAATTCAGCTGGCCCCTCTTAAAGAGCATCTACTGTGGATTAATCTCAAGCTGCTGCTGGTCTGATGGGAATGTTTATGAGATTAATGCAGCTTCACTCACAACACGAGGTGCTTAGCTGCCCTGAGATGAGATAATACTGAGGATGATGATGGAGAATAAACACACCCAGAGGATGCATACCATCATTCACACTCTAGAGGATGGCTTCAAATCTCTCTCTGAAGATCAGATGAAGTTCATCTTTTTGTGTTAAAAAAGTCTGTTTTCGTCCAGAAAGTGGGTTTAGAGTTTCTCATCAGTGGCCACTTAAATATATCAGTTTCACATTACTTCTCTTGTCTCTTTGTAGTAGATCTGAGTATTTTGTTAATGACTAGATCAGCAATTTTGACGTGCCACATCTGCCAGTTAATGTCTATTATAAATGAATGTATGAATGAATTATGAGTATAAAACAGGAGATTTCACTTTTATTTAAATATTTCTCAAATGTAGAGCTGCTCTGGAAACTCTTAATGTTTGAGTCATAATTCATTAGATTTTATTTCTATCATGTTAGGATAAACAACTAAGTGAAAAAGTCAAGAGACGGCTTCACAAACGAGCCATAATTAAGCTCCTCAGTCAGAGGCAGTCAGCTCACCTGCCTCAGCAGGCACACCTGACCTCCGTCACCTAATTATCTCTCAGTCGTATAAATACAGCTCTCTGTGAGCATGGCCTGCTTTGACACTCACTGCTGACACACATGGCTCTGCTGTCATGAGAATGAATAGAGAAGGAGCCATTTTAAAGGGTTGAACGTGCTGCCGGTGCCATGTTGTTTTAGTCGTGAGTGCACCTTGAATTTATAATGTGGTATTGATACATGCAGCCATCAAGGTCCATCACCAAATCCACACTCCTTATGCATATTACCCTGCTGAACTAGTCTGTCCTTCAAGAAGCATTAAAATAAGAGGCAGTGATGAGGAAAACAAAGCAGAGGTCATCAGTTGTCTTAACATTTTTATTTTGATTAAAAACCAGTGAAACCAGGTCGGGAACCATTAAAATCTGCGACTCAACTTCATCTGCTCAACTTCATTTCACAGATGTCACTGATGAAGCTCTGCTGAGTACACATGAATGTGCTCCTCTGTTTCAACACAGTCTCATCCCAACTCCTCGGTGTCACTTCAGGACTGGGCAGCAACACTAGAACTACATGTTTGGGCTTCAAACTACGACATTTGTACAGTGAAAATGACACTTAACATTCGTGAACGTGACAAGAAGAAACAACTGGCTGTAACGTGATTCAGGGACACGAACAGCGGCATCCTGGATTAAAGCCTCCCCTCCCACCAGCCCGGTGTGTGTCTTTTTGCTCTTTAAACTACATCACCACACCGCCAGTGCACTTTCTCGGAACGTTTACTGTTGCAGCAGATGGGTTTACATTATAGTTAATGGAAAGCCCAGCATGCTTCATACCATTGCTAAAGGGTGCCTTGTGCGGCGGTACCGACTGCTGACGACCGTGACAAAGCCTCCATATTAACGCCCTGGGAATGAGAATGGAGTCTGGCTACATACTCTACACTATAATATTAAATATCCTCCCAACCATCCCCATAATTCATCATAATCTGCTTAGGTTATCCCAAAACATAAAGGAATGATAACACATTCCTGCTCTGCTGTTTTAAAAGCTGCACTGCCTGGCTTCAATGAGAAACCTGGCACAGAACTATAATAACTGCAGCATGTTCAGTCAGGCTTTATTGGATTTAATCTGTAATACTCCACAGCACAACGTGTTCATTAAATATCTGATGGGTTTGACAGGATTGCTGATCAAAAGTATTGACTGAGTGATTACAGTTCTTGGCCAAGTTTCTCATTTTGCCCGGCCAGTAGCGGAGGCAGTGTGGGAGGAGATCCGCTCTGACAACGCTGTTGTAGAGGTACTTCCAAAAGTCATAGTTTACTTTGACTTAACTTAGTTCAACTTACATTTGGTTAAAAACTTGTGGGTGTTTTGGCCAAAACAGCAGAGAAAACGATCTGTTAACCCTGTTATATAAAATCTATTTTAAAGCTTTGTATGCAAACATCACAAATCTTGAACCAACATGGTATCTTGCATAATGTGCCTGTTTTGTGTTGCATTATTTACAAGACAGCGTCAGCCTGACATTTGATAGATACTTGAAACAGACATATTTCTCCTACATTGCTCAACACTAAAAATGTATTTAAAGATGTAAAATCGCTCTGCAAAAAGACAATGTATGCACTGTGCAAGAGTAGAGAAATATTTTCAGGTAATGAATAAAAGATGGAGGTTGAAAAAGAAATGTTTGTGGTTACCCGGGGAACATGAATAATGCATTTGCAAATGGATTTATTTAGGCCCAGATGAGTTTTCAACATTAATTTTGTCAGACAGCTCGCTGTAGCTGAGCTGACTAAAAAGTTTTGCAGTTTCAGTTTGATTTTCCCACCAGGCTGAACCGATCCATTTGGACACATAATAATCATCACTGTCCCTACTCAGCCCAGTCGCCAGGAAAACATGTAATTGGACATTTCTGCAAATTATGAATCCTTTGAATGAGGACATTTTTTCATTCAATCAGAGCTAGTGACGTATATGGAACAACCGTTTTAATTTTAAACAAACAAAACCAAAAAAAGCAACAAAACTACTCGATTAGGTTTAGTAAAAACATCATGATTTTGGCATAAAATGCTAATTAAGTTACAGAAACTGAAATAAGTCAACGCTGACTTTTGGTTTCACACAGGACACAAACAGCTGCCTCCTGGCTGAAAGTCCTGTGTTTGTTTGACCTGTTCTGACCTCCTCCCTACGCTATCATTACAAACAGTTATCCTCAAATGTAATTAGCAAACAAAAAACAGGGCTGCTGTTTAAAACACAAACTTAACACTGACTTATGTAACGTTACCACGCTAGTTTCTTGCTATGTTGTTGAGTTACTGTCTGAACACAAACCATGACATTTTCCTAACCTTAACCAAGTAGTTTTGTTGCCTATTTCTAACCAATCGTTTCACAGCGTTATCCACGTGGCATTGTGTGTATCTGCAACTATTAACATATTAATTCTGAACCAAATATGTTACCAAACTAACATATTTGGTTCAGAAATGTTGTCATTCAACGTATCACATTGTCCGCAGGAATGTACAATGCTAATGCAGATTTCTACCATCTTTTTTTGCAGAGTATTATAACTAACATTTGACAGTGTCTAAGCAGAAGGAAAACACACAGTGACACATTCAGCACTGATGTGTTTGACTTTCATTCAGGTCTTTCTCACATTTAGAGCTGCTCTGGAAACACAAAAACTCAGTGTGTGTTAACACTCTTTAGATTTCACTGGTGTAATGTTATTAAAAAAAATAGGAAAAAGTCAAGAAATGGGTTGACAATTAAGTTCTCATCAGGCAGACACTCGGCTCACCTGCCTTCGCCGACACACCTGACTTCCATCAGCTAATAATCAGCTGTCAGCATGGACCTGTCTCACTGCTTTGTGTGTTAACACTTTTCCCGACACGGATTTGCTGTCAAATATATACGAAAATCTTTTCAAATCATTTTTACATTAAACATTAAATCAAATCTTTCAAGTGGAGTTCTCCTTTTCTCTAACTCTATGATGTTACATTAAGACCCCTCCAGTGTGTTTTGGCATTTCTATGATCCATATTTTTATTTTTATGTTAATAAAGTTAAGTTAATTATTTTGTTGGTAAAATGTGAGTATGACACATGACTGTAGTAGAAGCTGTAGGTGAAAGGTCATCCTCCAAGCTGCCAGAGCGCTCATGATCCTTTACATCTGAGCAGCAAATCAATAAATCTGTTTCACTCTTAGTGTCTGTCAGTCTCTCTAGTTAGCTGTAATTAGCTAACTTGTCACTTTAGCAAACTGTGGGTTTTCATTTTATTTTGATTTTCCTCCACCTTAGTTTTGTGTGTTTATTTTCTCAGTCCATTTGTACGTACAGTGAACAGGTGAAATCAACGCAGCAGATTACAAAGAAGTCCTCCTTTACCATCTAGTCCTGCAGGAGATAAATGAATAGAAAGCAGCCAGTAGTGGAGGTCTGTGGGCTTCTAACAGGTGTAAACAATGGAAAGCACAACTTTCAGCCCAAAAGAAAACCAGACAAACGTCCCATTAGAGAAATAAAGGACTCTCAGTGCCGCCCGGTGTGGTGTCGGTGCTGGAGCTGAGGACAGAGCGGCCGGTGCTGGTGGACCGTGAACCTCCAGAATGTCCCTAAACTGCATGTGAAACGGCGGACCACCATGTCTCCTCGTTACAGCAGCAGCCAGACGGCCGCCTCAACGGGAGGAGACGACAAAGAACAGAGAGAGTGACATGATGAACAGTAAATTAATCTAAACTGGGTTGAAAAATGATTCAATATGGTTGCCATGGCGATGAATTACTTTTGTCTATTAGCCACACAAAAGCACTGACAAAAAAACAGGAAGTAAAACTGGCTGTAGGAGGGATTTAATGGCATGAATTTCTCATCTCTTCACATTTAAATCCGTGATAAACTACATGTTAAGTCTCTTAGATGAAGCCCAGGTGAAGCACATCATTTAACACATCACAAAACCATCTTGCATGCTGTAGTATTGTAGCACGGCAGTCATCACTCCTTGTGCGTTTTACATATCACATTTGCAGCCATGTACATATTCATTAAGCACAGGTTCAGATTGACAGCTCTGCATGGTGGTCCAGCTCAATCACAATCACCACCCACATGGTGCCTTACTCTCCACATATAATCAGTTTTGCGATGGTTAGAATCACACCTCTCTATCCATATTTATAGCCATCCATGAGCGAGCCCGGCTGAGTGCTAAAGGTCCTCTCCATCGCCTGTGTAATTATTCGGTCTCGGCTGCTATAATACATCAGTAATGTTGTTTATGGCTCAAGGTCAGAGCCAAGTGTCCAGAGAGCCAAGGCAGTGATGGATTACTGTTTTCCAGATCCTTGAACTCTGCAGGACAATGACAGATTTCAGCAAATCAAGAAAAAGAGTCCGAGTCTTTATTGACACCTCAGAGCGCCTTGAAGGAAAAATTGCCTCAGAGTTATCCAGTGTGTGATGCTCTGATGTGGACCTTCATCGTCCTGTGGGGTAAATGGAGCGTCTCCCTCGGAGGAAACCGTAATCTCCTCGCTGTTAAAAGGAAAACTTCACTCTCCCTGCAACAGTCAACCTCACTCATCTACCTCCTCCTCCACTTCATCGTTTGGTGGTAAAAACATCTGCCTGTACTCAGCACTAATGTCTTTCCCTATAGTGCGTCTCCATATTAACATATATAATCACGACATTGTTTTTACAGTCAGGTGTTTCTTTAAGTTGTCAGCACATTCTGATAGATAGAGATAAGCTAATATGGAGTGTGGGCTGCCATGGTATTACCTTATTGGCTGACTACACTGAGAGGATTACACATAACAGACTCGTCTCATACACCGTTCCGAGCTATACCTACAAAAAGTAATGAAAGCACGAAATCCCACAATCCCACAAAATCAACTTGTATGTAATCCACATAATCATGAACCAGGGAGTATAAAGAGCAACATGCACCATGGCAGGAGGAGGTCGGGATGGATGGGTGTGTCTAAAAACACCAGACTGTCTGTTCGTGTCCCGTGTGAAACCAGAAGTCAATGTTGATTTGTCGCATAACTTCCGGACTTAAATAACATTACTTCTGTAGTTATTTTAAACCAAACAACAATCTTTTCCTAAACCAAACCAAGTAAATTTGTTACCTAAACCTAGGTAAGTACTTTCTTGTGAAGATGGAAGTTTATTTTAAAAATCCTGAATGTTTGTAAAAATAAAATGGAAATTGACACATTTGCTGAACAGGTAAGGCAAAGTAGCAGCATCAGTGTCACTCTGCTCCGCAGGGACATAAAGATAAGATAAGATAAGATTAGATGAACCTTTATTAATCCTCGACGCATCGTGTTAATTTAACCACATAAAATCGGATGCATTCGGATTTCATATCATGAAACAAAAACAAAACAATACATTACAGAGTAAACACTAAAGTCCACACATCAAGAGAGGAGATTAAAATAGACACAGATTGTGTCTCTAGTTTGAGTCTAACCTGAAGATCATTCCAAGACCAACGGCTCTTTTTCCCACACTCAGTCTTCACGGGTGGCACCTTAACGCCTAAACCAATTAGCACTGAAACCTACATGAGTAACCTGCCCAAGTGGAGACCATCTGCACAGATAGTACAACATGTATTGATTAGTCCTGTAGCCTGAGTTTGACATTTATCTCAAAGCAGCATGATGAAGTGGGTCAAATAAGGCACAGCAGGTATTCTAGTATGTAGTCATTAAGGCAACCAGTACTGACCAAAGGTTACCTTGGCTGTATGCAACACACATGTAATCAGTGGTGTCAGAAACGAAGCACCAGGCTTCATGCTGGGTTGTATTTCTGCAAGGTGCTTCTAATGAAACACGTGAGGACACACAGGGACGTCAGGCTTAAAGCTTCGGAGAATATTTTTGGCGTCATTGCATTAATTTCATGTTAACCTTACAGCATATTTTAATTTAAGTGTTCTGGGAGAATCTAGACTTCTGCACCTCCTCATAGGTCTGATTTAAGGCTTTAAAGAATCCAGCCTGTGACAGGAGGCTTTGACCAATCACAGGTCATTCCAGAGAGAGCGTTCCTATTGGCTGTGCATGGCTGTATTTCCTCCACAGATCTCAACATGGCCACTCAAGAGAAACAGTCATTACAATAACAGAATATTGATTCATATCTGATCAGCGCTGAATAGTTTGACCATTTGATCACAGTTCAGAGTGATTGACAGCTGCTCATCTTGCAGATGCCATGAGAAACACCGTAGGACACTAGAGGAACATTATTATTTTTTTCAGATTACCTGTCTCATGCACTTCTCTCAGACTATAGTGACTGTTTTATGAAAATACCTTTTTTTCAATCATATTTGCTCCGTGTCTGCCTGCTGCAGCTTTAAAGACCTGATCAACAAAGTAACTCTGTTTTGTGTTTGTACAGAAGTGGATTAGGGCTACTCATTAAAATGTATTTGAATTCTGACCTTCATCATAGTTTAATCTCATCTGTGATTCTTGTTTGTCTTTTACTTTCTCCGCATCTAAATGATAAACCGTTCCTCCAAGCATGCAGGGGAAATCCCTTTGGATGCACATTGAGAAGAAAGCAACACTTAGTTTTTTGCTGGAGTTTTTTGTTGTTGTTGAGCCTGAATACATGGACACACTGAATGTGTTACTTCAGCAACCACCATCCCTCTCAATTTCCCAGCCGTGCAGTGGCTTGATTTTCCGTATGTTTTGACTCCGATCTCCAGGGTTTTTTACCGAGCACAACTCCGCAGGGCATCCATAACATCAAGACAGCTCGATATGAACATTAAAGTGTTGCAGATCAGAGGCGCAGGCCTAGTGGGCTGCTGTTTTATCAGTGAGCAGGTTGGTTTAAAAAGAAAGAAAAAAAGAAAAACAGTCGGAGATACAATACAGAAAAGTTACACTCAGCAAAGATTTTATGAGTCTGCTGCATCAGAAGAATTATTCCCTTTTACGTTTTTTTTTTATTCTTTCAAAGGAAGTTCATTGTCTATGTATGGTGACAAAGACATTTATGCCATCGTTCCAGATAATATAAACAAATCCAGCATATACATTACCTTCACTTTGTCCTTTTTTATATCAACCATATGGCCACATTACAAACTCAGCGATAAAACAAATTCTCACCAAACACGGAGCCCTAATTAAATATATCATGCATCCATTAAACTCTCAACAGCATCTTATTTAGTGGGAACGAATTGACTGTCGGCTGAAAGATGGCATCTGCAGCTACAATAAGATCTGAATCAACTTATCTGAGCAACATCCAGAGACTAGTGGGGCTTTTCATTATGTTGAAAAACGTTTTTTCTATACTTTTCTTACATTGGAAAAAAGAGGCAGCAGCTTTTAGTTTGAAATGAGTTTTGCCATGTTTGTTAATCAGGGTGTTAGGACGCAGGAGGATAAACAATAACCTCTATTGGCTCAATCAGCAAATCAACACTTTTTCAGATCTCCCCTGCTTTTGAAGAAGAAGAAGAACAAGAAGAAGAACAACAACAACAACCTTTATTAGTCCCGTGAGGGGAAATTCAGTTTTTACACTCTGTTGTTAATTTCACACAGTACACAGACCTGCATCAATGGAGAGATGTCAGAGTGAGGGGGCTGCTCCTGACAAGCGCCCCGAGCAGTTGGGGGTTTGGTGCCTTGCTCAGGGGCACCTCGGCAGTGCCCAAGAGGTAAACTGGCACCTCTCCAGCAACCAGTTCACACTCAGTTCTTGGTCCATGTCGGGACTTGAACCGGTGACCCTCCGATTCCCAAGCCAACTCCCTACAGACTGAGCTACTGCCGCCTCAGTTTTGGCTGGAAAGACAAAAAAAAAAACCCAGATAAAGCCATTTGTTTTTTCAGTTTCACACTGAGCAGTTATTACTTCCTCCGAGGAGAGGTTGTGTTTTCAGGACCAAGCCCAGTCCCCACTGTTTCTGTTTGTCTGTTTGTTGGTTAGCAGGATATCTCAAAGGTGGGAACAGATTTTAATTAGATTTGTTGGAGAGTTCAGCTGTGGGTCAAAAAACCGGTGATTTGTTTTTGGATCAGATTCAGGAATGTTGTGAAGGATTTCTGTAGATCATCTTGAACTTTCTGCATTTATTTTGATGCAGATTTAACTCTTAGTGCATCCTAGATTAGATTTAGGTGTTGGTGAATTTAAAATTTATAAAAAGCCAGGCTAGCTGTTCCCTCCTGTTTCCAGTCTTTTATGCTAAGCTAAGCTAATCGCCTCTGGGCTCTAGATCCATACTTGGTGCACAAACATGGGAGTGATGCATACTTGCTTTGATAACCAAACCAAAACCAAAGTAGAGGAGTAAATCTGAGTTTCAGAGACATTTACTCAATTCTGGTGACTTTAAAAGAATGAAAATATCACAAAACTCCCAGAAAACTGAAAATCTCACCCCTCTGTTGTGAACTTGCTGTGTGAATTTCTGGCATAAACTGATAGTCATCCATTTTTATTTATTTTTGCTCCTGCTTTAGTATTTCTCTACAGTTCTCTCAATTTCTCACTCACTAAGGGTCCTCTCAGACACAACGTGACGACGCCACCACGGTGCTCTGAAACCTATTATTTCCAAAGGCTTGTGGCGCGCCGCGATGGCTGCATTCGCTGCATTGAGCAAAGCTCAACTTTGGGCGCTGTACACTGTGGCGAGCGCTGCTTAAATATGTGCTCAAACTGCATTGTGTCGCAAGCATAGACTGCTCTCATCCACTGGGAAACAACAGTTATATATACAGGATTATACACACTGCTCAGTTCCTGAAACAGGCTGAGATGACGAACAGGAAATAAAGTGCGATAGTTTGGGAGAAATACGGGAGGATTGTAACCCTGGGAGGAAATCAGGAGAGGGCAATGAAAAACTCCTGGGAAAATCAAGAGGGTTGGCAGGTATGGAATGATGTCAACCTTCTCATCAAACTCAAAAAGAAAGCTTTTTTTGCTGTACCTCACCCAGAAACTACAGTATTATACCAGCTTCATTTTAGGATATACAGAGCACATTACAAGGACATTCTGCGTGTCATGAGAACACATTTTAGCATCTTTAGTGTGTGATTTTTATGCCACACAACAACAACATTATAGGTAATGGCCACACTTAGGTTTAAGAAAAACATCATGGTGGGGCTTGAGATAAGTATGGAAACTAAGTAAATACATACAGAAACAACATAACAGAAGTATGGAAAACACAACTCAATTTCGGCGAGGGTGGACCAGATTTTACTGCGCATGTCTCTCAACCACCATCACTGTGCTCACACTACCGCAGTTATTAGCTCGCTACCGCACGTTAGCTCACCAGCTAACAGCGAATGGTAAACATGTAAGTAAATGACTAGTTCCTTCTAGTCAGCAGTGATCAGTGGTTGTGTTCGGGGAGTTTATTGTGAAGAGAGGAACAGTAGCAGTGAAGCAGTGATGATCTGTTACTGACGAGGGTCCAAACTACAGAGCCTAGTACTAGTTAGTATAAGTAGTGGCACTTTCCTTTTAGATCAGAAGTCCATTCATAAGATGTGATAATGACGAAGTGTTTTGTTCCTGATTTTAGTCCACTGTTGTAAAGACAAACAGTTGTTGACTTATTTTGCCAAATAAATAAAAAGCATGTTTAAATTGAAATTGGAAATTGGCCTCCTGCTGGACCATAAATGTACTGAACCGAGCCAAAAACCGTGACCCGAACCGAACCATGAATTTTATGAACCGTCCCACTCCTAACTGCAGTCAGTACAGAACACATGGAGTGCACATGACACACCAAAAGCACAATCAGCTGTCGTATTTTCTGCAATATGATTTGCAGTTCTTGTGTCATTCATACACCATTTAGGGCTGATTATACAGTACATACATGTAACTTGAGTCTCTCCACATTCAGTTTACAGTTGTAGTTCCTGCTGTACCTCTCAGTTTCCTCACACATTTCCTCACTTTTTAAAACATTTTTCTATCAACTCACAAAGAAACAAAGTAGAAAACAGAAAACATGACTGTGTCTGTAAGGTGATAGGAGGTTTAAATCCTGACTCCTGTTGGTGTCAGATGACTGACAGTAAACACTACAACTGAAAAAAAAAACCTAATTATGGCTTCATGTTTTAGTGATTCATCATCTTACTCTGTGAATGTTGTTTTGTACACAAAACAAAATGAATGGCATGAAGCAAATGGCTTCTTCTGACAGGAGGAAAACAAGCCTGAATATCTCTATACTGTACATACTGGATGTACGCAGACACCCGCTGGAGGAATGACAGCAAAAAAATACTGGCATAAACCTCTAAATGCAGCATTTCGTCTCAGGCTTTTTGTTAGTAATATACATAATGTAAAGGATAAACACTCGTTCCTGTGGTTTTGTTTTGCTCAACGTGTAGGCATAGTAATCTACATGCAGTCATCACTCGAGCAGCTGTTCACTCATCAGTTTTTGAAGTGTTGAGGTGTGTCTCTGAAACCCACTCAGCATTCGGTCCGTCGCAGCATCCTGCTCCCTGCGGGCTGCCGACTGAGAGCTTCCTACTTTTTCAAATCCACTGACACTGACTGCACGCCGTGGCCCAGCCCCAGAGTCACATGGGTAATCTACCATCCATTTACTCCACGTAAACAGAAGCGTCATGATCTCGCTTTTGATTTGTCAGCCTTAGCAGCCCGTCTCTGTGTTACACATCGCCTCCGCGGTCACCAATATTAATCAAAACTGTCTCCAATAAAAGCATGTGATTACTAGTAATATTGTAGTTATATCAATGACATGCCAGGTAGGAAACATTTGAAGAGAGAAAATAATTTGCATCATGTTAACTGCCCAATAAACGATAAAAGAGCTGCTAATAATGGATTCCTTCCACATTAAAGCAATACTATCTTAACTGTCAAATACAACAGTGAGGCTGATGTTACAACTGAAAACAGTAATGCTGCAGTAGATGCTGCATTGCTTTCTGGGAATCCTCCATGCGTACATATAGGTAGGAAATTTCTATTCAGTGTGGAAATCAATAAACAGCCTGTTTGCATGAAAAGGTGTATAAATGCCTCACTAAAGCACAAAGTGGTTATTGTGCAATAAGTACGCCCTTCTTGATTGTAATTTCTATGCCATGTATCCTGTGCTGACTGCAATGTAAAGGCATCCATATATCAATGCTACGGTGAGTGATAGTGATAGTATAGCATAAAAACGAGAAAGTGCACCTATGGTGGGTGAGAGCGGAGGTGGATGCGTCCAGTAAACGCCACTTTTAACCAGGAGAATTGTGATCGTGACCATTGTTGACCAGTGTTTTGTAAGTTACGCAGATGACGTTTGCCACTTGACATGTCACATGGTTTTTATTGATGTTGTCCGATGTTTTTTGTAGTTTGTTTGTTTTCATACCTATTTTACTTAGTTTATGTACTTATTTTTAAGCTCAACAGACATTTTCGCTTCCCCTAAGTGTATAATAATAATAATAATAATAATAATAATAATAAAATATATATACAGACCTGTCTGCAAGTCTAAATCCTGGAATGTGAAAATTGATTTGACTGGTGTTTTGTCAAAGTTTAGGGATAAAGGTTCTGGTTTAGGTTGGGGGAAACACATATCGAGGGGTACACAGTATTCAACACAACACTGGCAATGACAATGGCAACTACCTAAAACCAATGACAGCACAAGATACAAGGTGAGGGAAATATTATGGGCAGGAACCCCTGCAACAGAACACCAGCAAGCATGGCTATTCTTGTCTTTTTCTTCCTTGTTTTTTTGCTGCCAATCAGGGCACAAACAACTTGGATTGGCAGCTTCTTGGGGTGGTCTTGTGTCTTTTGTCGTAACACTTCTTCACTTTTGTTGATGAAACGTAGTTTGGAGAGCAGACAGACTTGTCAGGAGTTCCTCCTATAGTGATATACTGTATAGTTGCATAATATGATCAGCACAGCAGTCTGATGACTTTGAAAGTCATAGTGTGTTGGTGCCATAATAAGTGCCTCTTTGTCTGTTTTGTTACAAACCACAACCAACAGAAGCAACTACGGTACATGATCCACTACGAGTCACTTCATTGTCAAGCTTCCAACACCTCCTATTTCACAAGCATGCATGACTGAAAACAGCAGTACTACTCTCTGATTGTTGTAAAGTGTTGTTACACTTGACATGTCACGTGTGGTAATGTGTAAAGTGAATCAGTGTGAAGTAGTGCTTTGCTGAAAAGAAGCACATGTCCCAAATTAGAAGACCTCAGAGGCTGGGACAGAACCACCACAAAGCATATGGTGCTACAAGGCTTCGCAATCTGTCAGCATCTCTCAGATATTAAAACCTGCATCAAATCAGCGATTTTGTTTTTCCTGAGCATGTCTACGCCAGCTGCAGGAGCAGCGGCTGTGTCACTGTGCTGCTCCGACTGCAAATCAATGTGAGCAGCCTGTCGTGAAGTGTGTTTGAGCAGAGCGCCATCCGTGCAAAGTTCTGCAATTAGCAACAGTTTAAAGCAGGTATGAGAAGAAATGAGCATATTGTCTCCATGAGTCAACGCCAATTAACTTGACAACATTAAACTGGTGTTTTTAAGAAGTCCAGAGGAAATGAGGAGTCATGGCTGGCATGTTTGATAAATTCTACAAAAGCTGGTTTCTAACGGATCCTCTAAAGTCTGCTGTTAGAGAGGGTGTAAAGCCTGCGTGGCTCAGATCTGGCTCAGAGCTGATACATTGATTTAATCAATAAATTTGGCCGCTGAGGCCGTCCATCAAAAGCAGGCGTGTGTTTGAGCCGCTGCAGTACTTCCTTATATCCTTTTCACACGCCTCGCTTCCCTCTGAGAGAACAGGGATCAAACACATTATGAATTCACAATGAAACGCAAGCTTAGAGCAACACGTACACACACTTTTAAATGGTTCTCACACACACAGACACGCACACATAGAAACAGATGACTCGTACACGTACGTGCGCTTTAAACAAGCTGTTAATTATCCACAGCTGTTGTCACTTTGTTTTGATGTTTTTACAGCGCTGCTGTGAACTGTGTGTGTGTGTGTGTGTGTGTGTGTGTGTGTGTGTGTCACTGTTTTTAACTGGGATAAAACTAGTTTAACTGGGATATTACTAGAAGGATTTCTTGTTTCATCCCATCTGAGACAGCAGCTGAACACCGCTAGTCTCCTCTGAACTTAAACATGAAAATGAATATAGGGAGGTATATTAATTTGCATTCATGCATAGCAACAAAGATAAACTAATGCTGGATTCCCCATAGATGTGTAACACAGCTGATTGCTCTGATCCCCTTTTTAATTACCTTCTAATCGCCACGGTAAACTGCTCTAGGCTGAGAAATTAACTTTAAGCAGGTGCATGTCTATCTCTCAGATAGACTGAATGATAAACAGCGTTTAACTTAACAGCAGCTCATGTAGCCGGTGCTTGAGCTGATGATTATAGAAATAAAGTGGCTGATGTGCACTGAAAACCTGAAACACAGTCTGGTTTGGCATTGCCATCCACAGATCTATATAGTTAGCCCAGAAGGCTAATTTTTATCTGGTGGATCAGTCTCACAGAGCCGCTAGCATGGATGCAGACTCCCTCCCTTGAAAGCACACTGCTGTCCTTGTCATTGAGGAGAATTTAGAGTATACTT
The DNA here is from genome assembly GCA_947000775.1 of Pterois miles. Lineage (NCBI taxonomy): Eukaryota > Metazoa > Chordata > Actinopteri > Perciformes > Scorpaenidae > Pterois > Pterois miles. The sequence goes on along the minus strand of CAMQGK010000242.1, from coordinate 2,567,442 downwards.
TATGTGATAAAGGGCGACCTGTCAACATGGGCTGCTACGAGTTTCTGATGGTGGTGCAGACGACATTAAAAAGGCTGATAAACAAACAAACACATCATCACACATTACTGTGATTTCTGCTGTCATAATCAAAATATGATTAACAGAGCTCAGTCTTCGTTCCCACTCTCACCTCTGGTCGTGAGAGCTGGGTCATGACCCAAAGAATTAGATCACAGGTACAACGGCTGAAATAGGTTTTCTCAGGAGGATGGCTGGCGTCTCCCTTAGAGATAGGATGAGAAACTCGGCCATCCGTGAAGGATTCGGAGTAGAGACACTGCTCCTTTGGGTTGAAAGGAGCCAGTTGAGGTGGTTCATCTGGTAAGGATGCTCCCTGAGCGCCTCCCTAGGGAGGTGTTCCAGGCACGACAACCTGGGAGGAGGACCCAGGGAAGACCAAGGACTAGGTGGAGAGATTATATCTCCACACTGGCCTGGGAACACCTCAGGATCTCCCAATCAGAGCTGGGTTATGTGGCTCGAGAAAGGGAAGTTTAGGGTCCCTGCTGGAGCTGTTGCCCCTGTGACCCGACCCCCGATAAGAGGTTGACGATGAGTGATAAGAGACACGCAACGATTGCAGGACAGTAGTCTCTGTGCACCCCAGTTGTGTCAAAAATGGTCATGTGATGAAGAGCCATATGTCATCATGGGCTGCTGTGTTTCTCCTGTAGGTTTCTGAAGGTGGTGCAGTCTGTTAAAGATGACATTAAGAAGGCTGGAAAACAAACACAAAAGCCATCACACATTGCTGTGATCACTACTCTGTCACAATCAAAAGATTACCACAGCAACTGCCCGACAGTAGTCTGTGCAGTCCGGTCTCACCACACAGTGAATGTATGTATGAGTGACACACTAATTTCTTCAGTCATTTTGTGTATTATCACAATGCCATTCTTGCTTTTGGTGTCTTTTCTTGCCATTAGTTAACTGACTGCAATGTAAACCCTTCCGTGTGAATATGCTAAAATCACGTCAGAACTAGTGACATAGACCCATTTCCAATGTCCACCCTCTCACAGACTTTGTGGTGCGTTCCTGCAAAGTCTCTGAGGGTTTAGGGCCGTCCCACTGTCCAGTCATCAAGTCCTTGAGGGCTGTCTCATTGACGTTTTGAGCCCTTCATGAACACTCTGTAAGTGCCTTATTCATAGTTTTGACGTTAAACACAGAGGTTCCTGGGGCCACGAGGAGGCATTAAAGAAAAAAGCTAAACACAGAGGATGACACATGGGTAGGCTATTCAGTCTGGCATATTAAATTCACACAGAAACATTAACATCAAGTAATGCAAGCATTAGACTATACTGTAAAACACACCTGGTTTATTCATCAATCATTTCTTTTAATTTCTTTAATGATGCTGTTTTTACAAAAACAAGTATATTGATCATTTGACTTTGACTTGTTTCTCGTCTCATAAGGTAAGAGCCTTGAAGATGTTCAATTCAAACAGTAAATAACAAAAATTATAAACCCGCAACTTGCTTCATCAAGGTAGCTTGTATCGTCATTGTGCAAGTGCTGTCCCATTTGTATTTATGCTATTTGAAGCCCTATTCCTCAGGGTTCAGGGTTTAAGGCCTTAGGGAAACATTGGGATTGGGCCGTAGAATAACAAACGATCAGAACAAGTGAAAGAAGTGAAGAACAAGTGGCGTTATATTTAAAGTGAGACTATTTATGGTGGGCGGCTGGATGGATTGAACTCTCATGCTTTTCCCCAGGAGGAGACTGGTGTTCGTGTCCTGTGCAAAACCACAAGTGTTGGTGACCTGGTTTCCAAACTTTTATTACGTTGTTTATGTACATATTTTACTTAGTATACATATTTATTTCAAAGGTGCTAAATGCATAATTGAGAGCAGATCTCAACAGCTCTCAACCTGGTCGACAGCTCAGTCATAGCAGCGTTCTCATCTCAACTTGTCGTATACCGACGCTTTGTCAGACCCCTCGGCGTCTCTCTTTTTGGTCGCAGTAAATACATACTTGATATTATGAAGTGAACAAAAACACTTGCTTAGGTTCAGGCAATAAATCCAATTAGTTAAGTTTGGTAAAAGACTACATGTTTGGGCTTAAAGCTGCTGTTTAGACAGTGAAAACGACAGTGAACGTTGTGAACTCGGGACATGAATGAACAGCTGATTGGAACATAACACACAGAGCACAAACAGCGGCCTCCAGCTTGAAAGCCTTGTGTTTGGTGGACCATCCACCTCCCTCCTGCCCTCACGGTGTGTGTCGCTCTTACGGCTACGTCACCAAAGCACTTTCCCTGAGCGTTTAGTATTGACACAGATGGGTGTAGGTAATGGAAAGCCTGGTGTGTCTCATACCAATGCTAAAGCGCGTCGTAAGCGTCGGTATTTAATGTCGACAGGTGGGATAAGCATCGGTATTTCACACCTTGGGAATGAGAACAGACTGGTATAACAGAAATCTGATATTTTCACTACATAATCCTAGAAATGTCCACGTAACAGTCAGGTAGATGTTTAAATTCCCCTCAGCTGAAGTCAAGCTGCTGATCTGTCCATTACAAATACTTAGTATTATGAATTCTTGGCTCTGTACATGGTGGATCATCGGCGTGTTGATGAGCTGCCTCTATTTGTAGAGGAGGAGAAAGGTTTTACAGCCAACAGAAGAAGAAAGAATGCTGGTTGTGTCACAGGTTCAGATAAAACAGCAGCCTTCATCCTCCTCCTCCTCCTCCTCCTCCTCCTTCATCCTCACTTTGTTTATTATGCAGCTCCTGTCATTGTGTCCTGATTGTTGCCAGGTTACGTTTTTCCATCTCAGCGTGAAACCTGTTTCCATCCGCCTTTTTATATTCTGCCATTTAGATTATAGCTCAGCTTCTCATTTTCATCTGTGGTCGGCAGCGTCACACGGTTGCTGAGTAAAATCCCTCTGCATGCACTGAACAGAACCATGGGATATGGAGAAACAGTAGGCCGCCAGCAACAATCAAAGCTGAAAAATATCTCTTGTTTAATTGCATTATTTTGTATTCCAACGTGTGCACTTATTTATTTATTCATTTATTTATTTGCCTACAGTCGTGGTAATGAACTAAACACAGACAGGTGTGAGAGGCTAACTAAAAACAGATGAGTGTAATTGATGCGGATAAAAGGATCACTGGTCCTCTTTCTCCTCCACATCTGTTTCCGTCTCGTCCTTTTGTAAAGACGTCGCCAAGCGAAAACAGCAGCATCCCATTAATCCTGTTAATCAGTCGCGAGCTGTTCTCCAGTGTGGATATTAGTATGTGAACGGCTGATTAGTTTAGAGTGATGTGGTGTTGAGTTGAGGCTCTGGGGAAACAGATTGTTTCCTCTCTGTGTGAAGCTTTCTGCAGCACGGAGGCAAATCCACAGCTGTTTATGGTCTCTGCAGCTCATGTCAGCTACACACTCTGATGTACACAAACAAAATTCATATAAACAGACACATGCATGTACACAACATCTTTAATTTCATTTCATCTGATTACTAGGGTATCTTTGAATATTTGGACATGGGAAATAGCCTTTTAATGTAATTCCTGTTATGTCTAAAATAAACTGTAATTACACTCTACCCCCTCTTAGTCGATTAGTCAACTAATCAGTCGATTTGATCTCAGTCAACTAAGATGTATTTAATGGATTTGTCATTATTTGTGATATTTCATGCCGAATGACTTATTTCTAAGAAACTTATGAGCACATTTCCGTAAACTTTGCTTTTGTGTGATTCTTGGTGGAGAAACAAGTTTTACAGCTCTGTCCATTAAATCCACAAATCAGTTAGTTGACAAATCAATGTGCAAAATCAAGCGTTTGTTCAGTGTGTTCATGGTGAGGCATCTGCTTATCTGCTCTGTATCATACTTTTGGCTTTCCACATATGCAGGAGGTCCTACATGGAGTAAAACATTGAGATGAATAAGAGTCAACATAATAAGATTTCTAGTTATAAAGTACACAGGAGCCTGTTATACTTAAAGGACAACATATACCAACTAACAGCTATGCTAGCAATTTTTCAGCTATCAGAATACATAAATGAGTTAAACAAAATACTTACAACCAGAGCAATGACGTAGTGAAGTATTTGGTGTTGCACCTTTCATGTTACAAGAGTGCAATGCTATAAGCTATAAGCTGTGGGCTGCAGAAAACAGTAAGTAAATACAGTTGTAGGCTTCAGAAAAGTGTTCATCTTAACTACTATGATAATTGGTTGATGCTATGTGTGCAATATTTTTACTGTAAATAAAAATCTTGACAATCTCGAATGACAACAGCATAAATGAGAAATGACCTGGAGACAATAACGTTGTTTAAATCAGTTTGTTATAATAAAAGGCACAAACAGGCTAACAAGCTCTGTCTACTGTCTCACTGTGGTATGTGAACAAATCTGGCAAACTCCAAGCAATATTTTCACTATTCCTCAGTAAGTGGACAGGAGTTCAGCCTGTACAGGAGGTGTCAAGGGTAGCGAGTATGATGAGAAGTGGTAACGGCAGCAGCGAGGTTACGTATGTACACTTCAGCAATAAGCACATACAGCTATAACCCTGTCAGTCACCACCTGCACAGTTTAAAGCTGCTAAACCTTGTCATAAAGTACTTCATTGTACAAATACTTCATTTTTTCAACACGATTTAAAGCTGTGATGCTTACATGTTGTTGCTTACATGACATGACATGCTTACATCTCTTAGTTTGATAACATGCAAAAGCCAAGTAGGCCAGAGAAAGCAGGAGCCTTGTCAGTGATGGACTCTGAGTGTGTGGGTACTTCCTGGAAGCAGCAAACACCTAACCAACCTTAAACACACTCGGGTCGTAGTGGTCTCGGGCCCCGTTGGTTTTCATGGTCCCCCCCTGGTCCCTGGCCTCTTGGTTCTTGGGGCCCCGCGCTACACGGCCTGTGACTTTTCTGCTTCTCTCCCGGCTCCTGTGCCTTGGGCTGGACCTGCACCAGCCTGCCTCTTACTTGCACTTCACACATCACACACCTCACTGTATATAATTTCTTTAGGCACATATAGGACCACAACAGCCAGGGTTCTGTGGATAGGTGGTGGGGGGCGGGCGGTTTATGGGGTGGGGCGGGTTGCAGTGCTCCACGGCATTGTGCCCCCCCCTGCCCCCCCCTCCTGCTGGCCTCTCCTACTCTCCACTTTTAATGCATCACACACTCACAACCTGGGGGGTGGTCTGGGTGGCTTGGGTCTCTGGATCGGGGCTGGTCGCAGAGTATCCATCCACTGTTGCCCTCCGGCCCACCCCTTGCCACTTCACCTGCCCTCCCAACTTTTAATGCACCACACTACACTCAGGAGAGCACTCAAACACGGTGTAGGGTGAATGCTCCTTCGTCGGGGACCGAAGAAGCAGAGTAATAGGGTTAACAATATCACATACCATGGTCTGGCTGGTGGGGCCTGGCCCTCTGGGGCTCTGGGGCTGTGGTTATGGACGGATTCCCGGGTTTGTGCTGCTGTGGGATCCCGGGGCTCTGGGGCTGGCGGCCGGGTGGGGGGGTCCTGCACTCCTGCGGGTCCCCCTGGTGCTGCGGCCCCTGTGATGTCGCGGGGTCGGGGCTGGTGCCCTTGTGGTCGCTGTGGATGTGGCGCTGGCTAGCTATGTGTGGTTGCTCAAGTGTGGTTGGGGGATGGGACGCCACTCTGGATGTGTGGGCCGTGGGCTCGCTGCGCTCCCGGGGGTGATGAGCCGGTGGATAGGCGGGGGCCATCCTTCCTGCCGCTGTGCCTCCTCTCGCTGCCTTGTCCACTGTTGCTATCTGGGCCTGGTCCTGGCGCCGGGCTCTTCTGGCCCGCACCCGGTGACGGCCCGATTAGTGCTGGCTTCCCCTCCTGTGTGGCGCGCTCGGTCCCTGTATCCGGCTTCCCGGGTTGCGGGGGGCCCCCTGCCTCCCCGGGGGTGGGGGGGTGGGTGGGGTGTGTGTGGGGGGTGGGGGCTGGTGGTGGGGGTGGGTGGTGGGGTGGTTGGGGCTGGGTGTTGGGTGGCGGGGGGGCTCTTGCGCCCCGTGCCCTCCGGGTTTGTCCTGGGCCCCCTGGGGGTGGCGGGTTGCCGTCCCCTCTCGGCCCTTGGGTTGGCGTGTTTCTCTGTGGCCCGGGTGGCTCTTCTGGGGGGCCTCCGGGTGCTCCCGCTTCGTGGGGCGGGGGGCGCTTGACCATCCGGGCCGTGCTAGGCCACTTTAGCCGCTCAGGACTTCGGTGTCCACCACACATGCATGTTTGTTCAGGGCTTACCAGCTCCTGTCGAGTCCCACTGTTGAGAACTAGCGGGACCCGACAGAATGTGCTGAATTATACCTCACACTTCACACTAAACTCAGGCCCTCTACACATTCTTCCCTCACTTGCGTCCTCTGGCAGCCTACTCTACACTATCAGAACTTCCACAATTCTGGTGTTCAATACTGTCCTTTTTACGATCCCTTGTTTTGTTTTGTGAGGTGTTGGTTGTCAGGAATAACACAGCAGCTTACACTCATACATAACACTGCCTGCCTGTCCGTACTCTCCCAGTCCGTCTAGTCTCGTCTCGTCTATCGTCTGTTTCCCCTCAGTTCACTGCGGTGCAGCACTGCCCTCTCTGGCACAGGTTAGGAAAATCTAATAAAGAATGACAGCTTAGTTTCCAGAGGGGGCAGGTGATGGTCACACACGCATAAAACATTAAGACATCTTACTGCAAGACTAAAATATGCATCAATCTCATAAAAGGCTGACACCGCCCACTGTGGTGTTAAACCATGAGAATAAATGCAGACAAAAAAAAAAAAAAAAAAATAAAAATAAACACACTCGGCTAAAGGAGGAACAATATTGACTCCCTATACACTTATAAATAGTGACTTTGAAACCAACCATGCAGCAACATCCGGGTCTGAAAAGTGAACTTCAACCAAAAGTGCCTTAAACCTGCTTTCTTTCTAATATCCAGCAGGGGGCGACTCGTATAGAAGTCTAGAAGAAGAAGAAGATAGTCCTTTATTAGTCCCAAGAGGGGAAATTCAATTTTTTCACTCTGTTGTTAACTTATACACGGTACATGCAGACCTGAACACACACATGCACAAACATGCAACAATGGAGAGATGTCAGAGTGATGGGGCTGCTCCTGACAAGCTCCCCGAGCAGTTGGGGTTTTGGTGCCTTGCTCAGGGGCACCTCGGCAGTGCCCAAGAGGTAAACTGGCACCTCTCCAGCTACCAGTTCACACTCAATTCTTGGTCCATGGCGGGACTTGAACCGGTGACCCTCCGATTCCCAAGCCAACTCCCTACAGACTGAGCTACTGCCGCTGCCATAGCTACTGAGTTATGGTCTCAGTCGCTAGTTTCCAGTCTGCTTCAATACAGCATGATGTTCATTTAGTAAATTATGGTCCCATTTAGAGTCAGATAAACCATAAAGCAGGGGATGCTTTGGGGCGGGGCTACCTTGTGATTGACAGGTCGCCAGTCTGATAGTTGTCTGTGTTTTCATCCTCCAACTTTACCTTTTCACAGTGAGTTTTCAGTTCATGAAAGTTAATTGTAACATTTGGTTATTCTGCGTACTTAGCCCCATCCTCTCGTGTCACTTCTAGTTGCAAGAAAACAAGATGTCGATGGGCAAAATTATGGACTCAAGGCTTCAGAACTGGATTATACTATATCATACTAATGGTTGACATCCCAGTGCCTACGTCCACTTCTTATATACAGTCTGTGTTTGAAACCTGCTTATTGGTGTATATTGTAAGAACCGAGTTGAAATTTACACACAATTAAAGCCTAATGGCGCTCAGTATAATGTAACATAGCATGCAGTATATTTCCATTTACAGAGTCAAGGTCACAGTTGCTGAAGGAGTTATTTTGTAATCTGATTTGGGATTAAAGCTGGTGCTGTTTTTTAATTAGAAACTTGATGCTCAAGGGTCAAGACTGTTATCATGCAGCAGGCTGAAGAATGAATGAGAGAGTGTGAGGACAGACGGAGCTGCCAGAAGTGAGGAGAGCCAGTAGAAAAATGAACATGTTCTGCAAATGAATCAAAACAAGGAAAAGAAATATGATCCCGCATACAGTATGTTGACCCCAAGTCCTTTAGACATCAGACACCTAATGAGGAGCTTGGGTTAAAAAGCTGCAGAATATGTTTCTGACTCCTTCTGGGAGAAGCTTCGGCTTTCTCCTTTTTGATGATCTCAGAATACAGGGAGCTGTGATGAGAAGGACAGACACAGACAGTAAAGGTGAAAGAAGAAAAGTTTGTTTGTTCTTCCTTCCCTTTGACAACTCTGATCTCCCTCCCTCTCTCTCTCTGTGTGTCAGCGTCTGTCTGCCTCTTTCTCTCTTTATCATTACTTTCTCTTTGTTTTCGTTTCACCACAGAGCTATCCCCCGGTGGTGACTCAGCCGCCCGATTCTCTCTTTAAATTACCTGCCTTTTGTTTCACAGCTGAGAACATGCTGCAAACCCTCATTCACGTTGTCCTGTCCATTTACATCTGTGTGTGTGTGCGTGCATGCGTGTGCATGTGAGTGCGGTGTTTGTCATGCTGTTTCCATCTCATCATTTCTATCTTTGATCTAAAACTAAATCCAGTCTGTAATCTCATATGGCATTAAGCTTATTTCCTCCTCTTTCTTTCATTGTGCGTTTCTACAAGCATGATACGAGGCTGATATGAAACCTATTTATGAAACGTATTTTTGGCTCAGAAGCGTACCATGCCAACATTTTTCTGGGTTGGGGGTGTTCCTAAAGGTGGCTCAGTAAATCAGAGCCAACTGCTGGTTCATGCATGACTTTGAAGACCTGCAGTATTGATCACAGATCACGTGTCACATTTTACATTAAAACAGACATATAAAGACAAAACTGATGTTCAGGGCTACAGCGCAACACATTGAATACGGACAAATAAACAAAAAATAATGAAGCGACAGCAATTAATGAAACAAAATAACTTTGGCAGCATTTTTGTGGAGCAGTGAGCTGAGAGCGAGACCCATAGAGATGAACTCAACTCCACAGAAGCTCAGAAGTGTCATTAGATATAGTGAATATACTGATATAAATAGGTCCCCAGACAAGTGATGTACTGTACAGAAAAATAATTGGAAATTTCTATTATTGGTTGGATTGTGCTTCTTGGTTGGTATAAGTGACATAACGGCCACCATCCCATCCCTTATCCTGCAGAGAAAATACTGTTTAAATACCGCCAGACAAGCTGGCTGATTCTAACAGACAATCTCTAAATGTCAGTTTCTGTTAGAAAAAAGTGAAATGTAAAGACAACAAATGGTGAAAATGCTTCTTACATTGAGGCTACAAATCCTGCACTGCAGTTAAAATGACTGCAGTATAGATACCAGCAGCCACTTAATACAGTACATTGACCAGAATACTGTGCTTGGAGTGCTTCTGTTGAGTCAAAAGGTGTGAGTTAATAAAAGGTGATGCCTAGAGTGAAGACTCAAAAGCAGACAGAGTTTGCCAGTGTGAACGGGTGGCAGCTTTGTTTCCGACCTGTTATTGCAGCCCCCGGAGGTGCAGCAACTCTGAATAAAGCCCATTTCATTCACCAACAATATATTAAAATAATCAGTCAAAAGTGTCTTCAGTGGTGTCAGTCTAACTTCATTAAGCTAAAGATATACTTGCAAAAACAGAAACACTCCTTATTTTACCGTGATCTAGGATTGTCTGTAAATCAGACCTGTTATGGAGGAATAACAGACCCCAGAGAGTATTGACTAGTTATCAGAAAGTTGGCTGGGGCTGGTGCCCTTGTGGTCGCTGTGGATGTGGTGCTGGCTAGCTATGTGTAGTGGCTCGACTGTAGTTGGGGGATGGGGCGCTCCTCTGGGTGTGCGGGCCGTGGGCTCGCTGCGCTCCCTGGGGTGATGAGCTGGTGGATAAGCTGGGCGCCATCCTTCCCGCTGCTGCACCTCCTCTCTCTGCTCTCGGTCCCTGTATCCGGCTTCCCGGGTTGCGGGGGGCCCCCTGCCTCCTCGGGGGTGGGGGGGTTGGGTGGGGTGTGTGCGGGGGGTTGGGGGCTGGGGGTGGGGGTGGGTGGTGGGGTGGTTGGGGCCGGGTGTTGGGTGGCGGGGGGGCCCTTGTGGCCCGTGCCCTCTGGGTTTGTCCTGGGCACCCTAGGGGTGTCGGTTGCGTCCCGTCTCGGCCCTTGGGTTGGCGGGTCTCTCTGTGGCCCTGGTGGATCTTCTGGGGGGCCTCCGGGTTCTCCCGCTTTGTGGGGCGGGGGGCGCTTGGCCGTCCGGACCTTGCTAGGCCACTTTAGCCACTCAGGGCTTCGGTGTCCACCACACATGCATGTTTGTTCAGGGCTTACCAGCTCCTGTCGAGTCCCACTGTTGAGATCTAGTGAGACCCGCCAGAATGTGCTGAATTTCTCCTCATCCTTCACACTGAACTCAGGCCCTCTACGCATTCTTCCCTCACTTGCGTCCTCTGGCAGCCTACTCTACACTATCAGAACTTCCACAATTCTGGTGTTCAACATGGTCCGATTCCTTGTTTTGTTTTGTGAGGTGTTGGTTGGTTGTCAGGAATAACACAGCAGCTCACACTCTTGCATTCTAACAGCACTGCCTGCCTGTCCGTACTTTCCCCACTTCGTCTAGTCTCGTCCGGTCTATCGTTTGTTTCCCCCTCAGTTCACTGCGGTGCAGCACTGCCCTCTCTGGCACAGGTTAGGTAAATCTAATAAAGAATGACAGCTTAGTTTCCAGAGAGGGCCGGTGATGGTCACACATGCATAAAATATTAAGATATCTTACTGCAAGACTAAAATATGCATCAATCTCATAAAAGGCTGACACTACCCACTGTGGTGTTAAACCATGAGAATAAATGCAGACAAAAAAATAAATAAATAAAGAAAGAGAAAAAAAAAAAAAAAGAAAGTTGGCCAACAGTGATCTTCAGCCTCACATTGAAATGTCTGGACATCACATCACTACAGACCAATGAGTTTGTTTGTGTTCGTGCAGACACATTTTTCACAGCGGCCCTACAGAGGGCTCGTTATAGCAAATTCCCTGATAGCTGCAGGTCAGCAGGAGCAACGGTGGAGCCAGCTAGTGATCTAAACTAGTGACACAAACATTTCAATCACTCTGATTAACACAGAGGTATGGATTACCTTTGATAAAATGTTGTCTACACACTCTTTTCATGCTCCATTGACTGCCAGAGAAAACCCATAGACCGTGACAAGGCCTCCCTCGCCCTTTATTTAGTCATCTTCAGGTCATTGTACTTCTGCCTGAAGGAAAACAAACCTGGCATATTTTCAGACTAGGTATGAGCTTCTGTTTGTGGAGTTGCCGCAGCCTGAAAGAGTGATATCTTTTGTTTTTCTTTCCACCACAAGCACAATTTGACCATTTTTGTTGATGGCCTTGAAACAACTGAACTGAACAGCCAAAAAATGTAAGATAAGACAACATAATCCTTTTTTAGTCCCACAGTGGGGAAATTTGCAGGATTACAGCCAGCGGGGGGTACAAACAGCAAGAGGCATCAGTAATATGAAATATGAAATGTTGATTCTGCACAGGCAATAGATTATATATACTGTATATCGCACTGTGGCTGACTGAATGAATGAATTGTCAATTTTTTAGTATGTGTAATCTCCTGGGTGCAGTGTCGGTGTCGGTTGTTTCCTGGCAGCAGTGTCGGTGGGTGTCTCCTGGCAGCAGTGCAGGTGTCGGTTGTCTCCTGGAGAGTGCAGTGTCGGTTGTCTCCTGGGTGCAGTGTCGGTGTCGGTTGTCTCCTGGGAGCAGTGTCGGTGTCAGTTGTCTCCTGGCAGCAGTGTCGGTGTGGTGTCTCCTGGAGAGTGTCAGTGTCGGTTGTCTCCTGGGTGCAGTGTCGGTGTCGGTTGTCTCCTGGCAGCAGTGTCAGTGTCGGTTGTCTCCTGGGTGCAGTGTCGGTGTCGGTTGTTTCCTGGGAGCAGTGTCGGTGTCGGTTGTTTCCTGGGAGCAGTGTCGGTTGTCTCCTGAGTGCAGTGTCAGTTGTCTCCTGAGAGCAGTGTCGGTTGTCTCCTGGGAGCAGTGTCGGTGTCGGTTGTCTCCTGGGGCCGGGAGGCGGTTGTCTCCTGGGAGAGTGTCGGTTGTCTCCGGGAGCAGTGTCGGTGTCAGTTGTCTCCTGGCAGCAGTGTCGGTTGTCTCCTGGGTGCAGTGTCGGTGTCGGTTGTCTCCTGGCAGCAGTGTCGGTGTCGGTTGTCTCCTGGCAGCAGTGTCGGTGTCGGTTGTTTCCTGGCAGCAGTGTCGGTATCGGTTGTCTCCTGAGTGCAGGAGTTGTCTCCTGGGAGCAGTGTCAGTTGTAAAGAGTGACAGAAGCAGGACGGACTGGTGGTGTTTCCCCTTCACACACGGTAGGTGAAGCAGCCCGTCACTGACAGAGCTGCCCAGCGCTGTCAGAGTGTCCTGCATTGGGTGGGACATGTTCTCCATCAGGGATGATAGCTTAGCTATCACTCTCCTGCCTTTGGGTTGAGGGGACATCCTAGAATAAAGCTGGTCTTCTTAATCAGTCTATTAAGTCACTTCCTGTCACCAGTCAAGTGTGCTTCCTGAAATCCAGGCGAACACCCAGGTACTTGTAAGATTTCACCGTCTCAGTGTCCATTCCCTGGATGTTCACTGGAGGAACAAGAGTTCTTCATGTGTCTGAGTATTTGCAGCCTTTATGATCCAACAGTAGACATTTACTCTGACCAAAATGTGAAGCTTGGTTCTCATGATCAATGAAATGGTGCAGTAGTGGCATAAGTTGAGTATTTATGTGATGAAACCAAAACTTAATGACACATTTTGGAGGGAATGGGTTGGAAAAGCAGTTAAAGTAGTTTTCTTTTGTCTAAATAGGATGGAGCCGATGTGTTTTGTTTACAACGGAGCTCCCATTATCCACTTCCTGCTTCAGGTTGGTTCAGTTTCAACAAAGTAAAGAAAAACTGTATCTGTGATCTGATGGCCAGCAGATCCACCAGCTGCTGGGGAGCACCAGTTTGTTATTGTCTGTCATTAAACCCCCCATCAGAATGAATGACTTACGGTCTCTGTTAATGTCTCCCCAAGGTGATATCACGCCAAAGTGTGTAATGGACCCTCCTGTCCACCAGAGGATGGCATGTCACTGTCACATTTTGCCTGTCAGAGATGTTATTAATACATGCCTGTGTTAATATGCATTACCAGCAGGAGGCAATGAAGCCACTCACTTAGGATTAGACAATAAAACCACTTAGTTGGGGTAAGCGAAAATGTCATGGTTGGGCTTAAAATAAGTATGTAAACTAAGTAAAACATGTACGGAAACAACGTGAGATCAGTGCGGGAAAGACTTACCAAGTGGCACCGACGTAACATGCAAAACAACTTGACTCATCCACCTCCCCATCCATAAATGATTCTCACTTTATATACGACATAACTAGCTCTGAAGTTACACTTCCATCTCTACGCAACTCCACATATGACAAACGTTATTACAAAACACTGCACCTTCATGCAGACGAGTAATATTCACGTATATATTCACTCCATGGCCTTTTAAATCTGTTTGCAAACTTCCAGATTTGTCCTTTGACCTGCTGTTATTATTAGGAGCACAGTGTTAGTGAACCAACTCAAGTATCTGAGTGACCTCCAGGCCTCTTTGTCTCAGACTAATGACCATCTATCTTCTCCTGAAGCTGCTCTGCGGTCAGTCAAACAGAAAGCAATGCAGAGGGTGAAAAAAAACTACCACTCAGCCTTTTAAAATTAAAATGTCCCCACTAAGCCCTGACACAAACTGACTAATTGTTGCAGCTCTAGAACGATTGTTTCAGTCATTATTTAAGCAAAAAATATGGCTGCAGCTTGTTTTAATTGTGATAGAAAGAATATCTTCATATCTTCATTTTTAAGATATCAACACAGGCTCTAGGAACTTGTGGTGGGCATTTATTGATGGTTAGTTGGAGCCCTATTCTGGATTATATCTCAGATTACATTAAAAGTTTGATTATATTGGTTCAGTACAGTATTTTAGGATACCTCTGTATTACGTAAACCTACTGCAACTATTGCTCTGGTATTTTTGTATAGTGTGTGTAAAGTTTTTCTGCCTGTTTCTACCTGACAAAGATTGCATTTCTTGTAAGGAGACAGATTGGCATAAAGGATGCAATTTGTAAAACTTGGCCACATGCTCTGAACAAAGGGAGGGCAGCACTTCACCTCTACTACTGGGTCCATACAATATAAATTTACAGTCCACAGTTATATAGAAAACAGCCAACTAAGCTACTATATACTGACTGATAGCAGGGCAAGAATATGCAAAATTTAAGGGCTGAAACTCTGCTGCAACACGTTAGCCATCTTTGTGTTTCATGTACCAGTAAGCAGGGGCTGTATGGTCCAGTGGTGTAAATATCATCAGTGCAACTGGTGCACCACACCGGGGCCCAGAAGCTGTCAGAGAGTCAAAAGCACCTTCCTACACCTCACTGAATCCATTAAATGCACTTTTGTTACACCATATAAACAAACCGTGCAGGCTACCTATCAGCTGTGAGCTTGAGATCAGACTAGAGATGAAACCACTTATCTTCTTACATTAGTAAAATGTTGTAATTAATTACCTATGCCGATGAGAGCAATTTGGGGTTAAGTGTCTTGCTCAAGGACACATCAACATGTGAAGCAGCTGGGGATCGAACCTTCCAATTAGTGGACGAGCTGCGCCACCCTCTGAGCCACACTCGCCCCAGAGCCCAACAGCAGTAGGAAACTTTCAGCTCCCTGGTGATCTCCCTCCAACCAGCTGCCACCTCATGTAGGATTTTGTAATGAAATGATGAGGTATGATATAGATACTTCCTCCATCAGCTGCTCCTGGTTTCTGGCAAAAGTTCATCTCAAAAAGGCCATGTCACTGTGTCTGTGATAACATTTTGCCGCTGAGTCCAGATCACGCTGTTAAGTTAGCCCTGATAAGTTTGGCACTCTGAGTGCTGTCCGTGGTGCTGATCGGAGGCCGGTTTTGCAGGATGGGAGTTACATGGTGAGCCTCTCCACGTTGCCATAGCAACTGTCTGCTTTGCAGTTGTCTGGAGTGATTGTGTGTGTACGTGCGCACAGGAGTGTGCGCTAGTGTTTGGGACGAGGGCCCAAGAAAAAGATTTTCACCATTATGTTACGCTGCTGGTACGGTCTGTGTATACTTTGATAGTTTGTTGGATTAAATCCGAAGTGGCAATGCTGGGATTAACCTGTGTAATGGTTAAAGTTTGCTGATCTGGCAGGATTAGTCCGGGATCAGACGCCAGTGTTGTCACTGGCTGAATTTGAGTTGCTACCTTTGTTGCTACCTTTGTTAATTGAAGGTCCGCCTGGAGCTAGCACATGCTGTCCTTGCAGCGAAGTAGTCTGTTGGCAACAAAAACAAAACAACAAAACCATAAAGCAAGTTGGTATTACATGGCCGGATGGGCCGAGGCTAGCTGGTTAGCATGCTCATTTCAGTGGATATCTCTGCAACACAATACATCAGATATCAACACTGTAACCTCTTCACATTCTGTTGATAATGTTCATTTCTTGATTTTGTTTTACACATTGCACCTCTAATTGCCAGCTGCTCTAACAATAATAAGAGTGGGAGCTTTTGATGAGATGATTCAGACATTAGAGGATGGTGTTTTGTTTCTAATCATGTTGGGTTTTGTCCAATGGAAACAATCGCAGCAGCTAATCTTGTCTCTAATCTCTGTCAGCCAAATGCAAAAGCACACAGTGACTCATCAGGAAACAATAAAGCATGTTTTGGATGCAAATAAAGGCCGGTGAGGCAAACAAACAGCTTCAAAAGGGCTGTTATTATTTGGTTTCATCTCCATTTGAGGGCTGGCAAAAATGATTTGTTGTGTTACAGTAATATGCCCACAAGCGTTCAAACTCACACAGGAATGCAAACTGAATTTTACCAGCATTAATGAGTGCAGGTGGTTTATTTTTCAGTTTTCATGAGCAGTGAAACTCAAAAACCATATTGTATCTCAGGAAATCTCCCCACTTGACCTGAGAAGCTGGGGGTCAGTGGTGGAGATTGTGTAGTGGTCACAGAGAGGAGGAAATAAAAACAGAGTTCAGAAGTAAAGGGAGCAGGTTCCTGCTTCACTATCAGATACTAATTGGTTTTGCTGCCTTGGGGCGAGGTGATGGGTAAGCTGAGGTGGTGGAGGGCCAGACAGCTGCAAGCGAAGCTGGAGGTGATTGACAGGTAGCGGAGAGGAGAGCGGTCTGCATGGCAGGCTCTGTTCAGCACCAGCAGCCACTTTACAGAGTTTATTAAACTAATGTTCTCCTGCGCTGTGCAGGTCTAGCCTTGAGAAACTCCAGTCTGTGCGTGTAGACCAGGCAGCAACATCTGGAAAATGTGTTAAACGTGCTTTCTTTCTAATAGCCAGCAGGGGGCGACTCCTCTGGTTGTAAAAAGAGGTCTGATTCAACACAATGTCACCCCAACTCACACATACTGAGGCTTTGTCAGACCTCTCAGTGTCACTGTTTTAGGGTGCAATAAACACATGCTTAATGTTATGAAGTAAACAAAAACACTTGCTTAGGTTCAGGCAACAAAGCCACTATAGTTAGTTATAGGAAAAAACTAATGGTTGGGCGTAAAATTACTATATGTGTACAGTGAAAATGACACTGAACGTTGTGAACACAAGACATGAACGAACGGCTGATTGTAGCGTGACAGACTGGAACCGAAGAGCGGTTTCCTGGATGAAAGCCTTGTGTCTGTTGCACCCATTCACCTCCCCTCCCACCGACCGGTGTGGGTCTCTTCACTCATTAAACTACCACACTGTCTGGGAGCATTTACTGTTCCCGCTAACGGCTTTACACTATCAATAATAGAAAACCTGTTGTGTTTCATACCGGCACTAAAGGGTGCCTTGTGCTGCAAGTTGGTATTTGACGCCCTGGGAGTGACACCGGGCCATCTGATTGTACAGAAGTCAATTAGAAATTATACTTCTCACTTGATTTATTAGCCCAGTAGTCAAGACACGTCAATTTTATCTGTATATCCAAAGTCACAAATTTCAATTTTACCTCAGGGGGCTTTACAGTCTGTACAGGATACGACAGCTTCTGTCCTTTACGGTGCGACCCTTTCATCAGATAAGGCAAAACTCCCTAACCAAAAATAAAACAGGGAAAAAAGAAAAAATGGAAAGAACCTCAGGAAGAGTAACCGAGGAATGATCGTCTTTCCAGGATGGACAGACGTGTAATACAGTAGATGTAGTGTGTACAGAGTAACAACATAATGAAAATACAACATAGACAATGACAAAAACGAATACATATAATGTGAACATGTGTGAGAAAGAGGATCCAGGACGATGTCAGTCAGCTTCCCAGTAAACACTGTAAACACGAGTTTATGATCTCAGTCGCTGGTTTCAAGTATTCCTCAATACAGCATGATGTTCATTTAGTAAATTATGGTCCCATTTAGAGTCAGATAGACCCACCCATCCACCCTCTAGTGTCATTTCTATTTGCAAAATACCGAGATGTCAATGGCCACAAAATACTACCATAATACTACCATACTATTTTGTATAAGGAAAAGATTTAGTATGTCCAAATACGTAGTATGTCAAAGGCAATGTGTCAAAAATGCCAGGATGTCCTACTGCATCTGGTCACATTTTGCATTATGTAAACCAGCATGATTTTCTGGCTGCTCTGACCCACACAGCACATATTTGAACAAGAGGGTCAAAGTTCAAGGCAATGTTATAATATGTTGTAATATGTCCACATTTGATGCATACTGCAGTATGGTATGTACTTTGTAAGGGCAGCTGTGGTATGTACTAACAGTTAAAACAAAAGTTTATGATTTGGTACAGAGCCCAAGATGGCGACGGAAAAAATGCCAAACTGAAGCCCACAAAACAATGAGTGACGTCACAGTGAATGTGTCCAGTTATTACATACAGACTATGGTATACTGAATATGGAGGACATTTTGTCTTACTATAAATGGAGTGTAATGGAAAATGCATGGACAGCTAATCACATCCCAAAACAGAAATTTCTGTCTCTGGTCACCTCTATAGAAATCCCCTGTTCACTTTATTATATTAGTTAAAATTAACAACACGGTCTATAATGTAGGACATAAAACTACAGTATTTATAAGAACAGGAGCTGGGGGTTGTGATTTATGGGGATTCAGCTGTTGGCCACCTGCTTCTCTCTTTGTATTAATTATCCTTTCCTCTGCCTCTATTTCCTCTTTCAACACTGCAGTTTTATTAGTGGTAATGTATGACTTGTTGCTCAGTCAGTGAAAATAGATGAGTGCGTCATTACATGGTTTATTAAACAATGGCTGACTGTCAAGGTGTGACACTCTGTTAACTTACTTTAAGCAGTAATAGGAGTGTTAATGCTCTATATGCTCTGCGGTCTGTGGTCTAGAGTAGGTGCTGTGTGGCTGCTGGTTTTTACCTTTCCTCTCTTCGCTATTAATTTTTTTTATTACATGGTCTCTTGCTTACAGTGCTGTTTTTTCCCAGCATGCCCTTTAACACCGGGCAGGTGGAGGGGAGGTGGATGGGTGCAAGTTGGGATGAGAATGTGTTGTCTACAGTGCTCTATGCAAAGTAAACAACGTTTCCTCATGAAATAGTTTGTGTGAAATCTCGGAAAAAGTTATTAAAACTCTGATTTAAAATTATTTATTTTCTGAGTCACAAGTTCAAACATGAAGCAGTGTTTCATCAGCAAATGAGGCTTTCATTTGTTGGTGAAACACTCATGTCAGTGTGAGGAAACATGAATCTTTGCTGACATCTTGTGGCAGCTCAGATTTATGTTTTTGTGTTGAAAATAGAAATAGAAAGTGTTTATTGTTTTTGTACAGAATATAACAAGATGAGGAGCATTATTCCTGATCAATATATCCCATCAGCCTTCTTTGGTTTTCTTTTGTGCTTTCAGTCACATCTAATCTACTTCAGCTGAGACCATGTTGCCATGGATGACAGCATGGATGATGGTTCATGCAATCCAAACGTTTTTCTTTAGTATCACAGCTAATAGTTTGAGGGCAGCGAGAGGAGAAGAGGAGAAATCTCAACTCAAGGAAACTTTGATTCAACTGTGTCTCTTCATTGTTTTGTTTTTTTTTATTATTTTCAGTGTAAACTGGACATTAAAACAACCAGGAAGGAGGATTTATTGCAGGCCTGTTGTATTTGACTGCATTATTAATAGCTTCAGATGCTAATGTAAATGGTAGCTTGAGACCAGCCACGTTCATGCAGGACTGGGGTCAAACTGCTGCATCCATTTTAATACAGTTCAGGTTTGTTGTTCAGACCAGGTGAGGTTTCATACCGTCGCTCTGGTCATCGTCATTCTTTCACTTTCAGCAGGAAAAGTGGCTGCTGGTGTCCAGTGTTGAACCAGCCCAGTTACACAGAAGTTTGTGAAACAGTCTCAAAGTCGATTGTGTTGATTCGTGTATAAAGACAATGAATAACATAAGTTAGGTCAGTCTCAGAGTTATTTTAACCGAAACCACAATCTTATCCTAAACTTAACTACATAGTTATGTCGTGGGATTTCTTTTCTTTCACCACTTCCGGTGTAATTAGACTCAAACTGCTTTTGTTGCCTAATCCTAACCAAGTTGATCTATTTTAAACCCAACTAAGCAGTTTTATTTTGAAAAGACTGGACCAGAAATGGACACGTACGTCTCATGTTGTTGAGAGTCATGCTGATGTACACAAATCAAATGCATAAAATTTTGAGACAATTTCACAAACTGCCGTGAGAATGTGTTGGTTGACCAGAGGCTCTTTTTGATGTAATCAAGCTGGTCTCTTTCACCTGGACAGGTGACGGTGCGGTCGGTCTCCAAGTACCCTGTTGCCGTTGCTGCCAAGCCCCACCGTAACCATTCCTCTCCACCTTCTTCCGCCCGGTTGCGATATGAATCATACAGTTTCCATTGAAGTGACTCATTGGAAACGGAAATCGCACAGCATGTCAGCGCTAAATGAGCATGTACTAACATTTATGTTGAGGTGGTGCTTAATGTCACATTCAATGCTAAAAGAATGAGGCCATGTGTCACCTCTGAACGTGGTCTGAAACAGCCGATCTCAGTGCGTCCTCAGGTCTGAACAGGACCTCAGTGGCTTCACAGTGGGTCTTATTCAATAAGGAAAAGCCTTTTTCTTGCTTTTGTTCATCTCTACTAAGGTAGGAACCAGGGTTGGACTGGCCATCTGGCATACCGGGCATTTTCATGGTGGACCATATACAATAGTATACAATAGTGTCCCAACCGCCCCAGAGAGAGCAGTCACACTTTGGACTCACCTCCCAGCAAAACTGCAGACAGCTAACACTGGCATCATCTGATAGGCCAGGAAATAAACTTTCCAACAATATGTGTTTTGTTTGTGGCATAACTAAAAACAGTATGGTAGAGGAAATGTAAAAGAGTATATTTCAAAACTGTGAATAAAATGTGAGAAATAGGTCTCCACTTTGAGGTTGAAAGTGAAGGCGGTGGGGATGAGTGTGAGCGTGGTGGCTGGCATGGCTGCTTTCGAACTAGCTAAAAGGACTGTCTCCGCTCTGCACTACAGCCCTTTAATGAGCATGTAAATGTGGAAACGTCAAAATCTAAGAAACTATATGAAATATAGGATATGAAATAGAAAAAAATAAAATATCTATCACTGTTTATTCCTCTTTGATATTTTATTTTCCAGATAAGCTGAGTCATGATGAATGTCTCTTTACCAGACAAAGACCAGCTTCCCCAGCTGTCACCGTGTGAAATACAGGAAATCAGGAAATACAGGAGTGTCTGCTGCTAAGTGTGCTGATAAGAGGAAGATCCTCGTGTTTGCCAAGGTGCTCTAGCACCTTTTTATGGTGTCACACCATTAATACAGGAGTTTATGACTGGCTGTGAGAGAGCTTCACAGGCCACACACACATCTCACATTAGCCTATTTATAGCTCTAAAAGGACTCTGAATTACTCTCACAACAATCCTTTGACCAAAACAACTTTTCATGCTGTCACATTTTCCACATGAAATAAATGTATTATATTTGCATCTTAACAGCCTCTTTTTGTGGCCAGTGTGCAGACAAAATGGGGCTGCTGGTTTTGGCTACAAGCCTAGATTCAAGAGCACAAACCCTTTCACAATACCAAGAAATGACAAGATCGACCTTCAGCCCATCACCAAGACAGGGAACATTTGCCTTTTTTCAATGACTTAAACAAGACAATAATCAACACAGTGCCACGGCAGTTGGTGAAATAGTCCCGAACAGTCTGATTTGTGTTCTTCGACGCAGATTCCCCTTTTTTTCTTGATGCTCAGCACGACTTTCAGCAACGTATTTTCTGTGTGGTTCTTCAAATGTCCAGCAACACATGACACACATGTTGATTTCAGTTCCAGTCTTTTGCAAATAAAACTACTTAGGCTTAATATCAGCTAGGTTAGGCCTCGGCAACAAACTGCTTAGTCAGGTTCAG
Organism: Pterois miles; assembly: GCA_947000775.1. Taxonomy (NCBI): domain Eukaryota; kingdom Metazoa; phylum Chordata; class Actinopteri; order Perciformes; family Scorpaenidae; genus Pterois; species Pterois miles. The sequence continues at coordinate 2,545,742 of CAMQGK010000242.1, read as the reverse complement.
GAATAGATTGTTTGGGTTTAAATTACATAAGAAGAGGCAAAACTCAAGTACAGAAGTTATGTGACAAATATTACCCAATTAACTAGTTAAGTACCCACCTAGTTAGCCTACCTAGTTAAATACCTATCAAATTAACCTATCTAGTTAAGTACCTATCAAGTTAACCTACCTAGTTGAATACTTACCTAGTTAAATCGCTATCAGGTTAACCTATCTAGTTAGTTTCTCAGCCATATTTTGACCCCTGACATGGTCAGAAAGAAGACGTTTCTCTAATTAGTCCTTAAAGGTCCAGAGAAATATGGGATTCCCTCATTAAGGAGCATTAACCACAGAGGTTCAGCTATCTATTGCCCAGAGGATGAATCATAGTTTTTCACTAACACCCTTTTTCCAATCAGTTGTCACATTTTAAAAATTCTAAACACAATTAGCACAACATCAACAACAATATACTGCATTTAAAAGTATATTACTAGTACACTGATATTACAATTTTATTTGTATAGCCAAAAATCAGAAATCACAATTTTGCCTCAGAGGCTTTACAGTCTGTACAGGATGCAACTTTCCTCTGCATCGATATAGAGCTTATATATATATATATATATATATATATATATATATATATATATATATATATATATATATATATATATATATATATATATAAACTTTGAGTGACTTTATGTGTGCTTTTTGTGGTCTGTCACATTGCTGTTAGATCTTTATGTATTGTGTTTGTTTAATTACCTTTATTCACTGCTTTATTGCTGATTGTCTACATCTCATATTGTTCAAATAATAATAAAATTTGATCACAAAAAGAAACAAAGTGACTGACTCAGGTGTAAAACTCATGTCTTTGTCACGACAAAATGTGCAGTTATTTCCAGTTCCTGTTTATAGTCTACAAGTTAGCACTGCTGTACTGAGATGACGACGAGGAGCACCACTTACATCAGCATTGTTTTAGTGTGAACAGCATGTTTGCTTACTTCCTGTTCTGGCCTTGTCTGTCTACACCGTGTGTGTTTTCAACACAGCATGTGTTACATTTACACAAACTCATTAAGATAAGATAAGATAAGATAAGATAAGATGAACCTTTATTAATCCCCGGAGGGAAATTCGGGGGTCATAGCAGCAGCAACAACAGTACAGATAAATACAGTACAGTAAAAAGTAAAAGAGAAGGTGCAATGAAGGGAAGAAGGTGCAATGAAGGAAATTGACAATAAAATAAATCAGTAACAGTAATAAGTAAAGTGCAGCAGGTGGTGAGTATTGTATATGCATAGCATATATATATATGTAATTATATAATTATATGTAATTATATACATTTGGTCCAGGAATAAATACGGAGCAGATGATCAGAGTCACATGGGGGTCAGACCTTGGTTCTGGAGCCTGATGGCCACCAACAGAAAGGACCGACCCAGACGGTTTGTAGTGGGCCGAGGGGGGATCAGTCTCTGGCTGAATGGACTCCTCATCTGGACCAGTTGGTCATAGAGGGGGTGGGAGGGGTTCTCCTCCTGGTCCTCCCCTCTGCCACCACCTCCAGACTGTCCATTACGCACAGATGTGGTCACATGACATTATTCTTTAACTTCTAGTCATGACCCAGTATCAGAAATTAATGTCTCTACAGTATATCACACCGTTGCCTGGAATTGTGTTTTCGCATTCATTCAGTAAAAAGAAAACTGCATGAACGTCAAAGGTAGTAGGTCAGGATGCTGTTAACAGCTGTGACCACCGTATGAAAGCAGCGGATGATGGAGTGAGATTAGTGAGTGAGCCAGCTACACCTCAGATCTGAATCCCTCTGATTGTCCAGACTTTCCTGATGTCCAGTCTGTTTTAAAAACAGGGCTTCTAACAATCAGAGGGCTCCGTTTAACACAAGGCAGCAGCGTGATGATAACTGGAAATAAATAAAACACCAAATAAATCTCTACAGTGAGACCCAGTTTATGGGATTCAGCACTGTTTAGGGACCCCAGTATGCAGAAATATTCAGATACACCATATAACATTTATACTGCAAAACTCAAAAAACTACATGTGATCATCATAAAGTGTCTGTAAAGGGGAGACTGGCGGGTACCCATAAAACCATTTACATGCACGTCTTTAGGTCAGAGGTCTCTCAAGTTTAGCCCAGCTTTGGAGCGTGATTTCACTTCCTTCCTCCGACATGCTAGTACGACACTATGGCACCATGTGGTATCTGCAGCTTCTCTCTACACCGAAAACTGAAACTGGTAAAGCCTCTGAAGAAAGACAGAAAGACACTACTGGGACATCAGACAGCAGTTCCAGGTGATAAAAGCTGGGACTGGGCTCTCCTGTGCGGCACAGTCGTGTCACGCCCTCCCCTCTCTGAGGGTGGCGTGACATCAGCGTGCGAGTTAAACCGAGACAGCCAGAGGGGAAAGCCGCTGCGTTATGACTGAGACTGAGCGAGCACGGGGTAGTCCTTCATATTAACGCATACAGGTTATCGGACTGGACTCAGCTGAGAGAAAACACCAGACCACGAGGTTTGGTTTACAGAAAGGCGCGTCTCCGTGGGGAGGATGCTGCTGCTGCGTGGTGCGGTTCTTCTGTGGATTCCTTCCTGTGAGTAGCGTTAAACTGAATAACTGATGTAACCTGTAGTCTGATTGATTGATTACTGTATGTCTGTGTAGCTGACTCACGTGGTGCTCATAACGGGACAAAACAAGCAAAACACGTTTTTATATTTGACACTGAGGTCTGTCCTTCCTTCAGAGGACCATCATTTCAGAAAAGCATGTCAAATATCAAAGCATGAAACTCTGCGTAATTATAACGAGAAGTTATCTTCTCTTATAACACATCGTAGACGGTGTGGGTGTTTTATAGATAGATAGATAGATAGATAGATGGATAGATGGATAGATAGATAGAGAGATGGATAGATAGATAGATAGATAGATAGATAGATGGATAGGCTTGGCACTGGGGGGAATACCTGCAACTAAACTGCAACATATAAAGTTATAAAGTTCTGTATACGATATATATATATATATATATATATATATATATATATATATATATATGTGTGTGTGTGTGTGTGTGTGTGTGTGTGTGTGTGTGTGTGTGTGTATTATAAGTTTTATTATTTTAGTAAATATTGAGCTCACAGAGGACACAAGTTGTGTTTAATTAAGTTACCATGATATAATTGACACAGGAGAGGAGTTTTTTTCTGGTAGCCTAGAGCTCCATCAGTACTGAATTTTTTAGGCCTATAACAATCCATTAGTCAATATTATTTTCTGTTATTGTCATATATTAAATGGTAACTGTGTAACATGATATGTGTGGTCACAGTGTTTGAAGTAAAGCACTTTTCTTTATTTTCTTCCCCAGTCATCTTTCTGAAGCTTTGCAGTGCTCAGGACATTCAATGCACCGTCACGCAGGATGGCAGACGGACACTTTACAGTGTCTCAGAGTTCAAGGCCACCAACTGCTACTACCAGTGGATCAACAGCACTGTAAGTTAGACGAGACAGTCTTTTTTTTTTAATTCACATGCTCTCTGTGTTAAAACCATCGCTGGGTAAATCACTACTCCTCTGTCATGGCACACATGTTCATACATCAGACCAGCAGTACGTCATCCAGGGTAGGCTGAACAATCCAGTGTCGTTGTGTTTGACTGCAGCAATGTAACCAGAGAAAGTTGAAACATGTCTCCAAACTTCTACTTTAAACATCTATCCATTATCTGGAACCACCTGTTCAGGGTGGCGGGGGGCTGGAGCCGATCCCAGCTGATGTTGGACTACTGGTATTACTGAAACTGGCCGAAGATGGGGCAGAAAGGAGCAGGTCCGACTTGTTCTGGCGAGGAGGAGGGGCAGGCGACAATCAGACGTAACACAGAGAGAGTGCAGCTCCAAGGCAGACTGGTTAACATGAACCATAACGTTCCAGGAGCAGATGTAACGAGATGCTGGTGACAGTGACTAGTGACATGGCTAGCCAACGTTAGCTTGAGTGTGAGGCTGCTGCAGTAATACAGTCATACATTAATGTTATAGCAGCATCAGACTCTTGTCTCCAACTAAATCTCAGCCTGTAGATCAATCAGTTGGCTGTCAACACGTTAGATATTTACAGACAACACTGAGTCTAACAGGATTCAATCAGATATATAGAGATGTCAGAATCAGCAATGTCAGCCACTGTGTTGAACGGGGGAAGACTGAAGAGACGCCAACGCTCAGGTTCTGGCACGTGAGCCTGTCAAAATACAATCCAAACACACGTCAAATGGCATTGACATCTACAGGATCTTGGGTTTTCTATCTCCCACAAAAGGGCATGACCTTGACATTTTGCGCTGGTCTGATGTATAACAGGAACGACACAGGCGTAGCTAATAATATGTTCATTACACTGACACACCTGAATGGACTGTGGCCATTATTTATGTAATTAGTTAAACTTGTAAGAATGACTTAAAGATAGGCCTGTTAAGATGAGGGTAGAGACATGTACCTGAAGGTCATATGAACTGTCAGTCTGGACTAGTTTGTAAAGCCATTATGATTTTTTTGTCTTCCATGTGTCGACTTCAGAAACACGTGCTGGCAAATCAGGAGAAGCACACCGATGACCAGGTGGTGATGAAAAGCAACCGGACCCTTCTGCTCTATGAGTGCTCAGAGCAGATCTACTACCGTCGCAACTGCCTCTCTGAGGTATGACACTAGAAAAAAGACATTTACTGCACTGCACACATGAAATATTTTATGCAGAGGTACAAAGTTGAGCTAGCTAGCTAATTATATTGGTTATGTTTGAAGAGAAGATTTAAGTTTTGTATTTTCCTCTTGGAATCATATATTTACATTTCACATTAGTGCACGGTATTGTGATGACTGTTTGAGTGGAAGCGCTGAAACTTAATGAAACATAATGAAAACCAATTATTTCTGCTTAGGGCATGAAACGTGAGGCGACCTGTACCGGTGAGTATCATCACCTGTCAGACTTTGTTTCATGTGTTTATCAGGGCTGTCGATTGGCTAAAACATGTAAGCAATAATCACGATTAAATCATGAGTAAATATGCTGCTTTATGCAAATGTATGTATATATTTAGTATTGTAAATCAATAACAACAATCAATGACACTAATCAATGACAGATATTGACTATTGACTACTATTATTATCCAATCAGAACATGGCAAACTGCAGCCCAACAGGCAACAACAGCTGTCAGTGTGTCAGAGTGCTGACTTGACTAGGACTTGATCCAGACTGACTGGGACTATCATAACGTGGGCATGTCTGTAAAGGGGAGACTGGTGGGGACCCAGAGAACCCATTTACATCCACACATCTGGAGGTCAGAGGTCAACGGACCCCTTTGAAAATGACCATAGCAGTTCTTCCTCACCAACATTTAGCATAAGTTTGGAGAATTATTTAGCCTGTTTTGCAACAAGCTAGTAAGACCTGGTTGATACCGATGTATTCATCGGGTTTTCTAGTTTCATATGACACCAGGATATTCACTCTGATCCTAACCGTAACCCTAACCCAAACTGATCCCGCCACAGCCTAAATATCAAAAGTTGTTTCAATGCATTAAGGAAATTAGTGACATTAAAATGAATTTACATGTTATCAGCGCATAATAACAGCCCTATAGTTTCTTTTTTCTTCTTTCATGTAGTTTGATGTAAATGTCATGTTTTTATAATGTTGTGAAGTAAGAATATCTTCTTTTTACAGCCAACTGCAGTGGGAACGCCAGGCTTGGAGGAGGTAGAAACTAAAATAAATTCAGTAAATTATATTGTATTGTATCAGATATCCTAGAGGAGGTATAACAGCGATCTAAAAAAAAAAAAAACAAATAAGATTCAGACCTTTAAAAATATTTGAACTAAGCAGAAAGGCATGAAATTTGAATGAAATGTATGTCTCATTATATCATGTGTCAGTACTTCCTGTTGACTGTGTGAGTACTGGAGCTGGTGAAATGACAGTAGCAGCGTCATAGATATTTGCCTCCATTCATAAATACTAACAAGGGTGGAAGTAATACATTACATCTATTCTCTATTTACTATCTAGTCAGATAGTAAAGACGCTGTGACACTGGGATCTCTTTATAGTTGGACTCTGTTTATTGTGATGAACACAAAGGGAAACAGAACCTCCATGTTAAATCTACTGGATACAGTACAAGTTATCGGTACTTTAAGATGGCAGCATTTACTCTGAAACAAATATTTGTAAATGCCAGTTTGTAAAACTCTGAATATGACCTCAATGTACTGACCAGTTGGGAGAGATAATAAAAATATTATAAACAGTACAAGAAATTATGGGATGGATTCACATAATAAATGAGCCAAAAGAAATGACGCCCAGCTCTCCTACAGGATAACTGTAGAAAAGGGGAGAGGGGACCGATAGTAGGGACCACAGAAGAAGAACTGATGGAGGGGGGGCTCTGAACTTCGTCTAATTTTTAGTGTGGAGTTTCTCCCAGTCAAAGTAAACTGATCAATTACAACAGAGGAAAATATTGAGGTACACAGCAACCCCGTTACACCTCAGTATTTTTGGCATCATTATGCATTATGGTTAAGATTAGCATTATTCTATCTCAGCTTAGACAAAAAACAAAACCCCCTGAATGCACCACCCAGTGATCCCGCCCACTGTCTCATTCTCTCACTTCTCCTTCTTGTCGCTGAGATGTTGTTTTTGTGATAAACCGGTTACTGTAAAGGTTGAATCACGTGTCAGCGCTTCCTGCTGAGAACCGGAGATGGTGAAATGACAAATGCAACATCACGGTTGTTTATCTCAAAGCACTTTTCATTCATAAATACCAGCAGGGTGGAAGTAAGAAATTACATCTACTCTTGTTACTACAACAAAGTCATTTTACTTACACTGAACTACAATGAAAGTTGTACCTTAGCAGTACAAAAAAATGCATGCAGGTGCATTAGTACATTTACATTACATTTCACCTACTTTACTTTTAGTTGAGTAGTGGTTCCCAAATACTTGAAATGCCTTTTTTTCAAAAGCAATTAATGCCTGATTTAGCCTTAGCAAGTACTGTTTGTTCTGCCCTTTATGGGAATGCGTGGTGTCCTGTGGCACTACTAGACACTGTGGATTACACAGTACTTTATAGTGACTTGCCCATCTTGCCCCCCAGATGTAATGCCTTTGATTTTTATGCTAATCACATTATTGCAATGAACTACTGGACTTTTGAAGTAAATGCAAATGTTGCCTGTTGATGGATTAACTTCAATCTGTCGACAGAGCATCCCCGAAACCACTGGATTGTTCCCACTGCTGCCGCCACTGTTGTCCTGCTGCTGCTGCTCCTGCTGCTGTGCCAAGTTCAGGGATCATGTTTGCAGGTATTTTTAATCATGCCATTGTTAAACATTAGCAGTGATGGGTAGCGTTAGTTTTAAAAGTACTGTAACATTACTGCCAAGTTACTGCCATTAGAAAGAAAGAAGTAACTTGGAGTACTTTTGCGTTCAACAAAATTGAAAACCTCCGTGCGACCCCTTGCACATGTTGGTTGTATTGTCCAGAGGCAGCGCAGCCAACTGTAGGCCTGCCTGTTCAGTGTATTGACTCTACCATCAATGTATCTACAGCATCTGAAACGCTACAGGCAGGAATGACACAATATCCCCTTTATAGCTCTTTATTAAATCCAGGCAGCTAGCAAATATTTTTCTGTCAGGCTCTGCTCCCTCCATGTCACCCGTCATAGAGATTTCATTAATGATCTTAAGGAAAGATGGAGACGTTGATGCCGGTAGCATCTCCCTAAACCACGTAAACCAGCTACCAGCTCAATAATCGAAGTGACAGCCCAAAGCTGTTAAAATGATAGCAACCCCCACCGCTCTGTGTTTAGGGTTAGGGATAAGGTTTCAGGTTTAGGAAGGGGGAAAGATATATTCTAAATATTATAACCATATTATATAAACAGTAACAACAACAACATGTTCTTGTAACGTATTGGTCATTTGAAAACATAACTAAGTGATTGCTTGAACTACGTGAATGAGCGTGTTATGTTATATTCACTGTCCTCCTCTGGCATGTTTTCTAATGCGCTGTTGTTGTCTTGGCGATGCAGCTGTAGGAAACTCCGACGCCTTTACACTCCTGTGAAGACGCAGAACAACATGGCTGATATGGAGGGTCAGCGCGGGTAGAAAGATGGCTTTCTTTTTGCTTTTATACAGAGGATGTAACGACTTGATCAACTTCACCTTCCGATTTGACCTGTTACATCAGTGTTTCCTTAGCAAATATTTTGCTTGATGCTGAATTAGTCAGGCTGGAAATTATAAACTCTTTTGTTGTTTTTTTTGGTTTTGTTGTTTTGTTATTTAATTTCTAATGGTATTTCTTTTAACAAGTTATGTATGAACTATTTGTACTGTATGGTGAAATCAACGGGCCATGTATCATTGCACTGTAAGCATCATTTTTCCCTTTAGTTATTTTGCCCACATGTAAGCTAAAACCAAATGTCTCCAGATGACTGGACGTAGGACTTTGCCTTGCTCACTGTTTTGTTTTGTTCAAATATTCTATTAGTGTTATGTTTAGTGAGAAAGGTTTGAAGACTTCAGCCAGGACTCTTATCTTACTTTAAATCTCAATGGCACTTTCCTGGAAAAACAAGTGAAATAAAAAATAAAATGCCCATCTCTGCTGTCCATCATGTTCGACAAAGCAGCTTCCCAGTCCAGTAGAACGGAAACAAAGCACAAACAGCACTGTAACAGTGTCAGCCATGCCAATGATTGCACAGCCATTAGTGATTAATTGGTGCTCAGATGAATAGTCCTCCAGGCAGCGGAAGCTGACAGACTCTCTGCAGCACCAGTGAGTGCTCTTTGAAAACAACTGCCCATTAATTTACCTGTTGACCTGTTTCACAAAGCGAGATCAGCTGTCTGCTGTCTCTTTAACATTAGCCGGCTCAGTTTTAAAGAGCATATGAAGCTATAAAACCAAAGAAATCCATCAGTACCAACCACGCCATCGTGATAAATTTTGGCGAGGACAAACCGTCATGTCTGTTTTCAAAGGGGTCCGTTGACCTCTGGCCTCCAGATGTGTGGATGTAAATGGGTTCTCTGGGTCCCCACCAGTCTCCCCTTTACAGACATGCCCACTTTCTGATAGTCCCAGTCAGTCTGGATCAAGTCCTAGTCAAGTCAGCACTCTGACACACTGACAGCTGTTGTTACCTGTTGGGCTGCAGTTTGCCATGTTCTGATTGGAGCAGATTGTTGATGCTAAAGTCAGAACCTGGGAGGGTTTCTGGACAATATCTGTCATTGATTAGTGATGTTCATTGATTTACAATAATAAATATATACATATGTTTGCATAAAGAAGCATATTTGTCCACTCCTATGTTGATAAGAGGATTAAATACTTGACAAACCATCCTTTATAGTACATTTTGAACGGATAAAAAATGTGATTAATTTGTGATTAATCCAGATTAAATATTTTAATCTATTGACAGCACTATTATAAAATAATTACACAATGTGAACAGATTAAGGAGTTGTAGAAACACTAGAAATAATATCCACATTAAAAGTAAAGCTATAAATATGTGTGGGAAATATAATATATTTATAAATCTGTTATTGTCTCATGATGTACAAACTATTATGAATATGTGACACAAAAAACTTTCAAAAATGCCAAGTTTAGCTAGTTGAGCTAATTAACAGTGTGCAGATTAATTTGGTATGCTATTTATTTCCAGTTATCATCACACAGCTGCCATGTGTTACACTGAGCCCTCTGACTGTTAAAAGCCTCGTTTTTAAAACTTATTGGACATAAGGAAAGTCTGGAAAAGTAAAGGGATTCAGATCTGGTGTTGTAGCTGGCTAACTCACTAATCTCACTCTGTGATGCAGGCTTCAGGTCCTCGCAGGACCCACATATTGGTGGTAACGTGAAGCTAAGCTATAGAAGCTAATGGCTTGTAATGGAGCACCAGTGAGTGCGCTTTCACTGTCCTGTAGAATCACAGCAACCCGTTTACCCTCCACCTAAAGCCTTAACAAACCTTAGTCATTCCTTTGTTTTTGGTAAAGCTCCACGCTGTTTAGAGAAATACGTATCTCCTTAACTTAATATTATCCTGTCAAGCGTGGTCTAATAATGTACTATGTAAGGGATAATGTACGGTGAGCCGGTCGTTGTTATCAGGGTTTATTTCTCAACAAGGTCCTCCAGCTGTACATTATCCCGCTTATTACACAGCTACTTGCTCAACAATTTGACATAAAAACGGCTCGCCAGGGTCTGACGTCATAGCAACGGTCTGTTATACGGTGCAGTGGTCTGCTGTCAACAAATAACAGACCGCAAAACGCTGTGATTGGCCAATCAGAATTAAGTATTAAACAAACAATGCTGTGTAATAAATCATATTATTATATATCTATACTTTTGGATATTATACTATTACACTCAATATAGTTCTTAAATCATTTGATAATGATACTTAATATATAATATATTTGAAGGTACTAAATATGATTATGTAGCATCTAACAACAACTGTCTGTATGTGTGTCTATATATATATATATATATATATATATATATATATATATATATATATATATATATACGTATATATATATATATAGGGGATTATGTCCAGCCATCTGGTAACTCTGTCATGATTATGGGTTTTGTTGTAGAGTATTTCCTGTTTTATTTTGAAAGTTGTTAATTTCTCGTCTCTGCCAACTTTACTTCCTGTCTTTGTTTCTTTTCCCTCCTTTCCTGATTGTCTGCCCCGCCCTGATTGTTTTCACCTGCGTCTCATCACCCTGTGTATTTAAGCCGTCTTTCCCCTTCTCCTCATGTTGGATCGTCTGTTTACTTGGAGCTTTGTGAGTCTGTTTTCTTGCGTCTTTCCACTTTCCTCTGCATCTCACAGCGTCTTACTACTTTCCCTCTTCGTCTCTCTGCTTTCCTCTGCCTCTCACTGCGTCTCACTACTTTCCCTCTTCGTCTCTCTGCTTTCCTCTGCATCTCACACGTCTCACTACTTTCCCTCTTCGTCTCTCTCTTTCCTCTGCCTCTCACAGCGTCTCACTACTTTCCCTCTTCGTCTCTCTGCTTTCCTCTGCCTCTCACAGCGTCTCACTACTTTCCCTCTTCGTCTCTCTGCTTCACTCTCGTCTCACAGGTCTCTCACTTTTCTTCTTCGTCTCTCTCGTCACTCTCGTTCACAGCGTCTTTCCACTTCCCTCTATTTCCCCTCCTCCTCTCTTCCCTTAGGTTCCCTCTTGCTTTCTAGTGCCCCCCTGTTCCTCTGGCGGTATTATTTTTAGTTTTCCTATTACTATTTATATCTTTTCAGCACAAAACTCGCTTGTAATCTTACTTTCCGGTCTGCACTTGGGTTCATTCCATTCACTTTCTCCATCGCAAACACCAACCCAATACCCACAAAACAATCCTCCTCGGCACCAAGCCTCGGCCCTTGAGGGACCCGCGGCAACCCCCATCAGACCCAAAGGAAGCGAGGGGCCAGAAGCAGGCCCCGTGTCCTGTCTGAGGTCGGCCGACTCCAGTCCCACCTGAGGCCGGCCACTCCAGTCCCACCTTGATCCACCCACTCCACCCCACATGTCCCCCGGGTCCGGCCACTCCATCCCACGGTCCCACCTAGCCTCCACTCCATCCCCGGTCCCAACTAGGCCGGCCACTCCACCCCCGCCTCGGGGCGGAGGGCCACACCGGCAGGTCGACGCCACACCACACCTGTTCCAGGCCTCCAGCGGGCCGGGCCGCCGCAGCTCAGAGCTCCAGCCGACGGGCAGCCGCCCAGCCTCTACGCCCTGTCCGGCGCACCCCACTACCGGCGGGCCCCCCCCCACGCTCCTGTTCCGGCGGGCACCCCACCTCACGTTCCTGTTCCGGCGGGCTCCGTCACCGCACCATACGCCTTCCTGGCGGCACCACCGCAGCCCTACGTTCCTTCCTGGCTGGCAGCCACCGCAGTCTCCCGCTCCTTCCTGGCGCACCACCCAGCCGTCTCCTGTCCTGCTTGGCACCACCGCATCTCCGATGTCTCCTGTCCTGGCTTGGCCACCACCGCAGTCTCCGACGCCTCCTTCCCGGCGGGTCTCCGCCACCGCAGCCTTCACCCTCCTTCCCGGCGGGCTCCGCCACCGCAGCCTTCACCCTCCTTCCCGGCGGGTCTCCGCCACCCAGCCTTCACGCCTCCTTCCCGGCGGGTCTCCGCCACCCAGCCTCACCCTCCTTCCCGGCGGTCTCCGCCACCGCAGCCTTCGATCCTCCGTTCCGGCGGGCTCCATCACCGCACCGAAGCTTCCTGGTCCTGTTCCTGTCCCGGCGGGTCTCCGCCACCGCAGCCGACGCCTGCTTCCTGTCACGGCTGGGTCTCCGCCACGGCACCACGCCCTGTTCCTGTCACGGCGGGTCTCCGCCACGGCACCGACGCCTGCGTTCCTGTCACGGCGGGTCTTCGCCACCGCAGCCGACGCCTGCTGTTCCTGTCACGGCGGGCTTCGCCACCCGCGTTCCTGTCACGGCTGGTCTTCCCACCGCACCGACGCCTCGTTCCTGTCACGGCGGGTCTTCGCCACCCACCGACGCCTGCTGTTCCTGTCACGGCGGGCTTCGCCACCGCACCGACGCCCTTTCCTGTCACGGCTGGCTCGCCACCGCAGCCGGCTCCTGTTCCTGTCACGGCTGGGTCTTCGCCACCGCACCGACGCCTGCTTTCCTGTCACGGCGGGCTTCGCCACCGCACCGGCTCCTGTTCCTTCACGGCTGGGTCTTCGCCATCGCACCGGCTCCTTTCCTGTTCCGGCGGGTCTTCGCCACCGCAGCCGCCGCCTCCTGTTCCTGCTCCGGCGGGCTTCGCCACCGCATTCGCCCCCCTTTCCTGCTCCGGCGGTCTTCCCACCGCATTCGCCCCTCCTTTCCTGCTCCGGCGGGCTTCGCCACCGCAGCCCCCCTCCTTTCCTGCTCCGGCGGGTCTTCGCCACCGCATTCGCCGCCTCCTTTCCTCTCCGGCGGGCTTCCCACCGCAGCGCCGCCTCCTTTCCTGTCACGGCGGGCTTCGCCACCGCAGCGCCGCCTCCTTTCCTGTCACGCGGGTCTTCGCCACCGCAGTCTCCCCTCCTTCCTTCACGGCGGGCTTCACCACCGCACTCCCCTCCTTTCCTTCCGGCGGGCGCCACCCACGCCCCTCCTCCATCCCGCCGCCACCGCACGCCCCTCCTCTCCTGTCACGGCGGGTCGCCACCGCAGCGCCGCCTCCTCTCCTGTCCGGCGGCGCCACCGCAGCGCCGCCTCCTCTCCTCTCCGGCGGGTCGCCACCGCAGTCGCCGCCCCTCTCACCCCTCGCCTCCTCACTCACCTTCCATCACCGCCTCCTCTCCAGCTGGGCGCCTCCCAGTCGCCTCTTTCCCTTCCCCACAGCTCACTCTCCACAGAGCCCCGTCCCATCCCCTAGTCCCGGTCCCTAGTGTCCCGCACACCTCAGGCCCACCCCGAGTCCTGGTCCCTAGTCCCGCACCCCCATCCCTCCCCCATCCTGCCCAGTGTCCCGCCACCCGGTCCCAGTCCCCATCCCTCCCTAGTGTCCCGCACCCTCAGTCCCATCCCCGTAGTCCCGGTCCCTAGTGTCCCGCAGCAGCCTCAGGTCCCAGTCCCCTAGTCCCGTAGTCCCGGTCCCTAGTGTCCCGCAGCAGCCTCAGGTCCCAGTCCCCGTAGTCCCGGTCCCTGCCTTCCACAGCAGCCCCAGGTCCCTGTCCCCGTAGTCACGGTCCCTGCTGTCCTGCTGCTCCCCCGGCCGTCCGCCTGAATCTCCCCGTTCAGTCTCTGCCCTCCCCCGGGCCGTCCGCCCTGTCCCCTTTAGTCTCTGCCCTCCCCCGGCCGTCCCCCAATCTCCCCTTTAGTCTCTCCCTGTCCCCGGCCGTCCGCCAAATCTCCCCTTTAGTCTCTGCCCTCCCCCGGCCGTCCGCCCATCTCCCCATTTAGTCTCTCCCTCCTCAACCCCATTCAGCCCATGATCCCTCCTCCGACCCCCTCCTCCCACCCTTTACTTATACTTCAAGGGACGTCTGGACCGCCCTTCGTACTGTCATTTATGGGTTTTGTTGTAGGTATTTCCTTTTTATTTTAAAGTTGTTAATTTCTCGTCTCTGCCAACTTTACTTCCTTCTTTTTTCTTTTCCCTCCTTTCCTATTTCTCCCCCCCTATTTTTTCACCTCGTCTCATCACCCTTTATTTAAGCCGTCTTTCCCCTTCTCCTCATTTGATCGTCTTTTACTTGAGCTTTTAGTCTGTTTTCTTCGTCTTTCCACTTTCCTTTCATCTCACAGCGTCTTACTACTTTCCCTCTTCTCTCTCTCTTTCCTCTCCTCTCACTCGTCTCACTACTTTCCCTCTTCTCTCTCTCTTTCCTCTCCTCTCACTCTCTCACTACTTTCCCTCTTCTCTCTCTCTTTCCTCTCCTCTCCAGCGTCTCACTACTTTCCCTCTTCGTGTCTCTCTTTCCTCTCCTCTCACACGTCTCACTACTTTCCCTCTTCGTGTCTCTCTTTCCTCTCGTCTCACACGTCTCCTACTTTCCCTCTTCGTGTCTCTCGTCACTCTCGTTTCCCTCTTTCCACTTCCCTCTATTTCCCCTCCTCCTCTCTTCCCTTAGTTCCCTCTTCTTTTCTATGCCCCCCTTTCCTCTGCTTAGTTTAGTTATTTTTAGTTTTCCTATTACTTAGTTTTATATCTTTTCAGCTTACATTAAAGCTCGCTTTTTTTAATCTTACCTTGTCCGTGTTCTCCTTGGTTCATTCCATTCACTTTCTCCATCGTACAAACTCTCCATCTCCTTATGAAATGATTTATTTTTAAATTATATACCATTCACTGTAGCAGCATTTTCACTGTGATTTGCTGTCAAGGAAAAAATAAACTTTATTATCAGATGATTTCTCTCTGCCACTGACATCGGGTTAGGGGTGTTAACTCCTGTGGTGTGCGGAGTGTTGTGACAGGAAGTGAGTCATCGTGGGGGGTAACGCCCTCAGCTCACAGAGACACCTCTGGCGTGTGTGCACAGGACGTTTAGTAAAATGAGAATAGATTTGTAAATGTTCACCAGCTGTTATAAAGGGAAGGGTCACTGCTTGGCCACTAACCTGACACCAGTGTTTTCTCTCCAGATTAACCTCTTCCAGTCCTTCAGGGCACCGAGGCTTTTCGAGCTAGACTGAAGCTGCTGGTATCATATGAAACTATAAAACCTGAAGAATCCATTGGTACCAACCAGGTCATACCAGCATGTTGAGGACAACAAAATAACACTCTTGTCCCTAAACAGCCTTACATTACTTAAATTGGATGTCACTGCAAAGCTGAGACTCTGGTGGATCCAACGAGTCCAGCTGTATTCATGTGTGATGATGTTAGTCCCCATAGGAGCCATTTCATTGTAGGGAGACCATTTTTTAAAACTGGATCTGACTGTATAAAATGACCTGTGGTGACCTCTAGGATAATCACAGCCTCATGAAACTTTACAGCCACAAACTAGAGACCTACTACTACTACTACTACTACTACTACTACATCCTGGTAACTAGAGACCTAGAGCATTCAGAGGATGGATGGCTTCCCTACTACACTACTACTACTACTACTACTACTACTACCATCCTGAACTAAGACCTAAGCATTCAGAGGTGGATGGCTTCCCTAGCTACACTACTACTACTACTACTACTACTACTACTACATCCTGGTAACTAGAGACCTAGAGCATTCAGAGGATGGATGGCTTTCCTAGCTCCACTGACTACTACTACTACTACTACATCCTGGTAACTAAACCTAGAGCATTCAAGGATGATCTTTCCTAGCTACACTACTACTACTACTACTACTACTACTACATCCTGGTAACTAGAGACCAAGAGCATTCAGAGGATGGATGGCTTCCCTAGCTACACTGATAAGGGGCCATCTGATCAGTTTACACAACACTATTACTTGCCACCCAATCTCTGAAAAATGCAGTTCTTGCAGAAATCTCCATGCATCTGTCTGCAACTGTTTATCCCGTTAGGTGTCTCGGGGGGCTGGAGCTGATCCCAGCTGGCATTGGGCGAAGGCGGGTTCACCCTGGACAAGTCGCCAGTCTATCACAGAGCTGACGCACAGAGACAGACAACCATTCACGCTCACATTCACACCTACAGGCAATTTAGAGTCATCAGTAAACCTGCATGTCTTTAGACTGTGGGGGGAAACCAGAGAACCTGGAGAAAACCCACGCTAACACGGGGAGAACATGCAAACTCCACACAGAAGATCCCCAAGCTGGATCGAACCTACGATCCTCTTGCTTGCTGCTAACCACTGCACCACCGTGCAGCCTTCTTTCAGAAATCTCCAAATGTAAAAGATTTTGATCCCGAATCACACCATGTCTTTTTCTGTGGTGTTCGTCAAGGTCTTGGTGCCTTAATGTGGTATTTTGGAGGGTTTATTGATCATTTTTATCAATTCTCAAGTGATAAAAAATGGTTAAACTTAGCACCAAATCTGTGTAACAAATGGTATCAACCCAGACATAATAGAGCAGCAAGATGGACATCATCACATTTCAAATTTCCCCAAGAATCACAGACTGCAAATATTTTATGATGACAAAAAGCATGAAACACTTTAATTAGTTACACACAATGTGTTTTGGTGAGAAACGGTGGTATGGTACCTGAAGCTGTGGTGTGTCAGTCCTCCTGTGCTCATATCACAGTGTCCTCTGGCAAGACCCTGAACCCCAAGTTGTTCCTGTGATTAGGCGCTGAAAACTCAATGAGTGAGTCAGTCAGGGTGATAAATGTGTGTATATGTCATCCATTTACCTTGGAGCAGGGCTGCCATTAGGTTTGATATGGCCGGCCAGATGTTAGCAATTTTCATTTTTTTATTAATCAAAAGGCCCGCAGGACTGCCGGCAATCCTGACCGACGTTGCTGTCTTACAGAGGTTGTAGCAGACTTAGAAGGCTTCAGAGTTAAGGCCCTGACACGCCGAGCCGACGGTCGGCTCTCGGACAGTTTGGGGCCGTCGGTGAGTGTCCGGCAGCCGAGTGTTTGCGCTGGGTCTCACATCGTCGGCTCTTGTCTGCCCATGTTGGAACTTTTTCCACCGATTCAGCATGTTGAACTAGCAGAGCCCTCGATGAGAGAAATCCTGATCCTGACTGGCAGTTCAGCTTCAGTGCATGAGAAGAGAAACAGAAGTGAGGAAAGCAAGAAAACAAGTAAAGTCGAGAGGAAAAGCACAGAAGCCTCTTCTCATTTTTCATCTTCATCTCATCTGATCGTTCCAACACAGATATTTTCACAGCGACATGAACATCTGGAATGAAGTGGTCAGTGGAGTGACAATGGTCGGCAAATGATGTCTTGATTCATGTACGTATCAACGGCTTTTAAATCCACTGTCGTCTGTGTTCATGGTTTCCCTTTTTGAAGAACGAATACAGACAACCAGGACCTGCTGGTGTGGAGAGTTATCTCATGTCACGCAGGCGCAGAACGTACGTGGTAGTTAGCTGTTGGCCATCGTCTTTATGGTGTGTTCAAGTGAAACCTTTTGGCCAAGACAAAGGCGACGTGAGGTGAATCAACAGGTGGCCTTTGACGCCACAAGTTCTTTCATGTTGGCTTGCTGTGTCCCCAGCTTAAGGGTGAAGATGCTGGTATCATATGAAGCTAAAATCAACAATGTCGTACTAGCTTATAGGGAAAGAGGCTAAATAATGCGAAGAAAAACTGTCATGTCCATTTTCAAAAGGGTCCTTTTACCTCTGACCTCCAGATGTGTGAATGTAAATGGGTTCTATGAGTACCCACCAGTCTCCCCTTTACAGACATGCCCACTTTGTCATAATCACAGTCAGTTTGGGGCAAAAGCATGCAGTTTTTTGTATGTAGTATAAATGTGTTATTTCATTTACATAGTGTTATTTTCCCCCTTCTATGAATGGTGTATTTGAATATTTCTGCATGCTGCATGTCCCTGAACAGTCTTGGAAATGCAAAAATTGGGTATGACTGGAAATGAGCCCAATTGTATATGGAAACATTCAATTAGGGGAACTTGGGATCCTAGTACCATTTTGCATCTTGACATTATAATACAATAGGTGCTTAATGGTGTCCCGGGGCTCACAATTGAGTTCCAGTTTGGGCCCTCTGAGCTTCAAAAACAACCAAACAAACGTTTTATGAAAACAACACATATAATAACTACTCAGTTGCAGAATTAAAGTAATCAACAGAAGCTGTATAGGTGTAGCTACTGGTTTCCTCTTTCTTTGATTTATGAATACTGCCTCTCACACACTGATGCAGTCACTGTTGTCAGAGAGCCAAGGCTCAGGTCCACCTGGCTGCAGAGGTGAGAAGTTGCAGGTGTTGACTTTGAGCAGGTCAGGGTGGGACCACTCCCCCTCTTTCACCATCTCAATGGACAGCTCAATCTGCTTCTTGACCGGCTTGGAGGACTGACATCTCTGAGGTCTACAGGAGCCAGGGGAGGTGTCTGGCTCAAGGTCAAGGTTTGGATCAGGTTGGCCCTCCACGGTCTCCCTCTCCAGCCTGCAGATGGTTAGAAAATGGCGCCTTGTGGTCTTGGCGTTTTCTCTGTGTTTGGTTCCATACACAGAGCTGGGCATGGGCCTAGCCTTGAAGGTCTGGCGTTCCTCTTTGGGTCCCAGCTTCCCCAGCTCTGCCACGATCTTCGCCTCCCTCTTCCTCCTCTCTCTCTCCAGGAAACGGAAAGGCTGTGGTGAAGCAGCAGCAGAGGCCTGGTTACTTCTGGTGTCATGGTGGCTGTTATTACTGACACTTCTGGTCCGGTTGGATTGCTGACTGGGGCGCTGGCTGATGATTTCGTAGAGAGGTAGATGTATGTGCGCCGGTGCTGGTGATGCCCGGAACTTTTTCTGGCATTCCTGGAGCTCCTCGAGCTCCCGTCTCAGCAACGTGTTCTCCAGCTCGATCTCCGAGCGAGTCCGCACCTTGTGCCTCTTCTTCTCCTCCTCCCTCAGCATCATCTGGAAGGGTTTGGGAACGGTGACCTTGAAGTTTGACCTGACTCTGAACCCAGTCTGACAGGACCATCTTCCCTGTGGTTTTGGACAGGAGGCCTTGGGCTGGAACCTAAACTGCTTCTGGGTCGTCATTCCTTCTGAACTCAGCAGGAAGTTTCTGGGAGAAAATAGAAAAGTGAAATGTGACAATTCATCTAAACTGACATAAATCATTAGCAAGAAATCTTCCTGTCTGCTCCCTCATCTGGGTCTCCACTGTCTACTTCACCAACCTCCCAAAGGTTTGGTCCTGACCAGGAGTCCTCCTTGGATTGTCCAGCTCCAGTTCCCCCATGCTGTCTGTTCCAAAGAGCTCAGATTGGTCCGAACCGCTGGATGTGTCATGGAAGTCCAGCTCCTCCTGGGAGTTGATCCTCTGGAGCTTCCTGGCAGGGCTGCAACTGCAGAGTACAGAGATTATATATCAGGGAGGAGGAGACATTAACTTTCCTGCCATCGCACATTAAATATTGTTCATAGGTCACGTTTGTGTTATTGCTGATTGTGATCACCAATCTTGCCCTTTGACCTTTAAAACTTAAAAACAGAGTGATACCAGTCCCGCACTCACCGACTCACAGACCTTGAGGTGTGTTCCCACAAAGTCTGAGAAATCATCAATTGCTTGTAAGATCTCTCTCGGACATTTTAAGCCCTTTATGAACACTTTCTGTAAATCTGCATTTCTGCATTTTCTTTACTCTGCAGACTTTGGCTCAGGAAATTACCCATAATTCAAATTGTTGTGATGTTAAATACAGGGTTACCAGATAACGCCCAGAGGCATTAATTAAACAAGGTAATCAAAGAGGACAGCACATGGGAGTTCAGCCTTGCATATTAAATTTACACAGAAATGTTCATTCACTTTAAAGGCAGTGTGTAAGGGATCTGTTATCAGAAATGGAAAATAATATTCATTACTATGTTGGTGCTCTTCAGAGTCCTCCATGTTTCTACAGTAGCCCAGAACGGACAAACCAAACTCTGGCTCTAGAGAGAGACTTTCACATTTTTTACATTGCGGTACTTGAAGGTCACCGTAATTCTTTGACACACAGAGTGAAAAACGTTGTACCGCCAGCTGCCGTCTGACCGCTGTTTCTCCTACAGTAGAGTTATTATGGTATGGATGACCCCTGAGTGAGGCAAAAGGTGTTACCATGGTTTCGCTCTCAGCGGCTCAGGTTACCGCAGTCTTGGAAAGTACTGCTGATTACTATGGGGGAATTTCAAGGAGCAGTCTGTAGCATTTAGCGACATCTAGTGGTGAAGTTGCAGATTGAACCAATGTAAACCTCCATATAATAGAAAAGCAGAAACCTACTCTACACATAAAAGGTAAAGAAAACACACTTATCAGGTGATTATACACTAAAGAAAATATACTTATAATTACATTCTTCCCCAAAATGTTACACTCTGTTTCTTGAAGTCAGTTTTAAAAGATCAAGAAAATCTTGGTCAATATGGTAAAACTTGTACCTGGTTAAATAATGGATAAATAAATAATTCTCTTTTGCAGTTGGTTTATTTGAGTGTAACTATTGATTTCTAGGTTTTCTGTGTGCTGTATGTTGGAGCCGGCAGTCATGGAAGCCTATGTGAGTGTAGACTAATGGGATTCAGGGGTGGTGCACAGCGAGGTCTGTCAGGTTAATGATGGAGGTGTTTAAGTTTTGGCTTTTCAGCAAGTTTGGCAAGAACAAAGAGCCTCAGGAAGCACGGCCTCCACCGCACATACACCCGACCGAAACAAATGGTTCATCAACACTGAATATACCGTATGTGTGTACCTGCTCCTCTTGTATGAAGACATGTATGATGTGTACATACTTGTTTTGTTATTAATAAATTCATTTAAACTTGACCTTTAATCAGCTACACACTGAAACATATTTGACATCCTGTTGAAACTCTAGTTATATGTAGATAGACACATTTTTTAACTTTGATGCATATATGACGATTTTCTGGAAAACCACTAACGCTCAAAGCAACAAGTGTAACAGCAGCTTGATATGAGAGTCTATGAAATGCAACCTGATGGACAGCCAGTCCTCTCTGTTCTGTCTTCCTCCCAGACCTCCATCATCTTCCTCCCCGTGCCTCTCTCCTGCCTGGCTGATGTACATCCTCTCCAGCTCGGCCATGTTCCTCAGGTGAGCGCTCTTCAGCTCCTCCAGCCTGCGGTAGTACTCCTGGTTGGAGAAGTGGATGTGCTGCTCCCTCTGCAGACCGTAGATTTCCAGGGACAGCGACCTGCGTACGCCTCTGCAGCCTTTTCCCTCCTCGCTGCACTCTGAACCCACATCATTGTCCTGGAAGGTGGCAAGTTGTAAAAGTGGCATCACCTCAATAAACAACAATATCCTGTAACTCCTTCCTGCACTGTCAGATTTAACAGCACAGCCTAATACAGTCAGTCAGTTAACAGAACTTAATCCTCCAACGGTTGGAGTGACTTATTCTCATGAATTTAACTTAGCTCAAAAATGAAATATTATAGTCATATCTCAACTGTGTTGAGTGCACTTAAATTTGTGTTGATAAAAGTATTGGTAATATAATTCCAGTTTGTTCCAATGACTCATTTTCTTTTGACTTTACGTTGTTATTTATGTTTTTATTTCACTTTGTAAATCCTCATATTGTGAACAGACCATATAATGCATCCTAATATTCTGTATACTCTGTATAACGATGTAAAGATTAAAGACTTGATGTTCGGTGTTTACAGTAATAATTGGTGTCACAAAACTACCACTCTACAGCTACAGCTGCAACATTTAATTGATTAACTGATTAGTTGTCAGCTATTAAATTAATTGACAACTGTTTTGCTAATCAATTAATCAGGTTGAGTTTTTTTTTAAGAAATAAAAGTATCTGATTGCAGCTTCTTCGGTGTGACTATTCTGTTTTTTTCTTCTTTTTCTATTTTCTTAAACTGAATATCTCACACAAATGTCCTTTTAAAAACTACTAACCTGTAATTAATCAAAAAGTCATAATGTGGTTATTATGTACTTGCATAGTGTCTATTTCATCTATTTTCATCTTAGTTACGACGTGTGCATACAGTATTAATAACTGCACCTATGTGAGGTATCTAAATCATAAATATACTACAAATTCAACCATTTATGGTATGTAATGTAAAAAAAAACGTATTTAAGTAAACTTCCAACTATGAAACAGGTGTTTATGTAAATATATTGTAGCTTACTGTGCACATTATAGTCGTATGAAACTAATGAGCCCTACATAACGTATAAGACACACTGAAGGATCACTTGCTTGATTGAATTTCAATCAAAGTGATCAGCTGCATTAAGTTATGTACAAACCTTGCAAGTCTTGTGGATCTTTTCCATAGCAGGCAGTTTTAAATGTAGTTTATTTCCTTTAAAGCCTCACCTCACTGGTGCAGTCCTCATCTGTAACAGAGTACTGGTTTCTCCTCTCTCCATACAGAGCTGTTAACTCCTCGTCTTCCAGAGAGACTGATCGGGACATTGCATCCATCTTCCTCCTTATTCTCCAAAAACAAAGCAGAAACTTCCCAACCAGCCTGCAGCAGAGCTTCTGTCTGTCTGCTGAGTCTGACACTGACCTGCTGAACAAATAGCGAGGAAGTCGGAGCAGGACGCAAACAAAGATTAGCACAAACCTCAGTGGCACCAAGACCGAAAGCTTTATCCTCTTATCATCAGCAGGAGTTGTGATTTTACAGTCATTGGCCAGATGGTCCATATGGTCCAGTGGCTTTTCACTTGAAGACATGATTCAAAGTCAGATAGATGTCTGTGGGGATGCACTCAATCTGATTTACAGATTAACTTCCTTAAATACAGCAGCAGCATCATGCACCTGCTGAGGTCTGTTAAAGGTCTGCAGGAGCGCACGTTTTCCCCATGTCAGCGTGGGTTTTCTCCGGGTACTCCGGCTTCCTCCCACAGTCCAAAGACATGCTGTTTAGGTTAATTGATGACTCTAAATGTCCCGTAGGTGTGAATGTGAGCGTGAATGGTTGTCTGTCTATATGTTGTCTGTCTCTATGTGCCCTGCGATGCCACTGGCGACCTGTCCAGGTGAACCCCACCTTCACCCAATGCCAGCTGGGATCGGCTCCAGACCAGCATAACTCAAGTTAATGCTTGTGAATGAGCAGATTTGTGGTCAGATGTTGTGTCTTTCCTGCTAAAGGTGGAGCGTGCACTGGTCACCGTTCACTTCTGTATATCAGAGTGATTATTTATCAGTGTCCACTTGCACTGACGACCTTTCTCCCAGATGCTTTGGCTGAGATCAAGCGAAGTGACGCCAGGCTTCACTTCGGCTGCAAGGTTTTTTGGGGATTTGACAGATGAAGCTGGAGGAGGAGGAGGACACAAACCACAGCCAAATGTGTTAATTGGTTTACTTCTCATCACTGTCACTACAAGGCTTCACCTTGTCCTACAACACCTCTCTCCATCTGTCTCCTGTCTCCCTCTATTTCATCTCCCATCCATCTACCTAAGAGCCTCAGACATCTGAAGAAGAGTTATTTAAGTAAAATGCTTTGCAGCATTGTTTTCCCCCTTAAAAGGGGACATATTTCGCTCATTTCCAGGTTCATGCTTGTATTTTGGGTTTCTACTGGAACATGTTCACATGCTTTAATGTTCAAAAAACACATTAGTCTTCTCATCATCTGCCTAAATATATTCACCCTCTGTCTGAAATGCTTTGTTTTAGCCTGAGAGAAAAATATGGTGCACCTGTGCACAGGTAGATCTCAAACTGGGGGCGATATAGATTAATGAACCTGCATGTGACACAGGAAGGGGAGACAGATCTGAACGGCTTATTGAACACTGACAGGGTTGTGTTATTTCACTGTTTGTGGGTTGGTAGGTGCTCCATATAACCAAATGTAAGAACAGTAGTAAGAACTGAGTATCCTATATTGTAATATTGTAATATTAAAAAACTTCTATCTTATCCTTTAAGGACATTTATCTTGGGGCTGCATGATGGAGCTGGACCCCTAAGTTGGGCCCCACTGCTTCAGGGGAATTCAAATGTTAGTATGATATATCATGAGTGGTCACTATAAAGTCACTGTAGTATCAGGTTGGAACGTTATGGAGTTGCCACAGTAGCTGGAGGGGAAAAGTGCTCTCATAACTCAAGCTAATTTCATTACTGTGCAGTGTGGATATGCTATGTCGGGGCCCTTTCTTCTGTTCTACAATCAATGATGTTTCTGTGGACTCTGTTTCCAGGTTAATACATCATTATGTCCTTCATGTACTGTATGCTAGTCGGATTATTACTGGCTTTTACCCAGTAGAAGACGACATGTTTCAGTAAAAATAATAATAATGGATCAGAGTTATGACAGTGTGGCTTTATCTTCCTACTAAGAGGTGGCACTTTTACTACTATTACTACTATTACTATTACTACGTTTACTTCCTTCACATTCACCAATTTTACCTGATATTTTTGTAATCTTGTGCCACAAATGACATCCAAATGTTAAAATGTCGTCGTCCTATTATTATTATAGTATTATTCTAGAGTTTAAAAGGCTCAACAGCGTTGCAGTGCATGCAACACAACGTGTGTCCACACGGTGGAGCTGTTTCACTTTTTAAATCCGTTTCCAAACCTGTGAAGAAGCTTCCAGTTTTTCTATTTAATGTACATGACACCTCCTTTACTCTGGATTTAATGTACTACATAGTATTTAATCATCAGTTTATAATGATCTTCTTCTACTCTACAATTTATGTATCATTTACACATTTTTTATTATTTTCATATTTGTATAGTGTTTTTCTTTTAATCTTTATTTATGTTTCTTGCATATATTTTATAGTATATTTTTCATAGTTACTGTAACTTTTCTTCTGTTCTATATTTACGTTTCTTGTCCATATTTATAGAGTACTTTTTAAATATTTTATTGATTTTTTTTCCATTCTTTATTTATGTTTCCTGTATATATTTTTACAGTGTTACCTTAATGTTTTATTGTATTTTCCTCTATTCTGTATTCATATTTGCTGGACATATTTTCATAGTATTCTTTCAAGCAATAAGTCTGACTATGACTGTGGTTCATTCTGAGAACTGATCATATTGAAATACTACATTTTAACGGTTGTTAGTGAACATATTTAAAGGTTGTGGTTTAGTGGTTTTACGCTAGTTTCTGGGATTACGCTGTTTTCGTTGGACTCCTGCAGTTCTCTGAAACACTTTGCTCTCAAAGTTCACTGAACTTTTCCTCCACATGCTCCCGGATATACAGACTCTCCTTTGTGTGTTTCTACCTGTTGAGGGTCACTGGCAGGATAGAGCATTTCCCAGCATGCACTTCAGAGAGGTTTCCAGTCTGTTGGAGGGTTTCAGTAAGAATATACAGTATGATTCATACACACAAATCAGTAGCTCAAATCTCTGCACAATGACACAATAATGTACATTTCTAGGGGTTAAAACACTGGCTTTATGTATAAATACTGTATATTTCCACAGTGCATCAAGATGAATAAATATTAAAAATACCTTCAGTTTTCAGTAAGAAGACTATATACTGTACATACATCACCGTATACTGTGACCCTCACAGATTTCTGACATTGTGGGACATTGTATGTGTGTGTCCAGTTTTCCACTCAGTGTGTTGGCGTGGGATGAATAGCGCCAGTGTTGGGTCGGAGTGGGGCTGAGTAAACAGTCATCACAAGCTTGGCCGTCCGCCGCCACACAGAGCAGCGTCGCTGGACAAAGACGCAGCTCTGCTCTGCTTTCAGAGGGACAAACGGCGGTTTAATAAACCACCAAATATCTGAGGAGATTGTGATTTCAATCTTTGTTAGTGGCCCCTCAGAGCAAATGATCACAGCTGTTTGAGGGAAATCCAAAACATAATTCAAGACGATCTTACTCATAATATATTTATAAATTTGCCATAATGGCATAGCTAAGCTCATGGTAAGTAACTGTGTTTAAGGGTGTGCACATGTCATGTGGTAAGATAAGTTCATTGCCAAAAGAAATGGATGGCATACAGTCATCTTAAGTGGCATAAAGTTAAAGCTAGGGTCAGTAATGTTGGGAAACTAGAAAGAATGGGCCAGATGGGCCTATGCTAGATTTCAAAAATGGTCCAACCAAAAAATCCTGCCCAGTGTTGTCAACTCTTCTCCAATGAAAGCAGCTCAGAGCACGAGATCCAACAGCAATACTGACAGTCCGTCCGTTCATAAAATGATTGCACAGGTTTATTCACTAACAAGGACCACACCATCAACAAGATGTGTTTCACCATTTATTACAGAAAACATGGCTGATATGCAAGGCTTCAGCTGCTTGTAGCTCATCTGCGTTGCCGAATGCGCTGTGAGGAAACTTTGACGGGGAATCCGTTATAGTTCACAGGCACTTATGGAAAAGCAGAAAGTGCCCGGTTTGCTCCTGAAGTTCTGCTAATAGCTTCAGTTACAGTCCAGCAGCAGCCACAGACACAGATTTATTTTTCATTTTGTTTTCAGAGCATTGATTCATTGATTGCTGTTGGAATGTAAGGAGAATTTCAATATAATAAAACATTTTGAAGACCTTTACCAACCCTAGCTTTATAAATTGCAGATATCCCATTTACAAACCTTTTGGTATCTGATGATCTAAGATAAGATAAGATAAGACAAGATATTCCTTTATTGGTCCCACAGTGGAGAAATTCACACGTTACAGCAGCAAAGTGGATAGTGCAATAAACAAGAAGCATAGATTTTAAAACAGTATTAATACAATAAAATAAAATAAAATAATATATACATAATAGAAAGTAAAGCCAAAATATGTCCAGCATATCAATACATAATTGTCCAGTTACTATAATTTGTGCAGATGATATAATTGCACATATGTGTTGTTATTGCACTTATGTCCGGTAAGTTTGGTTCTGGGAGCAGTGCTGGTTGTGGATGTGTATGTGGTCTACTGGGAGCAGTGCTGGTTGTGGATGTGTATGTGGTCTACTGGGAGCAGTGCTGGTTGTGAATGTGTATGTGGTCTACTGGGAGCAGTGCTGGTTGTGAATGTGTATGTGGTCTACTGGGAGCAGTGCTGGTTGGGGATGTGTATGTGGTCTACAGGGAGCAGTGCTGGTTGTGAATGTGTATGTGGTCTACTGGGAGCAGTGCTGGTTGTGAATGTGTATGTGGTCTACTGGGAGCAGTGCTGGTTGGGGATGTGTATGTGGTCTACTGGGAGCAGTGCTGGTTGGGGGTTTGGTGTGTTGTATTGTTGTGTCTCTGGGTGCTGTTGTGGTGTGTTGTGTTCTGGGTGTTTTGAATGTGTATGTGGTCTACTGGGAGCAGTGCTGGTTGGGGATGTGTATGTGGTCTACTGGGAGCAGTGCTGGTTGTGAATGTGTATGTGGTCTACTGGGAGCAGTGCTGGTTGTGGAGTCTAACAGCTGCAGGCAGGAAGGACCTTCTGTAACGCTCCTATCTGTTATCAGTTTAAGTGTGACGCCTTTCTCTAGATTATCTCTTTTTTTACCATCATAGTTTTGAATGTTTTTTTGTTTTTTTAAGACAAACATCAGGAGAAAGCAATACAGTTTCATAAATGTGCCCTTGGCTGTCTTAGTTCATACAGGAGGCTTATTTTTATTGTGCAAACTTAAAGGACCTTTTTTTCCTGTCAGGCTTTACAGCCACATTGCTGTTACAGAGAACCACAACTTTTCTGGAAGAGGCCTGTGTTTAGGAGGAAATCCCCTTCACCTCACATACAGTAGTTGCATATGACTACACAGAGAGACATCCTGTACGTAGTACCTGAACTCAAAAACCATGAGGGCACAGACAGTCACAGTTATCCCTCCACAGGAACACTGACGTGGACGTGGACCGGCTCCCCCGTCGTCCGCTAACCTCCCACTCCTCTACAACACCACTTCACAACCTGTTTGTTTTTGAGAGGGCTACTCCACCCTCTCGTTAGCAAGCCCTGCTCATTAAGTTCCTCAAACCACTTCTGCTACACGGCCTGGGCTGTGAATGAGAGGCTGGCTGCAGCCTAAATATAAGACTCCAACCTGGCCACCGCCCTAAAGACACACATAATGGGATGCAATGATAGGTAAAGTTAGATCCAGAAGGTGTTCTCTATATGTGAACGTTCAGGCGTCTCATATGTGCTTTATGTTTGTGTTTTCTGCAGGAAAAACTGGGTGTTCATGTTCATCTGATCTGCATGCCAGATACTAATCTTAATGCACAAACAGCATCCGTGGCTGCAGGGTCACATGTTGTTATTGATGCCACTCCACTGAAAGGAACTACTGTAAGTTACACTATACAGTGTGTGTGTATATATATATATATATATATATATATATATATATATATATATATATATATATATATATATATATATATATATATATATATCAGATCACATTTTAAGGTGACTGAGGGTGACGGATCATATAGTGCATCCATTCTCTGGTGTTATCTGTGATGCTAAATGCATTCCAGGAATTCCCGTTTTTAGGAAGAAGTGTTTGCAGATTCTTGTTTATCAGCTTTATCTCTGCTTCAGTGGCTCTTTCCCACATTTCCCAGAATGCCTTGGGACAGCAGCCCTCAGGGAACAGATATAACCCTGTTGGAATGTTGGTTGGTGGTTCCACATGAGAGAGAGTAATAACGATGACAAAAGCAAAAGACAGAGCTGCAGTGCATTCTGGTCTGTTGAGGTCACTCTCGTTAGGATTTGTCCCTACATACGTCCTTTCACACATACTGCACATTTCATTATTTTAATGGGAGAAAATTGCAGACTTTTTGTCTTCTTTATCACAATTTTAGTCTTAGTTTTATACTTGTTTACATATTTTAATTCTCCTTCGGATTCACCAAGCAGGGCCCACCTGGAGCGACTGGTTTAATGTCTCTGTGACATCAGCTTCGCCTTCACATCACCCCATACGGTGGGTTCACATCAGGATCACATGCACCACGCTATGTTAATGGTTGTGCTAGTGTGGGTGTACATGTGAGCAGAGTGTGTGCTCGCCCCTCTCGTTCTCTGTTGAGACACAACTGAAATATACAGTATGTCCATGATTTAAAACACAGTCACAAACAGCAGAATAAGACATTTTTATGTGATCACAATGTTATAATTAACTCTGATGAAGTGAAAACACTGTGAAAGGGTTAAAGTCCCAGACTGAACAACGGCGTGGTAGCAATCTGTCAATCACAAAGTAGCCCCGCCCTAAAGCATCCCCTGCTTTATGGACTATTTGACTGAAGGGCTCATTTTCTCACAGACTTCTGTACAATCAGACTTGTTTTTGCAGTCGCCCCCTGCTGGCTGTCAGAAAGAAAGCAGGTTTAAGGCACTCATTGGCTTCACTTCTCAGACCCGGAGGTAGCCCACTGGTGGTCTGTAACACCAAATTAGCGCCCAACTTTGGCCACCCCAGGTGGACATGCTTCAGACATTATTTCTTCCTGGTTTCAACGGTTCCTGAAAGACTGCTGAAATCCGAAATGCTTCACACCTCAAGCACCGCCTGTTCATCAAGGGCTACGACCTCTAACTCTTCCTACCATCACTTGTTTTGATTAACCAGCAACAGTTTTCCTCTGTTTTATTTATTAGTATCTTTGTAAAGCATCCTTGAGTTTCTTGAAAGGTGCTATTATTATTATTATTATTATTATTATTACTGCAAAATCCCAAAATGATCATAACATGCCAACTCTGTTTTAAACATGCGATTGCTTATCTTAGAAGAAAGATGAATGACCCACAAAGTCAGTAACTGAACGAAACTTTCTGAATCAGAAAAGTGATAAATAATTTCCTAAATGGAGCTCGGACATGTTGAAGAACACACTGTAACAGCAAAAGATTTTTTTTCCTGTTTGTAGGTTAGGTTTTTCGTTAACCTATTTGGGTTTACAACCCTCAAAACACACCATTTCCAACCTCAGCATCTGTGAATCATAAAGAAAAACCCCGATCTGAAACTTTCAGTGACAAGGAAAGCACACTTTCTCATTGTGTGAAAGTCTCTGCTTCCTGCTTTCAGCCTGTGTGCTCGGCTTATTTTTATATCTTGCTCTTATCTCATTATCTTGTCTCTCAGATCATGCGAGAGGAAACTAGCTGATGAGCAGTGTTAAACTTAAAAACTGAAACCTTTTGTCCCTGCCAGGAAGAGACGGAGGCGGCTTTATAATAGAGGGGAAAAAGGTGATAAAATAGAGAAGTGAGGGAACAATAGTAAAAGAGTAAAGTGAGAGGAACAGTAAGTAATATGTCTGTGTGCTCTTTGGTATGAAGTACATTTCCCTCTTAATATGAAGTTATTACGATCAAGGCTCAGGAACAAAACCACACTTCTCTCCCTCATAAATTCAACCACCTGTGTCTTATTAGTTCCACCACCTGTTCCTCATTGACTCAACCACCTGTGCAGACCTATATAGGTGTGTCTAACCGTCCTCACTCCCATTTGTCTGTCTCACTTCTCAGGAAGATCATCACCATGTGCAGCCACACCACAACCACCTCCATGTGACTGACCCCTTTTCACTCCTCTCCTTGATCCCAACAAACGCGACCCAGACTATCAACAAACACAGACTGGTGTTTGTGTGTTTCTGGAGATATTTTTACTTCTGTTGTACTGTTAAAAAACAGTTAATTATTAACATCCTTAATTGAGAATCATAAACATTTTGGCAGAAACTGCCATCGACCAACATTCACAGCAGTGAAATGGCTCCAAACATGCTCCTCTTTCTTCAGCCATCATTCATTCATCACGGCAGCGAGAAGCAAACGGCACAGCGGAGCAGTTCTACTCGTCGATAACAGAAATGGATGTAGAAGAGAGAAACTGATCCTTTATGCATTGACCCTATTGACGCTTGAATCAATGTTCAAAGCAAGACATGCGTGGGTATCAGTAGTATTGATATTTTCAGATCGATCCGCCCATCCCTACTTTCAAGCAGGAGACTGGTGATGTGTTTTCCGTACTGATGTTACATTGACTCTGTACATATTTTGCTTCGCTTAAGTAATTATTTGAAGCCCAACCACGATGTTTTTCCTAAACCTAAGTGGTTTTGCTGCCTAAACATAACTGTGACTTTTACCATAATTTTGCTGCAAGAAAATAACATCTGTGAAAAAGCTAACATGCATCCTCATGACACGGAATCAGGATCAATCCTTGTGATGCTGTTATTTATACACCTTCCCATGAGGCCAGGTTGCCAATAAAACTACGTTAGTACTTTTATATTTAAACATAATGCACTACATAATTTATGAAGTCATGAAAGGTAACTCAAAGTTCCACTGACCCAAAAAAAACTGTATATACTGTAATCTGTGTGTGCTATATTGCAGTATTACTGGAATTGCTTTGTTTCGTTGTAGTTTCATGTGCAGCGTGTTCTGCCTGATACACAGACACACATATATCTATGTAAGATGTGGTCACATTAAAACTAGGACAACTGTCCGTTACCAGTTACCACAAACATGCACAGTAGGCAGTGATGTGTGATGATGCTCCTAAAAGCACACAGGAAGGCTCACAACCAAAAAAAACATCTCTAGTTTGTAGTTTCAAACCATGAAACTTCCCTTCTACTTTGTATAATATAGTGTAAATAAAAATCCCCATAAAGTACATGTACTTATGTAGAAGCTTTTTAAAATAAACGTGTTGCCATGTTTTATGTCCCCATACATCCAAACACCTGCTGCAAGGAGACATGAAAAACTGCAGTTTCTTGTGCTTCCAGTTAGAGAAGATGAAGAAAAATTAACCAGTTATTGCGCTATACAACAAAAAAAGTCAAGTCTGTTTTTATTTTGACAAATCTCAGATTTGCCTCAAGGGGTTTTACAGTCTGTACAGTATGAATCCCTCTATCCTTGGGACATCACTTCAGACAAGAAAAACTCCTTTAATGGGCAAAACCATCCCTCAGGAAGAGCATGAGGAGAGCTCTCTCCTCCAGGACAGACATGTGATAGATGCTGTGTGTACAGAATAGACCAAAATAGCAAATTATCATAATATATTGAGGATGACAATATTGTGATAGACTGTAAACATATGAATACGACCAGGGAGGAGGAGCCAAGAAGATGAGCCACATGACCTCTGATCCACCCATTTCTGTTATGTTTTCTTTTTTAATAAAGATTAAAAGGAAGATGGACAGTGCTGAGTGCTGAGGGCTCATTGTGATCTTCTGTGCAGGTGTTCCCAGCTAATTCAATGAAAGCAAATGGAGTCCAGTACATGAAAAATGTCCTTCATGCTTTGTTAAATTTGAGCTATGGGTGTGTTTACTCACCGCCATCAGTTTTATATTTCTGTTTAGCAGCCATCTCAAGCAGAGAGACAAAGGCTTCTGTGTCGCTGTGGTTGGTCTGCAGAGAGAGAAGCTCTTCTATCACCGTCCGCTGATTCCTGTTCCCTTTTATAGGCATCGCAGTAGCTCGGCCCAGCCAGCAGCCGTCACATACAGGCGTTCGGTCTGGCCTCTCAGTTTGTGGTCATACTTTCTCCTCTCCATATTTCACTAGGAATGTTCGTTCTGCACAGCTTTTGTTTATATATCTTGGATTCACCTCCATCCTCGACCGGCCGTCACAATAGAGCCACAGAGAGTCAAAAGTATTTATCCTTTTCTTTCCCTTGGTCCAAAAGCATATGTGCTATTACACATATCATGCCATACAAACACTCAAAATCATTGTGCTTTTTAAACACATACATACACAAGCAATTAGTGTGGCTGTGTATGCCCCTGCAGTGCCAAATCTGTTTATACAGAGAGGAAAATATAGAGTAAAGTAACAAAAGGAAGGTAAAATAAGTCAATGTTGACTTTCACACAGGACACAAACAGCGGCCCTTTGGGTGAAAGGCCTGTGTCGCAGACTTTGTCGCTCTTTATTCTTCATCTGACTTCCTCAGAGGCAGCCCTGCACATCCTGGCTCACGATTATGTGGGTTATATACAAATTGCAGCCTGGTCCCACTCCAGCCTCATTTACTGAAGCTTGGGCAGTGGCCCTCAGTGTCTTGATACCAATGCATTGAGGCATCCTTTAGCATCTATGTGAGACACACTGGTCTTTCTAACTCCACTGTAAACCCATCTACATCGTTATTAGACGGTCAGAGCAGCTGATGTAGTTCAAAGACTGTGAAACTGCTAAAGGCGAGTGGGAGTGTTAGTGGATGGGTCAAACACACACAGGACTTTTACTCAGGGGACCAGCGTTCGTGTTCCAGCGTGAAACTAAAAGCTGAGGGATTTTTACTGATGACATTTTGTCACATGACAGCAGATTAGGTTACATTACACGTGTATTTTAAACTAAACCATGATGTTTTTTCTAAAGTAGTTTTGTTGCCTAAACCCAATCTCCACCGTTTCACATGTAAACCATGTTACGACCATAGACTGTACAAAATATGGACGTAGTCTCTGTGACGTCACCCATAGGTCTTCAAAGATATTACGTTCAAAGTGGGTGGCTCTGATCGTGACAACAGCCTGAAGGTCTTTGCGCACAAAGTCCATCTTTTTCGTATGCACTTTTTCAGTCTATTATCTGATATAAAATGCTATGCACAGAGTCCAATGCATTTTATTATTCTATTCATTGCAAACAAGACAAAACTGAATTAATTACATGGCAGATCATCTGATGTTAAATCATGTCAGAGAAGAGATGAGTAGTTTTATTTTGAAACAAAATTTTGGACTGAGCCATGCTGGTTTAAAAAGCTGACTTTTCAGAATGACATGGATCAGTGAGTTCAGGCCGTTGTCCTTAAGGGGGGAAATTACCCAGAGACCAAACATGTTTATTTCTGCAGCTGGACATCTTCTTTCTGACAGAAACACTGTCTTCTCTTGATTGTGACAGTGTGAATGTGAAGATATAGTTTCTCCTGTGATGTCCCGCCATGTTGTAGAAACCCACTCCGGTCAGACACACCCATGAATCTGTGAATAAGTCTCCCCGAGTCTGAGAGTCTTTGGTTTGACTGCAGAGGAAGTGGCCCATTAGAGGCGACGGCTTGATAGGAAATTGTTTTGGGAATGTGCGTTTGTGTGTCTCAGCAGCGTTTTTTGTATCTGTGTTGAAAATGTTTTCCTGTGTGTGTGTGTGTGTGTGTGTATACAGTATTTGCCTGCAGCTCTGTTGTGTTCGTGGCTCTTGACAAAAGGACCTTGATGTTGTTCCAGCGGTGTTTCAAGCTGCGGTCCAGTCAAGCTGCTCCTCTCATCTCCACCTCTAATCTCTAAAACACAATCTGACCGTTGTGTTCCCGCTCTGATGAGACTGCCTGGCTCCTCGCTGTGCAGCGCTGGCAGAGCCACAAAGTCTGGACCGACGTACGACCAAACTGGACGCTTAGTTATTAATCTGTTCCCTATACAGTCCATCTGTGGTGTCTGGCTAGTGTCATCCTATGTTGCAGGAACAATGTTGTTATATGTATTAGACAAGCTGCTCCAACCTTTTCCTGTCTGCTTTTAAATGTATTTTTAATAGATTTACTCTAATCATGTCAAGTCCCATTAAAGGGTCAGTTCACTCAATCAAGTGAAAGCTCACAGCCTTACAGGGTTAACACTGGGGTTAAGGTTTGGTTAGGTTGAGGCAGAAAAAGGACTGGGTTAGGTTTAAAGAAAGCTCAAATTTTGAATCAAACTACATAGTTTGTTAAGGTTAGGTTTAAGTTTGGTTTTAGTGAAATGATTACTCAGGTGAGGGGACCGCTGTTGTCATGGTTACTATAAAAAAAATGTGGATATGGTTGGGGAGCGATCGCTCTTTAAAGAAATCAACCTTGACTTAGTGTGAAACCAGACAGAAGCTGCAGACTCTGATCTAAAAGTCTCATTTAAATGGCTGCACAACATCATAATGAAAGTATTTATTATTTATCTTCTTCCCTGTTTTATTAACCAGTCATCACTTCATGAAACCACAGTGAAACTGATTCTTCTTTTTTTATCTTTAGTTCAGAAAAACATCACAATCACACACATACAGATAAAATGTTGGAGAAACAAAATGAAAGGCATGGCAGAAAAAGACAACAGAAACAAAACCAACGTAGAGTAAAAAGAAATAAGAGTGAGTGTATAACAGCAAATTGACTTAAAGGGACGGTGTGTAGCGTTTGGTAGCATCTCGTGGTGGTTGCAGCTGAGTACTCCTCCACTGAAAACTCCCTGAAAACAAGACAGCAGTAAGGCAATGCAACACCGTGGTAATGCCGTTCATCTCTCCCGCTCAGTCGTGTTGCTTTCCTTTTCTGAGAAACACAACCAGTCCTGGGAGGGACTGCACCGTATAAGCCTCACTTACTTACTGGTAATTTGTCAGGTCCGGTACACAACCACAGATGTTTTGACACCTGCATGTAAGGTTTCATGCCTCGCTGGTTTTGTACCAGCATAAAATATTCTGTTTGTTCCACTCAAGCAATTTATCAGGACAACTTCATAACTGAAATAAATAGGAACCAATGAACTGCAGAGCTCATCAAACAATGTGACCAGTGAAGCTCATCAAAGGAGCAGTTAATGCATGATTAAAGTTATATGACTGAAACTACTTTATTGTGAGCAGGGAAGGTTTTTTCTCACCAAGTCTGTTTTATTTAATGTGTGTTTTGTTGTTGCTGCTAGTCAGCGAAAGTGATGCTTTTATTCGGTGATTGGTTATTCCTCAACACACAGCCTTCACATACCCTTTTCCCACCCAAATTAACATTTTTCAAACATGGCAAGCCCCACTAAAATAAGAGATTTGCCATTGAGAGTACTGTATGCAGTGCTATTGCAATTAAAATTAAAAAAAATTTAAAAATTATTGTTTCTGTCAGCGGAGTCTGGTAGCTTTGAGAGGTGCATCAAATGGCTGTTTCTCTTCATATCTAACTTGTGAATTAAGGGTTGTATTTTGACCAAACCAGAGGTGGAGCAGTGGAAAGAGTAATGAAGACATTTGACAGATAAGATAAGTTTTATTTTGTTTCTGTTGAGTTTGAGTGAAGTGGATTTCAATGATCAGCGAGCTAAAATTTCTATTTCTGTCAATGGAATCTGGTGGCTTTGAGGAGAGCATATTAATTGTATGTTTTCTATGTTAATAAATTACAATAACTGTCCAAATCCCTGTTGATTTCATTTATTATATCTTCACTTCAGCATGTCACATAGCATCATGCTGGAAAAGGGGCAAAAATTTGCGTTTCCAGCCGGGAGTCATGTTTTCTGGAGCCGATAAATATCTGTAACTGCTGCAGAGAGCTGAGAATGAATGCTGACATGCTGATATTCCCACTGAGGACAAAAGCCAGATGTTAGTGGATGTAAGTGGTGGTTTTGTCCAGTGGGAAATGTCCAGTGGGAAATGTCTCTCATTTCTCAGGATTTTCTGCTTGAAAAGTGAAAACTGAACGGGTGACCGATCGGGCGACCGTCGTGTAGTGGGGAGGTCGGGTGGATGGATGGAAAAATCACTGAAGAGGAGACCAGCGTTTGTGTCCTGTGAAACCACAAGTCAACACTGATTTATTTGTCACGTAACTTCCACACTCACCCATCATTTACCAAACCTAAGTAGTTCTCTTGCCTAAACCTAAGGAAGTTGTTTTCTGTGAGGACATAGGTTTATTTTGAAAAGATTGTATGCACAGAAACGAACGAAAATTTACAATTTACAACACTTTTGATTTCTGATCCATTTTATTTTATTTTATTTCCTTTTTTATAGGTATCTTATTCCTGTATATTTGTTTATATTCCTGTATATTTGTCTATATTTTGCATATATCTTATGTACACTTCGTTGTTTTTTTGTAAATGTGCTGCTGTAACAACCAAATTTCCCCACTGTGGGATTAATAAAGGTCTATTCTCTCCTAAAAAGGAGGAACTTGTTTGTAAGATATCAGGAATGAGAATGAGCTGAATGACAACGCCAAGATGGTAACTGCTGGTCTTCCAGGTACCTGTCAGGTCCACCTGTCTGCGCTGCAGCCACCTCAGCTTCCCATGACCTCCATGTCAGCACGCCTGAGTATGCATTACAGTCAAGTCACTGACAGGCAGCATCCCCAACCACCATCAGGATACATGAGCAAGCGAGCGTTTTACTACACAGCATTACGGCAGGTGATAAAGAAGCCAGGTCTCTCTCTAACATTAGCCGTGTTCCCCGAAGTCACTTTCACATTTCTGGTTTGATATAAAGCAGATGTATAGTAGCAAAAGGTCACCATGAGGACATGTGGACCAGGTGATTGGGCTTTTGGACTCTCTGCTTTGTCCTCTCCTTTTTAAATAACTCATTCCTGTCTGGTTACCAAACTTTCCTCTCCTTCACTTTTCGTCTGTTGCTCTCTGCTTGGCATCACATCTACAGTAGTACCACCATCTCTCCCCTGTTCTGCTCTCTCATGTTTCTCTGGACACTTTGGGGCATCATGACAGTCCCATTAATCAGCAGCATTAATCACATGACAGATATGCCACGGGGAAACATATTACGAGGAAACATTTGAAAAGACTTTTGATCGCGTTGCCGTTGCTGACAAGGTCACTTCCATTCCCCTAGCACAGGAAGAGTTTCTGGTGCTGGTATCTTCCTGGGTTTGATGGTTTCAGTGAGTCTTCAGCAGAATAAATTAACTCTGTCTGTACTGCCTGTAGCTGATTAGACAGTAAAGCTTTCCTGATTTCATCCACACAGCTAAAGCTCAAATAATGCTGTTGATTTTGTCTACCTGCATACATAGACTCTGACATATCATCTTATTCAATATGTGGATTATCTTTGTTGAAATTGAAGATCACTTATTTAGCATGTAGACGTGATATGATAAGGATGATTATT